>CAMRHE010000020.1:4097500-4697500 GCA_947044405.1 Leptodactylus fallax
TACAGAATAGTGTCATCCCTGGCCTGTGAGGAACGCCCCCCAGACTGTACAAGACTACTGAAGAGTACTGTCGGGGGAAATTGATGATTTTCAAAGCCCAGGGATGACGCTAGGCTGTAAGGCCCGCGCTTTGCACAATGGGGAGATATTGGTGCCGAAGCTAATGGCACCGATATCTTTAGCATCGGGGTGCATACGGGAAAGCTGACAGTGCTCTAAATTCAGCGCATTTTTGGCTTTTTAGCGGTATATAATACCGCACCTCACTGAGGACATGAAAGGTCCTCTTTAAAGGTCTTTTTGTTTTCTGCAAGATGAATTGTATTGTTCAACAGCACCTCATTTTAGGTGCCTTTAACGTATTGAGTAATTTATAACTAACTCTTTCGGAAGGTGGGGAAATAAAAACACCAAATTCAGTATTTTGTTGTCCCAGAAATAACATAACATGTTAACTCAATTGTGCAAGTTGATACCATTACAGCAATACCACATTTGTATTGGGTTTTTTTTAAACTTTTTTCTAAATTAATAAAAATGCTCTTTTGTTTTTGCATAATATTTTAATTCTAAAAGTAACTTTTGTTTATTAAACCATTGATGAAGATAGTTGAAAGATTGTTTTTTTGAGGGATGAGCTGTACTTTTCCTTAGTACCATGCAGGTACACATGATTTTTTAATCACTTTTTTAATCCATTTATTGCTAGGTGACCAAAAACATAATTTCTGGCACTGAGAACTAATAGAAGTAGAATGATGGCCGTCTCGGTGACCTTAATCAGGCCCCTGGCTGCCATGACAAAGTGATTGGAGTATGTAGGTGGGGCAGATGAGCGTTACAGTATCCTTAGCCATCTCTAAAATGTAGTGGTAGCTATTGACCATGACATCTAAGGGCTTGAGACCAGTTAACGCCAAGTTCGGCACTGCAGCAGGGCGTCAGATATACATTACAGTTGTTGCTTGCTGCTGAGCCGACTACCTCATGGCAGTTATACAGGGAATAGGTGTCCAACTGCTGAGAGCCTGGTGACCGGGTCCCCCAGTAATTAGGAGGAAGGGGCATCAAAAGTCCCCCTAAAGCCTCCTTGTGAATGGAGCACCAGTGCGCTTGTGTGACCTGCGCTCCATTCACTTCTATGGGGCTGCTGGGAACTGTAATCTCCACCAGTGTCCGCAACTCCATAGAAGCGAATGGAGTGTCGGTCACATAAGTGCACTGGCGCCCCATTCACAAGGAGGCCTTAGGGGGACTTTTGGTCCCCAGGACTCCCCATCTCTGGGGTCCCAGAGATCAAGCCCAAACGATCAGACACTTATCCCCTGTTCTGTGGATAGTAGATAAGAGTCCATAATGGGACAACCGCTTTAATGCACCAGCTTACAGCTTGGTATAGGGTATGGTTAATGGATAGCTATTTTTCCCCATTTTTACTGAGTCTCCTTTGACTAATATTGTAATAGTATGAGATATATTTAAAAGGGAGAATATTTTTTGCACAGCACAAAATTGGGGGGGGGGGGAGACACCTTAGCTGTGACATAATTTCTATAAATGCGTTTTACAGGGATCTGTTAAACATAACAAGGCATGTGATATGTCTAGCATAAGTAAGGTTTTAAAATCAGCACAGAATAGGGTTAATATAGAAGACTCCCCCCACCTTACATTTTTCCCCCTTCCTCTGGAGTTAACCCTATATCATATAATAATGGCTCAGTGGCTAGCAGGCTTGCCTTGTAGCACTGAGGATATGGGATAACATGATATCATTTTTGGAAGGGTTTCCTCCAGGTATTTTGGATTAGTTTCACACTCCAAAGACATACTAATAGGGAATATAGATTGTGAGTGCCAATGGGGATAGCGAGTGATCACAACGTCTAAAGCACTGGTAAACATGATGGTGTTATATACACCAGAGAAATAAATCCATAATATATATAATTGTATAGAGATACAAATTTCCCTGGTGTCTGCTATCCTATATCCAAATCACTGCAGGTCAGTTATAGAAATATAAATGGTTAGGATATGTGCAGCAACATTTCATTAAACTCACATAGCTGCAGGCAATGGCGAAAATGTATCCGCAATAAAGAAAGAGGGCTTGTGTATCTATGCTTACATGTAACATACTGAATGACAGATGCCTGGTCTCATGTAGACTCGACAGCCCTGCAATTTTCCCAGGAGATGCTGATGAGATACAAATCAGCTCTGGCACTTTGCCACCTACTATTTTAGTCATTACCCAGCTAGACCGCATTTTCCCAAAACTTTCAGCAGACAGCAATAACAGCAGGAACTAGGAACCATTTTCGTTCTGCCAAAGTTTTACCTTATCGACATTCATTCTTTTAAATGAGGCTTGCAGCAGTTTGAAATTGTGAATGTACTCGTGTTCCAGCTTGGCTTGAAACTTGACCTTCTTTAGGCTTATGCATCCTGGGAAGAGCATATCCATAAACTGGCAGTAGGCAGCACCTGCGGAGAGAAGCCAGGAGAATCATACACAGGGTATTAACAGATTGGAACAGTAGTACGCTGTCATCGCAAAGTGATCAGGCGTGAGCTCCAACTCCTGATGTAGGAGAACACTTAATATGTTCAGAGAAAATAAACACTCTTGTTACTAATATATCTGAGAAATCTGTGCTGGGAAAAGATCTACAGTCTGTGACTGTATGAGAACTAGAAGGCTCCTGCAATTGTGCACATGCATTTGTGGACAAGGTTTTCAATATATTATACCACAAGTATTAAATAGTTAGACTTTTTGCACTTCATCTGTCAAGGGGGAGAGGTTTAGCAGAAATGGCAGGGTTTAAAATGCAACACTATGCACCAGAAACTGCGCTAAAATTTTGAAGCTCTTTTAATGCCGAGCCAATAGGTGGTGTAAGGCCCTATTAGACAGGGTGATTTAGCAGACATTTGTTAGGAACAAACACTCGTACAAGCATTCGCTGGCCTGTATAACAGTGCCGACAATTGGCTTGGCTGATTTTAGCTGACCAAAAAAATCATTGTATTTTGGCAGCACATCACCCTGTCTAATAAGGGCTCTGCAGCAGATGGACAATGAAGGTATATATATATATATCAGGAATTGTTCCTCCTGCATGTCCTCTACATCAGCCTGAGTAGTCAGGCCAGTCCAGAAAGAGTGCTGATGGGCTACACAATGTGTTATACAAAATCAACTCGGCTAATACCACCTTAGACTACACAGTCTAAAGATACACCAAATTTATCATCCAGCATCAACTGCTGTGATAAATATGGACTATTTTAAGACTGTCTAGCCTCCTAGACAGATTTATATTTATTGAGGTACTAGATGTGCTTACCACAAAGTCTAATGTAAGTTCTTAGCTCCTGGTGCATTTACCACAGGGGGTATATGCAATTGTTTTTTGAAGTACTCACAATATCCTCATGCTATAAAGTGTAGGTCTATCCTTGCTGCTCTTTTAGAGTTAGTTATTTGAGCAGGTGGTACAGTACTTGACTTAGCTTGGGAAACACTGCCCTTGAGGCAGTCTTAAGAGCTACTATGAGGCCGATGGACAGGGTGCACTTACTTCAAAATATCCTACCGGTCATACCCATTCTTGGTATGCAGCTGTGTAATGGTATCTGGCCACGTGCTTTTGATTTAAGTGTCAGACAAGCTCCCTCTTATTTCATCAAAATGAGCAGACCTAATGTTTATGGTTGTGTCCCAACATTCCTCCCATGGATGTTGTGAAAGTCGGGGGAAAGAAGGATCAGACTGGTGAATTTTAACATGCCTAATCCTTTTGCTCCCATAAGAGATAAGCTGCTGCCAGAAGTGTCTGGTAGTGGCTTTTTCCCCATTCAAAACACAGGTACACTCGGCAAGTGTATAGTGTACATGTCTATAGGGAGATCGAGAGCGATGGCTGAAAGAGCATTCAGCCAACAGCTAAAGTGAATAGCCAGGCTGACCATAGCCTTCTACACTGTGGTAAGAAAATGTATGACTGGAGGATCTCAGTGACTATCTCTCAAGAAATATTAGGAAGTAACTACATAACCGGAGGATCTCAGTGACCATCTCTCAAGAAATATTAGGAAGTAACTACATAACCGGAGGATCTCAGTGACCATCTCTCAAGAAATATTAGGAAGTAACTACATAACCGGAGGATCTCAATGACCATCTCTCAAGAAATATTAGGAAGTAACTATACAGTCATATGAAAAAGTTTGGGCACCCCTATTAATCTTAATCATTTTTAGTTCTAAATATTTGGGTGTTTGCAACAGCCATTTCAATTTGATATATCTAATAACTGATGGACACAGTAATATTTCAGGATTGAAATGAGGTTTATTGTACTAACAGAAAATGTGCAATATGCATTAAACCAAAATTTGACCGGTGCAAAAGTATGGGCACCTCAACAGAAAAGTGACATTAATATTTAGTAGATCCTCCTTTTGCAAAAATAACAGCCTCTAGTCGCTTCCTGTAGCTTTTAATCAGTTCCTGGATCCTGGATGAAGGTATTTTTGACCATTCCTCTTTACAAAACAATTCCAGTTCAGTTAAGTTTGATGGTCGCCGAGCATGGACAGCCCGCTTCAAATTATCCCACAGATGTTCAATGATATTCAGGTCTGGGAACTGGGATGGCCATTCCAGAACATTGTAATTGTTCCTCTGCATGAATGCCTGAGTAGATTTGGAGCTGTGTTTTGGATCATTGTCTTGCTGAAATATCCATCCCCGGCGTAACTTCAAATTCGTCACTGATTCTTGTACATTATTATCAAGAATCTGCTGATACTGAGTTGAATCCATGCGACCCTCAACGTTAACAAGATTCCCGGTGCCGGCATTGGCCACACAGCCCCAAAGCATGATGGAACCTCCACCAAATTTTACAGTGGGTAGCAAGTGTTTTTCTTGGAATGCTGTGTTTTTTTGACGCCATGCATAACGCCTTTTTTGTATGACCAAACAACTCAATCTTTGTTTCATCAGTCCACAGGACCTTCTTCCAAAATGAAGCTGGCTTGTCCAAATGTGCTTTTGCATACCTCAGGCGACTCTGTTTGCGGCGTGCTTTCAGAAACGGCTTCTTTCGCATCACTCTCCCATATAGCTTCTCCTTGTGCAAAGTGTGCTGTATTGTTGACCGATGCACAGTGACACCATCTGCAGCAAGATGATGCTGCAGCTCTTTGGAGGTGGTCTGTGGATTGTCCTTGACTGTTCTCACCATTCTTCTTCTCTGCCTTTCTTGGCCTGCCACTTCTGGGCTTAACAAGAACTGTCCCTTTGGTCTTCCATTTCCTTACTATGTTCCTCACAGTGGAAACTGACAGGTTAAATCTCTGAGACAACTTTTTGTATCCTTCCCCTGAACAACTATGTTGAACAATATTTGTTTTCAGATCATTTGAGAGTTGTTTTGAGGAGCCCATGATGCCACTCTTCAGAGGAGATTCAAATAGGAGAACAACTTGCAATTGGCCACCTTAAATACCTTTTCTCATGATTGGATACACCTGGCTATGAAGTTCAAAGCTCAGTGAGGTTACAAAACCAATTTTGTGCTTCAGTAAGTCAGTAAAAAGTAGTTAGGAGTATTCAAATCAATAAAATGATAAGGGTACCCAAATTTTTGCACCGGTCAAATTTTGGTTTAATGCATATTGCACGTTTTCTGTTAGTACAATAAACCTCATTTCAATCCTGAAATATTACTGTGTCCATCAGTTATTAGATATATCAAATTGAAATGGCTGTTGCAAACACCCAAATATTTAGAACTAAAAATGATTAAGATTAATAGGGGTGCCCAAACTTTTTCATATGACTGTATAATTGGAGGATCTCAGTGACCATCTCTCAAGAAATATTAGGAAGTAACTGCATAACTGTACTGTTGTTACTATGACACCCCAAAATAATCAATGGAACTGGCCTATATACATGTGTATATACATATGTAGTTAACTTCAACTGCTGATGAGTCAATTATAAACAAAAACAAAAACTTTCTAGATATTTTATGATGAGAACATTTAATTAAATTGGTTATTAATAACTGAAACAATATAGCACAGTTGTAACTCTTCCTACCATGGATTGTCACATCACATTTAGAGCCTACTTTGAAAGTATACGTCGGGAGGTTCTGCCAATGTGAACTTCTGATGGAAGGAGATGTTGTAATCCCACTGTACAGGCTTATAGAGGGATATGCTGATAATAGAATGGGCTCCAGTGTTAAGAAAAAAACAAAACATATATTGCATGTTTTTTTTTCTGTATACTATTTTATGGAATAGTGGAGTCTACTATGCTATTATATACCAGAAATGAAAATTGGGTATAATAAAGTACTGTATTTTGGTCAAAAGAGGCGTAAACAGTGACCTTTTAATTGTAATCCTACGGCTAGAGTTATATTTATATAGTGAGAGCTTTTCCCAGAATATATACCATAGTTAGACTCTGAACACCTTACTCCACAGCTCCTGTGGATTGTAGATGAGGGTTGCAGTACTCTCACCATACTGTATACTGAAGCCTAGCTGCACCCCCCATAGAAGTAAGAGGTGGTCTGTGCTTGGCTCTTTCGGCAACCGCCACAGACTTTAAAGGAGAAGGCTGTTGATAAGCACAGCTACCTCTTCATTTACTTATATGAGAAATACAGCCAGAATAAAATCGGTGAACAGGAGTATTACATCATAGAGCGCAAATGCGATGTACTGTTCATACATCTCCGCTCATGTGCTACTTAGAGAACATAAAAAAAGAATTGTGTTATTGTGAAGTATGGACAGATTATGAATCATATACTCCTTTGTCTCCAGTTAGAGGCCTTAATATGGCCAAGATCCATGCAATGAGCAAGTGTAATTTACATGTACCACAACAACACACGACTATTGTGATTCATAGGGTTCTAAAGATATGCTGCCTCATAGAAGACAAGCCATCTTGTTTTGGATCAGAGCAACCACATACTACTGCCTTAGCTTAAAACCCTTTTACTGTAAAAGAACTGAATGGAGAGAGAGGGAAAGGAACAAAATGCAAAATACTGTCCTCCAATGGCTGAATCAAAAGTAATCCTGTGGATGGGGGATACATTGTATTGATGGGCACATCTCTGTAAAGGGGTTATCCCATGGATCATTTTCACACAAAGTGATAAAAAGCTGTTAATAGCTGTGTTAAAGTAATTGAAAGTGTTTCTAGAATAAAAATACAATTTCCATCAAATTTTGCTATCATGTGCCCTCCTTGGTGCTGACAGAGACGGGTGCTTTACAGTCAGTTTCCTTCCCCCTCTGTCAGTTGACAAGACAACCCCTTTTCACTCCTCCGGCAGTTATATTGCCATGCCACTACATAGTCTCTGCACCTTTTTTTGACAGAAAGCTACTTCTGTTGGACAAGAGATCACTATGTAGAGGCCTGGTGGTAAAGAGACTGACTGAGCACGAGTGTCCATCAGCGCCCAGCTTGCTAGGTGGATGTTTACACTGCTATACACTTTGAACACCAGATGGCCCCATACTATAGAGACAAGTCTTAACAGGATGTTAATGTCAAATATTGGTACTTTAATATTTTTTTTGCAAAAGGTACATGATATTTCATGGTGGGACAAACCATGTATATGACGGAAAGTGAGATTTATTAAGAGTCGAGGTAAATACTATTATAATCATCTCTAGATCAGAAATATTACTGTTTTTGGTATAACTACCAGGGTAACAGACATAGCAGCTGTAATGGGGCCCAACAGCTAGGGGGGACATTTTCACTAAGACCTAGGGTGCAATTACTGATAAGTACGGACAATGGAAGGATAAGTGGAAAACAGAATACACATCTATTACTTTACTGGGGCATCATAATGCCTGCATATGACATCATTATAATTACTTTCCTCATACAAAATGATCTTTTTGTGAGTGAATTATCTTTGTTCTATGATGTCATAGTGGACATAATCCCTGTACTGTGACATTACCGACCATATGCTGTGATATTACCGTATGCATTATCCCAGTACTGCGAAATCACTGTGTGCAATATCACTGTACTGTAACATCACTGTGTGCATTATCTCTGTAATGTGACATCACAGTGTGAATTATCCCTGTATTGTGACATCACTGTGTGCACTGTCCTTGTACTGTGAGATCACTGGGTGCATTATTTCTGTACTAAAGGAAACCAAAATGATAGTACACTTTTCAAGTTCTGAACTTTCCGCCCCATGGTTACTTGTTACGCCCCATGCTCTCAGTAGCATCCAGTTTCATGAAATAAAAGCTTTCAGTCACCCACATTAACAAGAAACACCTATTCTCAGCTGTACTTCACAACAGCCGCAGTAAAAGGTTCTCATTCAATTACAGCAGCAATGAAGTGATCTGAGGTCTGGTGACATATTGCTGTACTGCTCAATATTAGCAGTGTAGCTGATATAATTGTATATTATGCGAATGCCATAACCACAATGCATATTTTGGGTTTTAAATCTGAACATAACTATTATTTATTGTGTAGTATTTATTTTGCTCTTTTGCTTGTTTTGGCAGCCTATAGTATGGCTGATTGTTATAATAATGTGAGCGTCAAAGTAATACAAGGGTAGCCGGGAACTTTTACAAAACCATATTTCTCAGGACATATAGTACAGAGAGGAAAGTTATAAATTAATGAAAGATATTTGTCTACGTGCCAATGTAATGACGTTCAGGCGCAGGAGAAAGTTTTCATCGACATTTCCGCACAGCTCATAGCGGAGCAGGCGGATTAGAAGGTAAACACTGATAACAGGTGACGGGATTTATGTATATTACAGATGCTGAGAGATACTGCTAAAGCAATCTACAGTATGTTCTGCTGTAACCATTAATCATACTATATCAGGAAAACTATTCAGGGAGCCATGTAGTAGTATATTGTAATTATCCGTCCTCCAGAACTGTATACATATAATAAGGTGCATACATTCAACAGATTCACACCTCCTCAGTACACATCCTTGCCAATTCGACATACCCCTGGGGATCTATCCTGCTGTAGTAGCGAGCACAGGTTGTATCACTGTATTTTTCTATCACTACTATTTTTCTATTTCTACTACTGATACTGTAGATGATATTATTCCCATAGATCACAAGTGACACAGCGCTTCAGAATATAAAACTTCTAAAGAACTACTTTTTTGATCTATTAGAAAAAAAGTTTTAATATCAATTAATGTATATTAGCAGATATACTCCAATTATAGCACCCCCTGTGGTACTGAACCTGCAAGAAGGGTGCTTCTTACTGAAAATATCCCAGGGAAAAACACATATTGTTCTATTTAGATCATTGTTACATATGAGAATATGTATAAAATATGTAATAATAATAATAAAGATTTTGCTGTGAAATGAAGAAAGATTCTGCTGATCTTTAAAGAAAGCCCACTCATAACGCTATGTAGATCCCATGAAAGACAGTTTATAGGTTTTTTGGGGGGCTAAAAATGTTCCTAAAGATAGGTCACAGATACCAGATCTGTGGGGGTCTGACACCCGCCTCCACCAATCAGTGGTTCTCAACAGCTTATACACAGAGAATGGAGCAGGAAGCAGATAGCTCTGTTCTCTGTTTAGTGGTCAAGCCAGATACTCCAGATCAGATCCCATTTACTTGAATGGTAGCTAAGCTGCAATGAGGCAGTTTGGCCACTACACAGAGAACAGAGCTATCAGCTTCCTGCTCCGTTCTCTCTATATCCGCTGCTGAGAACAACTGATTGATGGGAGTGTTGAACCACCACATGTCAGATATTAGTGACATATCTTTAATCTTCAGGCTAGAACTTTAATATTTTTAGCCTAGAAAACCTCTAAAGTTTAACTCTGCTGCTGTTCATCCATGTAGCATAGCAAGGAAAATAAACTTTTATTCCATCACACGCCATCATAGGGACGGAGGGAAACACAACAGCTCTTACTGAATATCAAACAGAAGGGTTTAGCGACAAGAATCCTGGACACTTTCTTGGTAAGGTAATACCCAGTGAACCCCTACCAATAATTTGCATATGACACATGATGGAATAAATATCATGTTTCTCTGTTACATGGATGAATGACAATACTGGTATGTTGAAACTTGCCTTTGTGTGATCTAAGTGGGTTGATAAGCTGATAAGTGGTGAGAGACCACCTTTAAGGAGATTCAGATTAGACATTAGGAAAAACTTTCTAACAGTAAGGGTAGTGAGAGAGTGGAATAGGCTGCCACGGGAGGTGGTGAGTTCTTCATCAATTGAAATCTTCAAGCGGAAACTGGATAGGTATATAGCTGGGATGTTTTAGGAATTCCTGCTTTTGCAGGGGGTTGGACTCGATGGCCCTTGAGGTCCCTTCCAACTCAAACAAACAAACAAACAAACAAACAAAATTGTCTAAATTGTCTAATTGTCTAAATACTATGGGAATGGGGGAAATAGTTGTTGGTGCAGGGAGGCTGGTACTGGAGATGCTGTGAATCCTTATAAGGAGTATTTCAATGTTTCTGTTTTCTTAGCCGCTGATTAATCTGTTTCCTACAGTAGACTAACCACAATACTAAAATAGAAAATGGCGCACCTCTTGGGAATTTAATCCGCACAGTCATTAACTGTACTTTCTACTGCAGGTCAATGTTAAAGGCCTACATAAACCTTCAGAGACCTAGACATAACACAGATTATAAAAGCATCCTTTACCGAGCGCTTAAAACAGTATTCTGTCTGCAGATGCCAACTTTTACCAACAAAATTGACAGAACCTCATGAAATTTAAATTATATTTGCAATTTGATCAAATACCAGAAGAATTTCAGAACCCTATATTCTAGGATCAGATACACCATTATTAAGAATCACAGATCTGTTAATAACTGTGACGCATCGCCAGCCTGTCCATGCACCAGAACTGAAATCTACACCAGCTAAGAGATGGCGCAGATTTCACAAATAATGTATTCCAGTTTCCAGAAAAAACTGCAGCTTTTTTACATCAGAAAACTGGCGTAAAAACTGGAAAATATTTCCCCCAATATGTTGTAAATTCTAGAGCAATTTCAGTGATCTCTTTTTATAGAAAGGGGAAAGAGTGAACTCAAAGATGGGCATGTGTCTCATGGACAGTCATTGACATCCATAGCATCTACGGTATGTCCATTACTAATATGGGTTCATAAAAGATGTAACAGACCGACAGTATACCTGAACATCAGATAAAAAAACCAAAACACCGAGAAAGAAGAAGGAGCATCACTAGTGGTGTAAACAAAGGAGAAAGGGAAAAACAGAACGGCAGAAAGAGGGGGTCTTTGCAGCAGTACAGAGGTAAAAGGAAAAGTCTGAAGGTCTTCTTACCCAGGTGTCTAGGGGGCAGCTTTAAAAGATAGGTCAGTGGGTTTAGGGGGACTCCCTATAGTAGGCATTAGTCAGTGCCTTCACTCTCTTCCAGAAACGCTGTAAAAAAGGGCACTCCCAGAAAATATTAAACAGGGTGCCAACCGCATTGTGGCAGCTCCAGCATTTAGAGGGATTCTCCCGGTTAAGGAAATGGAGCAGAGCAGGGGTGTAGTACCAGTGTATCAGAAGTTTATATTGTGCTTTCTTAAACGTTACACACATGGAAGATTTCATGGCACAAGACCATACAATCTGCCACTGCCCGTGGGATATCGGTCTATCCACTGCCTCCTCCCATCGAGGCATATACCTATGTATAGGGGGATCTCGGCCAGCTGGCGAGGAGAGCATCTGATAAATAAAGGAAATTAGACCTTTCGAAGAGGTGCCAGCCTGGCAAAGCTTCTCAAATGAAGTGGAATACGAGAATGTCAGGGAACCATACAGAGAGTGAACAAAGTGTACAACCTGCTGATTCTGGAGAGACCAGGAGCAGAGGTGAATTACGAGAAGGGCCTGAGCTCCAATGTAGCGGGATCTACCAAATCCGCTATCCTAAACAGACTTGCCGACTACCAGGTATGAACCATATTGGCCATCAGCCCCTCAGGAAGAAGAGGGTTAAATAGGAGGGAGACCATTGAAGAGCACTGGGAAGCGAGAAGGAACAACTTGCTACATGTGGTCCAAATAGCTTTTATAAAGCAAATGGGACCCAAAGGGGATTGGAGGCGAGGGACGGAGGCCAGCCCACAGTAGCGCATTGGGATGCATAGGGGCAAGCCACAATTTTTCAATTTCCATCAATTTAGTAAATGCAGAAATAGTTGTCCATAACAGGATAAATCTCAAATGAGTCATCCACTAGTAATGGAGGATATGCAGGACAGCCAACCCCCCACACTGCCTCCACGCCAGCATCACCGACCGGGGGAAATGATGATGCTTAGCGGTCCATATAAAGTGGAAGATAGCCTTCTGCAGGCCTCGGAGTTCAGTGCAGGGGACTGCCACTGGGAGCGTCTCAAAAAAATAGAGTCATTTCAGCAGGAGAGTCATCTTAACCACTGCAATGCACCCAAGCAGGGAGATGTGCAGAGACCTCCATTTGTCCTGGAGAATTCACATAACAATCAAGGGTAGTTCGCAGAATAAATGGTCGCGTATGTGGGAGCGAGGTAAATCCCGAGATAATGGGTGGAGGTGGTCTGCCACTGAAAATCTTAGTTCCCACTAAGAAGGGTTAGGAGGTCCAAGGGGAGAGTAAAACTATTTCAACAGTATATACACTGTATAGACAGAAAGCTGCAAGTAAAACAACTGTCCAGAAATATAAAAGCATGGTTGGTTTACTCCAGAAGAAACCCAACCCCTGTCTACAGGTTGTCCTTAAACTAAAACAACCTTTCCCTAGCACACAGATTATATACTGTATTTTAATATAGAGAACTGGCAATATATGCAAGTAATCCCCCTCACAAATGTATGGCACCATGGAATTAATGATGCTCTAAAATAATTAATTATAATAATATTTTTTTATAATGTGGCTCAGTTTCTATCATGGACAGATTTCCTTTGCTATAAGTAATGCTATATTTTTATAAAATAATGTTATTTTAGATAATTATACATTATTTAAAACCACAGTTGAGTATAGGATGTCCATATTAGTTTTAGCTATTACATATAGATAGCCTCAATTAACATATTTATCTAAATTATTTAATTATATAGTACAGAAAGCTTTGTACAGCTATATAATATACAATAGTATACACATACAGTACATGCAGGCTACTATACAAGGAACTTTCAGTAATCTATATTCTAGTTACACCAAGATTTTGCTTGATGGGAACATTTCCATAAGAATAAAAGAAATAGCTCCTATTGTAACAAAACTGGAATGCTAAATTCTCCAATCCTCCAAACCAATGTGATTATCTTGCCCATAAACACCCAGGGGTTATTGCTGCAACTGGTCATTTTTGGTTGGACTGTAGAGATTAAACATCTGTAATGTCTCCAGAATCAAGACACGTCAGTGCTTACAGTGCATTGCTGTGTTACAAACCATATGGTGAAGTAAGACATCTCAGACTAAGAGTAGCTATAATGTGCACATTCTCGCCCGAAGAATGTTTATACACACAACACAATGCTGAGAAATGACCAGTCATTAGCCGCAGCTGCCAGAGAGTCATTTACCCTTTAAAAAAAAATCTCGAGATGGAACGTGCTGTACAAAGCAACCCTCCGGTCAACCAATAAAAATAATAAATTAATGCAGTAGTACTAATGATAGATCATACATTATAATGTGACATGATATGCCAAGAGCATGTGTCAGGGTTAGGATGGCTATCCTCACACTTCCAGGATGACCTGTTGTCAGTCACTAAGTACTCTTACACTCAGTGAAATAACATTTCCTGGACTATTTGGCCAGAAAGCCTTGGAGATCATTATTTTTCAGACTGAATCACCGAAGCTGATGAGAAACTTAATGGTGATTATTTATAAAGAAAAGCTGTGAATGAAGCATTCTCTAACACTTTACTCTAGGGAACCCCAGGGGATGGGAAAGAAATTTCAAAGGAATTTTTGGGTAATATTTCCCTTTACCAGAATCTTGCTGCTCTAGTTTTTTTTTTTTTGTTTTTTTTAAACTGGCCACCAAATCTGTGGAATATTTGAAAAATAGCAACATGTTTGCTGGCTGCGCACAAACAATTGTTCAGTCGACAGCTCTCATGGATTTTGACATAAACATGGATGTTGAAATCTGCCAAGTAAAAATGTCTAAGGATTCATTAAGGCTGTCTCTATGGCCGCGCATCATCTTGCTAGTAAGGGGATAACTAATGTGCTCTAGAACACAAGTCTATTAAATTGTCATTGTGCTCCGATCTTCAGAATGAGCATACTAGTGCTGCATACAAATATCAGGACAAGGGGGTGGCGGTGAGACTAAGGACATTTACATCACATCATTTTAGCATCCATTTAGTGGATCCATTTAACAGATGCTAAAAATTGGAAGAGAATGGATGACCATCCGTTTCAACCCAAGGGTAAAAAAAAAGTAAAATAGATCACCCATGTTTGCATCTATTTTTAAACTCCATTTTTTTCACCTCTTTTAAATAAACCTGCTGAACAGAGGCTGAAAATGTGATGTGAATGGCCCCTAAAACACAAATTGGAGATTTATCAAGCTAACAACTGGCAAAGATCTGAGCTTTAATTTACCCCAGTTTCTAGTATATTATGCCACGCCACTTCCCACTAAGCGCCACCCCCAGTAGCCTTTTTTCACGAAAGCAGCAAATTGGGTGCAAATCATCAAAAAGTCACAATTTTTGGTGCATATAGGACAGTGTGCCACAAATATTCCCCCCAAATAGTATACATTTTTCTGATGTTCCTTCTACTTTGAGGCGTTTTACAGAATTAGAATAAAAATAAATAAATCAGCTTTTTCTAGAAATATCACCCTGTACCTGGTCTAGTACTGTGTTGCAGGATAAGTCCCAAGATCCCAGCTTGAAAAATCCCTCTAACCCAAACAGCCTTTCTGATATGTACTAGATATAGTATTAGAAGCAAGAGTCATCCTTCAAGGGACTGTACAGCATTAGGAAGACATGGCAGCTTTATTCCAAAAAGAAGACCACCCCAGTGCACAGGTTGTATATAGTTTTGCAGCTCAGCCCCTTTCAATCAATCAATGGCGTTTAGCAGCAATACCAGACACAACCCATGGACAGGGTGGCACTATTTCTGGATGACTGTAGTCATGTTTTATAGTCCTGGACAATCCCAATAAATTATATACTTAAAAGATATGCTGCTATGACCCATCTGCCTATCCAGTTTTGACCACAGCAATAACAATCAGTACAATTAATCTTTGCATTGCCCTACTCCATCCTACGCAGTAATAGTAGTGATAAGAACCGCTAACCAAACAAGATTCTGAAGCTTGCCCATTGGTTGGAAAATTATTAACTCCCATTAAAGGGGTTTCCAGGACTATGCCATTGATGATGATTAGATCATTGGGTGTCTAACACAAGGCCCCCCACTGATCAGCTGATTGGATGAGTACTACCGCCTCTTTATTGCTTAGCAAGTACTGCGCCGTAGACCCCATGCAGACGACCAAGTGTGTATTCAAATTGGGGCCAATTTTGCAGCGGAATGCAGCTGGATGACACTCAGAGACATCCGAGTACATTCTGTTATGCATTTACCTCTATGGGAGCTTCCGATCCGTTCTAATGAAACAATGCAGGAAAGGAACTACTCTGTTTTCATCGGAATGGAATGGAGCATCAGATGCCCCCTCAGATGGCACACTCAGCTATGTGCATAAGGCCTTACACTGTATAGTGGTTGTGCTGGTATGGCAGCTCAGTGACATTTACTTAAATGGGGGTGAGTTGCAAATCAGTCATATCACCAGCATACTGACACTACAAACAGCTGATTATGGGGTATCGAGGCATCAGACTACCACTGATCTGACATTGATGATCTATTCTAGGGATAGGTCATCAATATTGAAGTTCCATAACAGCCTTTCAATGTCTCCCTAAAGGTTTATTTCTGGACACACAAAATTTAGAGAAAGCTTGCATATCTTTTTCATAGTTATAGTCACCATGCAGTGAGGAGAAGCAGAGGGCTCTGGTCCACTTTTGTAGTGAATGGAGGGGCCCCCAGTGAATACAGATTTATCACGTATCCTGTAGTGTTTTGTTGGACTGTCCCTTTAATAGGCATTATAAATCATCATATGTAACAATGTAAGAATCTTATCCCCCTACACACTATAAAAGCACTCCTGCTTGGTTGCACTTACTAATCCACCCACACTCATTTCTGGTCACATGAGGGGAAAATACAATGAAGCAAGTATGTCCTTTTATTAGTCCTTTACAAGAAACTCGTTCAATTAGAGACTGCTAGGCAGCTACAAACGTAGATTTCCAGCATGGCTTTCTCAGGCCCTGGACATGAAGAGTACTGTTACTGACCCAAACTATTTCACTAATCTGACACTGACAATGGTTAGGTTTCTGCTACTAAAAGCAATTGGCTATGCTACTAAAGTACAAGTAAAGCAGTGTAAAGAAACAATAGGGAAGGTTTATATTGCTGCAATGTACCACGTTTGTGCCACTACCAACCACATTTACTCTTTCATTATCCAGAGGGTTTTTGCAAAACACTGTTATAGTATTCAACTCCTACATCCAGATACAATACACAAAATTTATTTTTACTATTGCACCATACAAAAAGTGTACCAATCTCTCCTCAAGCGCACAGGGTTTCACATTCAATAACCAGGTACATGTCACGTTCATGAATCTGTTATGGGGCAAGTGAATACCAATTATGGTGAGTGTGAGCAACCAACACCACACCTAACACCATATTGTGTTTGGCTCAAATGCCATAAGTTTCAATATCTTTCTATTAGAAAATGGACGCTGTATATAAAAGGGACACAATGGGCCTGTTCAGACAGCAGAAATTAAAGAAGCACTGAGGCAGGCTTCAGCCTCAGATTCCACTTCATTTTCTGACGTGGCTTTCACTCGCTGATCAGCCCTAGATGAATGGGGCTGATCAGCTGAGTGTCGTATGCTGCAGCTTCTGCAGCTAAATAAGCTGCAGCAAGTTCGAGCAGAACTCTTAAGGGGCGTTCACACTACCGTTGATGACTGTCAGTATTGTCCGTTGCAAGATTTTAGCATCGGACACTAGCTGAACCGTCAGAAATCCGTTAAACTTTCCATTCATTTCAATGGGTTTTTATATTGTGTCCGTTAGTGTCCGTTTACACCCAATCCATCAGAAGTCCGTTTTTTTTTTTTGCGGACAAAAAATCCTACATGCAGGACTTTTTTGTCCGTTTGAAATAACGGACTCTTGACGGACAGCAAGTGTCCGTTATTTTTTTAACATTGAAGTCTATGGGTAACAGACTTATAACGGACAGTAACTGATAGCCATCAGTTATTGTTCGTTATTTTATGTCCGTTTTTTTTCTGTGCATGTTCAGAAAGCAGAAAAAAAAAAAAAGTGTGTTAAAAAACGGACACTAACTGTTGCTAATGTGTCCGTTTTTTTTTTTTAACTAATCCATTAATTGGATCAGTTAAAAAAACGGACACATTAGTTAGTGTCCGTTAATGTCTGTTATGATAGGTGTCGTTTTTTTTTTTTTTTTGTTTTTTTTTTAATGAACACTATCAGAACGGACATCAACGGTAGTGTGAACCCTGCCTTAGGGTATGTACACACAGTGAAATCTGGCACAAATTTTGAGACTAAAATCCACAACAAAATCTGTGCCAGATTCTGCCTACAGATTAAAGGTAGAGATCAAAGCAGGACACTGAAAATAAATAAATGTCCACAGTGGCTCAGTGGTTAGCACTGCAGTCATGCAGCACTGGAGTCCTAGGTCCAAATCTGACCAAGGACAAAATCAAATCTGCAAGATGTTTGTTTGTACTCCCCGTGTTTGCATGGGTTTCCTCCAGGTACTCTGGTTTCCTTCCACACTCCAAAGACATACTGTATATGGGACAGGATTGACAAGGTCTTTGAAGTGCTGTGGAATATGATGGTGCTATATAAATAAACTGAATAAGCTAAATAATAATAATGTCCTGCTCGATCTTCCTGCAGAGTAGGTGGTGCGAGATACCCTGGTGGTTAGGTTCATTCACTGAGCCATAATCAGAGAGGGAAAGACGCAAAGGAAAGCCAGGAGAAATGAAGAGGAATCTAAGGTAGATGTCTGTCTTAAATTTCTCTTCATTTTCAGCCTTGTGAACGGTCCCTTATTTTTCAGCATCCTGCTTTGATCTCTGCCTCCTATTGAAAATAATGGGAAGTAGACTCAGGGCTGAATTTGGTGCTGATTTAGAGGCAGAATCCACCTCAAAATCAGTGCCACATTCCACTGTGTGAATATACTGTAAACCTGGAAATGAAGGATAAAAGTTCACATTGTTTGTCAATCTACAGAATTAGCACGTTTAAGAAATAGTCTTGTCTTCAGAGAACACAGGGGTAATTCTCCTGGGTTAGTTCTGTTAGTTTGGGCACAACTAAGGAGAAGGACCTTATGGGGGGCATGGTATAACACATTGTGTGTCTTACTACAGACTGGCAGAGGGGGGAGGCTCCTGCTGCAGCCAGGTGTCTTATAGCCAGGGCTGTGAAAAGCTGAGGAATATGAGTGATCTTCTGGGACAATTTCTTTATATTTTTCTCAGTTTTAATTATAATATGAAAGAAAACACCATCAAAGGAAATTAGGGGATTAGAGATGAATTGCTGAGTCATATTTTTTATCTGTTTGTACATTTTAGTGTCCATTTAACCATAAAATGCTCATGTTATAATATACATGCCCTTGAATTTTGTGTTAAACTTTATTGCCCTATATTTCAAAATAATTTGCAGTATATGTTGGAATTTCAGTCACCGTCTCATCTTGTAATAAAGATTCCATTACTTCTCAGAATAATAAAAGCACTATGGTTGACCAACTTTAGGACCTCATAAATCATCAGCTCCTCCAACTCCATTAAATCCATCACATCTGAATCAAAATACAAGTCCAACTTCTATATACATCCACCCAAACAATAGTGTATTATTAAATGTTGTACTAATAAAGTACCAAAGTAAGCAGCAGTATTGCATTTATAAGACGATAACATAAGTAATATAACTAGTAAAAGCATGTGCCCTGCTGTGAGAATACTTAGCAAACAATAAAGTGCTTTACACTTTATATGTCCAGACACCAATGAACAATATAGATTTATATAAAGTGCAGATTTCATACCTGAACATAGTTGTTCGACCTTTGTGTAGTTTAAACACAGAATGTCATTCACCCATGCAATGATGTCATGTCTGCTCATAGTCTCCTGGGTTATCGAGGTAGAGTACACGTTGACCGCCATTCCCCAGCTGTAAAGACAAACATGAAAAAGAAGATTGAAATCTTATGATAGATGCTGGTAATACTGATCCTAACACTTCAAAAACCATGGCTGGGAATAATGGCTCCAAGGAGAATGTCCAAAGGATGTGATAAAAGCAGAACGCTCTTGTGATAGTACAAAGTGGTTTTCAACTGGTTACATAACAAAGACATAAAAACAGCATACACATACTACAACACAAAAAATAAACTAAAATATAGAGGCTGATCAAACTCTCCCACTGCCCGACTGCGACAAAATGATTGCAGATGTATACTGTACATACAGCTGCATGGGTGCCCAATGCTGTACACATGCGTATATATATATATGCGAGAGTCTGCGCAGATGAGCAAATAGCACGATAGAACAAGAGGGAACTTCACAATGGCTATAATATTTACAAATGGCCATGGCTCTTCTTTCCCCCATATCTACCCCCGGGGAAGAGTTGGGTCACCCACATACACATCCTGGTCCCAATGAAATTGTTGGGTTCGACTAACACTTATCTAAAGTATATGACCACCCTTAGTCACTGGGTAGATACTTCTGTTTACTTGTGGACATTACCCAATATACCCTGCAGTATGATGATAGTATGGTATGCGTGCGGTTTAGGCTGTCAGTATTTAGGGCCAAATATTCTTACAGTTCTCTTATTATGGACCTGGTGCGTATAAATATCTACAATTTCATTTTCCTATGAATGCCCTTTATTTTGTCCAAAGCAAATATCGAAGCTCCAGCAAAAAGCAGCTAATGCACAAATAAGCAACCAGCATAAAATCTTGGGTAAAACTACTTCCAAAAAACACACAGTCGGGTGTATAAAACAGTATGTGGTAGGTCTGCGAACATTAAAACAATCTATTACAGTTACATAGGTGGTCTGTGATCATTTATCAAGCATTTTCATTAATGACATTTTTTTTTGGGAAACCATTACTGTAGTAACCTGGCCTCAATGCTGCAGTATAATTATTTATAGTCCTTTGGCTGCAAAACACTTTCCTGTCTTCTTCTATTTATAGCGCTGTGGAGTTTTAATTTAGTATTTCCTCTCAGTAGTGTTTTCTCATGAAGAGTTTATACCATGTCTATCAAAGCTTATCAGAAGGCTTCTCTGCATGAAGAATATTTCAATGTTTGTGCATTGTGCATGTTATTACCTTTATGATAAATTAAATAAGGATATGTTCACATTGCAGATACTGGAATAAATTCCAAATAGGTAGAGCAGAAAACGGCTCAATTTTTTCTGGTAATATGAAGGTGTATATGAAGGTGAAAAAAAACCCACACACTTTACCAACCTCTTTACTACATTTCTATACAGGTCCCCAGGCTGACGTCAGCAGTGACATCCTGTCTGTGCTAGGTGACTGCTGCAGCCAATCACAGGCTTCAGCAGTGACCTCTTCACAAACAGCACATGACTGTTGAGACAACCTTTGAAGGGGTTGTCCAGAACTACTACACACGTGGACAAAATTGTTGGTACCCCTCGTTTAATGAAAGAAAAACTCACAATGGTCACAGAAATAACTTGAATCTGACAAAAGTAATAATATGTAAAAATTCTATGAAAATGAACAAATGAAAGTCAGACATTGCTTTTCAACCATGCTTCAACAGAATTTTTAAAAAAATGAAAACTCATGAAACAGGCCTGGACAGAAATGATGGTTCCCTTAACTTAATATTTTGTTGCACAACCTTTGAGGCAATCACTGCAATCAAACGATTCCTGTAACTGTCAATGAGACTTCTGCACCTCTCATCAGGTATTTTCACCCACTCCTCATGAGCAAACTGCTCCAGTTGTCTCGGGTTTGAAGGGTGCCTCTTCCAGACGGCATGTTTCAACTCCTTCCAAAGATGCTCAATAGGATTTAGGTCAGGGCTCATAGAAGGCCACTTCAGAATAGTCCAATGTTTTCCTCTTAGCCATTCTTGGGTGTTTTTAGCTGTGTGTTTTGGGTCATTATCCTGTTGCAAGACCCATGACCTGCGACTGAGACCAAGCTTTCTGACACTGGGCAGCACATTTCTCTCTAGAATCCCTTGATAGTCTTGAGATTTCATTGTACCCTGCACAGATTCAAGACACCCTGTGCCAGATGCAGCAAAGCAGCCCCAGAACATAACAGAGCCTCCTCCATGTTTCACAGTAGGGGCAGGGTTCTTTTCAAGAACATAGAGCTGATGTGCCTTGCCAAAAATTTCAATTTTTGTCTCATTTGTCCACAGGACATTCTCCCAGAAGCTTTGTGACATGTCAACATGTTTTTATACATTATTACTTTTGTCAGATTCAAGTTATTTCTGTAACCATTGTGGGTTTTTCTTTCATTTAACTAGGGGTACCAACAATTTTGTCCACGTGTGTATGTTGATTGCTGTGGCCTCTTAACTGCTTACCAGGCACAGCACCATACATTGTATAATGGCTGTGCTTTTTATTGCAGCTCAGTCCCTTTCATTTGAATGGACCTGAGCTGCAGCATGGTCATGTGATCAAATAGAAGAGATGATACTGCCTGAAGTGGAACTCAATATAATAGTCCCAAACAAGCCCTTTAATATCTGATAGTCAATAATTATAAGGCAGCATAAATTGTAGCAATGTAACTCATTCATTTGTGGTATTGGTGGATACCAGTGGCGTAACGATCGCTGTCTCAGGGGGTGCGAGGGCCTGTGGCTAGCTGGAGATGGCTTGGTTCCCCGACTGCTATACATATTGTTATGTAGCCGGGTCCCTTTCCAATAGATGCCTGCCCAGGGGAAGTGACTAAAAAAAAAAAAAAAATACAAAAAAAAAAAAAAAAAACTTCTACTCCCCTCTCCGGGCTCAGCAACCTCTCCAGGGCTCTTTTGGCCTGTGACTGAGGTCACAAGGGGCGTGCCAACATAATGATGAAAGCATGCCATACATGACTGCTGAGGTCCCATCACAGGCCCCAGCAATGAAGTCTGATGTGCATCACTCCTTAGTCACATGCAAAAGAGGATCGAAAAAGATGCTGAAGAGAGCCATGATGCGAGGATGCCCAGGGAGAGGAGAGGCAAGGTGAGTACAAGTGTTTGTTATTTTTAATCACTTCCCTTGGGCCTCTACTTATTTATACTCTGGGGCCTGAGTAATCTAATTTCGTGGGGTTCACCTGAAGCGGCTCTAGGGGGGCTCTTGAGAGCATATTATACTGTATAGGGAGCATATCATACTGTGGGGGGCCACTGTGGAGTATATTATACTGTTTAGTTGTCACTGTGGAGCATATAATACTGTGAGGGGTCCACTGTGTGGAGCATACTGTACTTCGTGCGGTCACTGTGGAGCATATTATACTGCATGGGGTCACTGTGGAGAATACAATACTGTGTGGGGTTACTGTGAAGCATATTATACTGTATTGGGGCCACTGTGGAATATATTATACTGTGTGGGATCACTGTGGAGCATATTATACTGTATACCCTTCACTATTGACATAACATGCCATCTGTTTTATAGCAACCGTGCACTATTATTACAGACTGTAATAATATTGCATGGTGATTATAAAAATAGATACTGTGCAATGTAAAGAGTGAAGGAGTCGCTGGCAAAGGTGCTTGCAAAAGCACCACAGTACCTTTAAACAGTTGATCAGCAGGGGCCCTGGGTGTTGGACCCCAAATGATTTCTTACATCTCAGACTGTTAGGACCCTGCAGATCAGCTGTTTCCCACAGCACGCAGCTCCCAGTATTGTTTACATGCTGGGCACTGTGCTGCTCACTCACCGTATTCTTGATAACTGCAGTTGCGGGTACTAAAGCTGTATCCCTTTCACGTATCTGAAATATCACTGCAGCAACCGTAACTGTCAATATCAAGAGTACGCTGTAGGGAGGGGGTAGGGGCCCCAGACAAAAGTTTGCATCAGGGCCTACAAGCATTACTTACGCCACTGGTGGATACTACAGCTTAGGCTTCAAGGACATGGACATTTGTTTTAATAGGTGGCTTGGATACATGAAAATGGATCTGAATAGGACAAGCTGTACAATTATTGCAATGGACACTCAGATCCGAAAGGCAATCAGCTTATACTCTGCTTGCAAAACAGTCGTGTCCATGAATGGCTCAGAGGCCAACATGATGCTAAGACCATGTGCACAGCACATACAGTATTTTGCAATGTGCAGATGGTCTAAAACCTACAGAATAATTCATATGCATCACTGCACACATAACATTAAACTGTACTTGTTGTGGATTTCTGCAACAAAATTGGTAGTAAAAACCAGCACCTAATCTACCATGGGTCCACATGGCTGATACAAATCTGTCTTAGTAATATTACTAAGATGTAACTGCTCTGCATTATTCTTTAATCATCACAGAGAATAATACTTCCAACAAAACTTTAGACTTGTCAAACAAATTTAAAATTATTTTAAAGTGACAAAAGATTATTCTTAAATTTTCCAATAAGCAAAACCGACCCATCAGTCCATGACAGTTCTAAGTGATTTGTAAGAATACACAATGATTATGGCAGAAGATTTACCAGCAGATGCTATCATTACAGACTTGGATTAGTCACACAGCCATTCCAATACACAATTTCCATAGCAAACACTTCCAAGAACTGATAGCTGCTATTATAAGAAGATCATTAAGACAATAGAACATCAACGCATGTTTCTTATAAAATGCCAAAGCTGGATAGTGTTTAGAAAATTCTACAAATGCTTTTCACACAAGGTTAGACAAAAGCTTGGCAAACATCAGAAAGACAAAAATCAACATACAAAATACCATCAGACTGTCAAGTGGTTTCAAGAGATATTTGCTACATTTAAGAAATAAAGCAAAACTACATAAAAATACCTCCCATTAGCAAAAATATCTAACACATGTGATGCTCCACTGTGTACGGCTTTGTTCACACATATATTTTGGAGACTTCATCGCAGATTGTGTCAGATTTGCTGTTAAAAATTGCTCAGTATGAAGCTCAGTTCTTCTGGTAAAAATGTCACCACGACTGACTCCGGTCAATTGTGTCTATGATATACATCAATCCATCATTTTTGGTTTTCTACTCCAGTGACACAACAGAAAACCTATAGTTGCAAATACAGATGGAAACGGCCTTTACAAAAGTCTCCAACAATCTCCTGACTGCTAAATCTAAAGGGAACTATTCACTACTTATTCTTCTGGATCTCTCAGCAGCATTTGACACTGTAGGCCACCAACACCTCCTCACTATGCTCCACTCCTCCACTCTACAATCTGTCCTGAATGCAGCCGCCAGACATCTTTCTATTAAACCGGTACACAGATGCATCTACCTTGTGTCAGTCACTGAACTGCTGGCTCATCCACCACAGAATACAATAAAGAATTATCACACTCATCCATAATTCCATCCATTGCACTGCACCTCCTACATCTCCTGCCTCGTCACTGTTTACCATGCTAACCGTCCTCTCCGTTCTGCCAATGACCTTAGACTTGCATCCTCTGTTATCCGAACATCCCACTCACGTCTCCAAAGACTTTTCTCGAGCTGCACCGGTGCTCTGGAACACATTACCCCATACAATCAGATTAATATCCAACTACCGAAGCTTCAAAATTGCCCTAAAATTACATCGGTTTAGGCCAGCTTATTACATGACCTGATTACATTGTTGTACACCTCCACACACTATACTAACATTTCTTATCCTAAGCTATCCTTCCTACTCTATTCCTCAGATCCTGACCCCCACCATCTAGAAATTACCCTGTACTCCATGCACTTAGTATCTGTAAATTCACAGATCCCGGCTGGTAACAGCTCAGTTACACTAACTTTTAGACAGTAAATTGCCTCACACTTCCTGCCAACAAACATGTATGTAAACTTCTCAGTTGCCAGCACAGTCTCCATTCAAATAGAAGGAACATTGTAGCCTCACAAGGAGGTCAGAGGTGGAACAGGGAAGGAACAATGCTTGAGATGGAGAGTTTTAATGAGGAATGGCCGCTTTCAATGAAGAATCTGACAGAGCTAGAGCAGGAAATGGTGACCAACATCACAAGACTCAGCCGAGCATGTAACAGGATGGCAGTGCTGGTAGTAACATGGCATCCTATTACCACATACAACTTTAACTTTATACAATGCAAAGTGACTGATGAGCACGCTGCTAAGGCAACTTCTGCTGAAGGGACACTTCCATCATGGATGTTGACAGGCATCAGTACTGAGTAGTCCTAGATACAGTATATCACATTATAGCTGTTACTGTGCAAGCCCGGGTTTGACAGTGTGAGGAACCTTCCAGTAGGTTACCAGAGGTGGCATCACTAGTTTTTGCATTTTTTTACTTATCTCTTTTAGAGCCTGTTCACATCACATTTTGTTTCACACTTGGCGTGTATGGTGGGAAAGCTTAGGGCTCCATTAATCAGATGGGGGACAAAAAAGTGGCTTTCGGTGACTGATGTCATTGTATGCAAAGCATTACAGGCATCCGTTATACATATTTGTACATGAGGAGATTTTTCAATGGCTTTTTATAACCTATTCATTAAACTCATGACACGCATTATAATGCATCAACAACTATGGATGACTGATGTTTATCATATACATCGGGAGCTTTTCCCTATCTAGACAAAATGGAGACCAACTAAACAAATTAAATAGGGACTTGGGCTCCTTTCACACTGGGGGAAATTAAAACTGGCATTTCCTACGCCAATCTTAATAGTCTGTGACTGGTGCGAGGAGCACTTGAATTAGGAGGCTCCAGCCTCTTATAAAGACAGGTGCACTCCCGTGAGCCAGAATGCAAATCTACGTCATGGCGTGAGTTACAGCAAATTTGTCAGCCAAGGAGTCCCCATTACAGGTCGCTCCGCTCACTTTTGCGAAAAACGACATGTGAGGTTCAGAACGGGCCGTGCACCAAAGATGGGTTAAATGTACCCATACTACAAGTTCCAATTATACTAATTTTGGCCTCAAATCATATACCACATGATACAGGGTTTTTTGTTTAGTTTTTTTACTTTAGGCGCCTATGGGTGACCAAGGTCACTCCATATGTCCTCTGTCTTAAACAGCATTGAACATACATGGCTTCTAAGTCTTTTCAATAAGGCTAAGTATCCCTCTTGACCCTGGATAGTACAGTATAATGTGAGAAGGTACATAAACCATATATACTAGAACTTTCTTAAAACCATTTACATCTCAGATATGCTGGTCTACATTTTCTACAGAACTAATTCCGACAAATGAGAAACATCTGGCCTGCAGCATGACGGACACAGACAGTCCATACGTTCTTGCGCTGATGGAACAATTTGTCCTCGGATCCCAAGTCACATGATTTTTTTCCGTGACAATGTACATTTAAGAAAACACATGCAACATATTTCTACTTTCCTCCGCATGAATATATTAGATTCTATCCATGGTGTTATTACAGATCACACTCCCTTAGATACATAACTACTAGGTGGGTCCACATTATAACCTTCCAGCTGCTGACACATCTACTTGTGTTTTTCTCTCCATTTCTCCGTACTGCAGACTTGTTGCTATAGCAATGACACCTATACAGACTGCTTTCAGGAACACTTGCTATTTTTATCCGCTATGTCCCTAGTGAAGTCTCAGTTTATTAAATGCACTGTTAAATCTCATGGGTGCAGAGTGAAGACTCCTGGGAAATCTCGCGGCTAGCTGCACTCTTCTACGGATCGCGCAGTATAACTATTATATTGTACTTGATCATTCTTTACTGGCTCTTGAAAGGACAGTTCTCTGACAGAAGCGTCTCGGATTTCCTGTAAAATGCCACATAAGGGTGTGGTAGAAATTGTTACAATATGAGTAATTTGTTTCAAGATATTTTCTCATCCAGCTCAAGGTTTATAAAGTCTGCTGATGCGGGTCTCGCACTTCTTTTTAAGAGAAGATATATTGACTAATGGGACGGCGTAAAATACTCTAGTAAATCCGGCGTCACACAGGCACACAGTCTGTAATAAAGTAACAAGTAGACTGTTCTCTATATATCTGAGGCACCACACCGCAAAGAGCCACAAAACACACAACCACAATAGTATAAAACCACATAGTACAAATACATAAATATGTATTGACAGAATGTCCAATGGATGGTATCACAAAATAGATGTAGATGTAGCTATGAACAGATTCAACTCTATGGCCCCAGGGTAGATGCTAGAATGGAGAGAGTATAATCAGGTGCTACCTGGTATGCTGTGGATCCAGTAGGTGGCGCTGCCTCCTGTGACTCTCAGTATGAGGCACCACCTGCTGTATCCACGTCAAACCAGGTGGGTTAGGGTAGCATATAGGGGAGACGTAGTTAGCCTACTTCAGCAATGCTAACAACTGAGCTCGCATACATATACCACACATGTACATTGTTCTGTCACAGAAGGGATAATATGGTAAAGATAGGTTTGTACTTTGAGTTTGTCAAACCTGCCATGCCATGCAGACAGGCATTTCTACCGTTCGCTGCATCCACTAAAGTATATTGATCACTGCAAACCAGTATAAGTCAGGGCCTTGATATAGCAGCACTGTGGACGTCTAGCTGGAGTCAGGCCAGCAGCATTGATCTCACAGCAGTGACATAGCATAAGGAGTTGAGGCAGGGTTACAATGTCTCCTTGTGCTGAAAATGCATTTTATATCATCAATATGCAGACATATGGAAAATTATTATTTGGCTATGACAATGTATCCCATGTCCTCTGGTAGATCTATACTTTCTCAAAGGTCAAAGATATGGTTTAGGCAGCATTCACAAATGATGTTTCACCAAAACAATGACTGAGAAGCAGCAGCTTCATCCCCCTCCTCTCCCCAGGTATCTATTTACTGGTTTACAGGCTGAGAAAGTTAGAAGAGAAAATACACTGCTAGAAGATGAGAAAGATGCACCATTTCCCTACAAGGCATACAATGTATCACATATTCATATGTAAAATTATAATACATGTATGCTCAATAAAAGGTGTATTGCGGTATACAGTATATGATTACTGAAAACACACTTTACAATATATATGACCATGCAATGACATCACCACAAAAAAAAAAAAAAAACACACTATCTGGCAGCTAGACGTGATGGGCAATGCTGTTCAGTCATGACATCATAATAAAGGGGTTGCCTGGAATTAGGCAGCAGGAGTTCTGGCCGCAGCATGTAACAGTCTACAGAGCTGGAAGAACACACCTCTGTCCACATGTATTGGCTATGCCAGGTTTACTGCTGCTCAGATCCAATTCACCAGTTTTGGACACGACACAAAACTCCAGCTCCGTATACTGTTACTTTCGACGGCTCCGGCTCCTAAGTCTAGGTCATCAATATCGAAATCCTGGAAAGCCCCTAAGACTTCTCCTTTCTCATATGTAAATGGATTGTACAGCTTAACTATTAGCACAATTGAAGTGAAAATATAAAAACCTAAAATGTTTGCAAGACCTCTGACAATCATACATTAGTGTCACACTGCTATGATATGACACCAGTGTCCCATTGTCAAAGGTCTGAATGCTGTGGCCTTTGCCAATTGCAGCGATGCAAGGAAATTACTATGCCATGTCGGCTTCTATTGGCTCCATGTACATGTACTTTGTTCGTGTAGTCAATGACTGTCCATGTGCCTGCATGTAAGAAGCTAGTATTAGAGCCATGGCCGCCAGTGTTTTATTAATAATTACTGGTCACAATGCCTTCACAATAATCCCCAATACACAAGAATCCCATAATGCACCAAAAAAATGCATCACTCATGAAAAACGCCATTTTTATGAAGCCCCTGTGTGAAAGATCCTCAGTGCGCCAACACCGTTTTGGCCACCCCTGAGTCCTCTTTCATATAAAAACCACACTCACCGCCAGTGAGTGCCGGGTTCACCAGATAAATACAAGACAAGCTTTCTAAATTTTATATATTTATTAACCCCTAAATGGGTCGGTATTAACATCTAACATATACAGTTCAGAACAGATATGCAGATATATGCAAGCATTAACAGTTACTAGTTACAAGATACAGTACAAGTAAAATAAAAGGGAATAAAGGTGAAATAATTACTTTACCACACATGTCCTTGATGTGGTTCTATAGTCCAACACTCACACATGGCATGTGTGAGTCACCAGTGGAGGCTTTTTAGCATGTGGCATTAACTCCTAGCATGTGGCATCACAGTACAATAATCCAGCCTGCATGCTCTCATAACAGTCTCTCAGCATTAGTCCAATAGTCTCTCTCAGTCTCTTGTAGGCTCATCATCGTCAGCAGCAGCATTCCAACCTGCCTGCTCATAGTAGCATCTCAGTCAAAGTCTGTAATATCCTGTAGCATCATCTCTATAGCATACTCTCCATAGTGTAATCTCCTCCCACAGACCTCTTACCTCATCTTTTATACCCTTTATGCCACCTCCCAGAATGAGGTCACCGGCGACAGTACGTCTGATGAGTTAATTCAATCAAATCCAGATCTTTTGTATAGAGCTGAGACAAAGTGAATTGATACCCTGTTATCAGTCATATCTGATCAACAGCCCAGGCTTGAACAATGCACTATTGTTTGATCACTCAGGGCTGTATAGGAATACAATGGAACCCTATTGTTCCAGCCTGGCCACTACTGCCAATATGCACCTAGGCTTATAGCTGCGCATAGTATGAATGAGTGCAAGCAAGAAGGGAGATCCTATACCCAGAGATCAAAATACATCTGAGTTATAGCCACACTTAAGCAGAATCATCACACCCTGTGCTACTTTTGCTGACGTACGAATGTGTCACCGTTTCCACCATGCAGACTAGGAGATTTTATCAACTCTTCTCCAGTTTCCTGGAGTAGATGGGTATTAAACTGGTTAGTCTCTGGTGCACGGACCTTTCTTGCACCAAAGATACGTCACACCCCAGTGCTGTGCCTTGCCTGCCATCTTCTGCGAATGTGTGTGGAGGATAGGATGGCAAGGATGCCTTGACCCGACATTTATAACCCACACCAGAAATTTAGCATTAATTATATAGGGAATCAACAGTACAGACCAAAAGTTTGGACACACCTTCTCATTCCAAGAGTTTTCTGTATTTTCATGACTATAAAAATTGTAGATTCACACTGAAGGCATCAAAACTATGAATTAACACATGTGGAATTATATACTTAACAAAAAAGTGTGAAACAACTGAAAATATGTCTTATATTCTAGGTTCTTCAAAGTAGCCACCTTTTGCTTTGATTACTGCTTTGCACACTCTTGCCATTCTCTTGATGAGCTTCAAGAGGTAGTCACCTGAAATGGTTTTCACTTCACAGGTGTGCCCTGTCAGGTTTAATAAGTGGGATTTATTGCCTTATAAATGGGGTTGGGACCATCAGTTGTGTTGTTCAGAAGTCAGGTGGATACACAGCTGATAGTCCTACTGAATGGAGTGTTAGAATTTGTATTATGGCAAGAAAAAAGCAGCTAAGTAAAGAAAAACGAGTGGCCATCATTACTTTAAGAAATGAAGGTCAGTCAGTCCGAAAAATTGGGAAAACTTTGAAAGTGTCCCCAAGTGCAGTGGCCAAAACCATCAAGCGCTACAAAGAAACTGGCTCACATGAGGACCGCCCCAGGAAAGGAAGACCAAGAGTCACCTCTGCTGCGAAGGATAAGTTCATCCGAGTCACCAGCCTCAGATATCGCAGGTTAACAGCAGCTCAGATTAGAGACCAGGTCAATGTCACACAGAGTTCTAGCAGCAGACACATCTCTACAACTGTTAAGAGGAGACTGTGTGCAGCAGGCCTTCATGGTAAAATAGCTGCTAGGAAACCACTGCTAAGGACAGGCAACAAGCAGAAGAGACTTGTTTGGGCTAAAGAACACAAGGAATGGACATTAGACCTGTGGAAATCTGTGCTTTGGTCTGATGAGTCCAAATTTGAGATCTTTGGTTCCAACCACTGTGTCTTTGTGCGATGCAGAAAAGGTGAACAAATGGACTCTACATGCCTGGTTCCCACCATGAAGTATGGAGGAGGAGGTGTGATGGTGTGGGGGTGCTTTGCTGATGACACTGTTGGGGATTTATTCAAAATTGAAGGAATACTGAACCAGCATGGTTACCACAGCATCTTGCAGCGGCATGCTATTCCATCCGGTTTGCGTTTAGTTGGACCATCATTTATTTTTCAACAGGACAATGACCCCAAACACACCTCCAGACTGTGTAAGGGCTATTTGACCAAGAAGGAGAGTGATGGGATGCTATGCCAGATGACCTGGCCTCCACAGTCACCAGACCTGAACCCAATCGAGATGGTTTGGGATGAGCTGGACCGCAGAGTGAAGGCAAAAGGGCCAACAAGTGCTAAGCATTTCTGGGAACTCCTTCAAGACTGTTGGAAGACCATTTCAGGTGACTACCTCTTGAAGCTCATCAAGAGAATGCCAAGAGTGTGCAAAGCAGTAATCAAAGCAAAAGGTGGCTACTTTGAAGAACCTAGAATATAAGACATATTTTCAGTTGTTTCACACTTTTTTGTTAAGTATATAATTCCACATGTGTTAATTCATAGTTTTGATGCCTTCAGTGTGAATCTACAATTTTTATAGTCATGACAATACAGAAAACTCTTGGAATGAGAAGGTGTGTCCAAACTTTTTGTCTGTACTGTATGCCAGTTCCTGACAGGTGTAAGTTTCCATTCTGGTGCATGCGCCAAAGCCTCTTGATAATTTAGGAGCAGATGCTGACTTCTGGGACTGTGTTTACAAGGGTGGGGATGGTTACATATTGTATAGCTAAGTTAAAAAAACAAAAGAAAAAAAAAAACTTATAGAATTTACAAGTATGTGCTGTTATTTGTTATAATCTTTTTCTATACTTTTTTCTTCTTCGTTTTCATTAGTTACTAATATGCTTGTACTAAGAAAAATACATTTGTTAAACATGCTTTGCTCCTCATTTTCTGTAGAACAAGTGACGCTTCCCTTCTGAACTCAATTGGTCCATTGTAACCAACATTCCTCATGAGCATTTAAGAGTGCCAGGGGAACTGAGGAATTTTACTACAAATTACTATCTGAGAGCCTTGCCATGTCTTCAGGGAAGCCCTTCCAAGCCATCAAACATGTGTTTCATCATACAGGCCTGGTGGTATCAAGGGAAGGAAATGACTGTCCTTGTTTTCCAGCAAAGCGTTGGATAGAGGGAGACAGACTGTACAAGTAATTAACCTGTGAATAGTGGATTTCAGATTCACACGCTGTAGGGGAGCACATTATGAAGACCTTCAGTCTTCATATGAATTAGGCAAAGACAGGAGGAAACAAGACACTCCATGGAAGACAATGGACTTTTGTAAAGGGAAGGGTTAAAGGGTCTTGAGCTGAAAAGGAAAACTAACAGTTATAAGATTATTTTAAAGGAAGTCTACCACCTTCCTAAGCATAAATGAACTAAACACAGAGCAAGGGGGAGGGGGCATTTTCCATAATATTTACACAAGAAAACTGGCACCACTTCATTTTACTGCTCCCTACACATGGGACAACCCAAGATATCCCAGAATTATTAGTAGACTGGAGCCTCCTCATTTGGGCACATCTCACCCCAGCGGGCAAATTGATTAAGACATAGGGAGCAGTAGTCATAATAAATTCTCCATTGTCTTTGAGGGCACTGTGGCCGCTTTACAGTCATAACTTGCTTTTTGCAGCCGAATCTATAATTTTCCCTAAAAAGTGTTTGTTTGTTTTTTAAATATGTAAGAGAGATTTTGGTGCACCAGGGAATTTTTAAGAGTCTGCATCACAGCTCAGCTCCTGGAATATCACATGAACACCTAACCAGCAGAGAATGGCGCATGCGCAGTACTGTAATAAGGCCCCGGCCAAAAAGAACATGCTACATGCTGAAAGGGTAACTGAAGTGGAATGCCACCGAATAGAAAGCTAAAAATCACATACTTGAAATCTGTGTCTTTTCATCTATACGGATATTACCGCAGTTTGTGAGAGTCAAACACAGTGACAGATTCCCTTTAAAAAGTCTATTCATAAATAGTATTATTTTAACCATCATCTTAGTTTTTGGCATGCCCCCAATTTTTTGCCAGCTCACCTGGCGGGTATGCTGGCATTTTATACAACAATATAGACAAAGCAAAATGAATATGATCACAATAGCATAATAGCATAACCCTGGAACATGAATAAATTTACTTTAGCGCTGCCTGGTATTTTCTCTAATACACAGAACCTGTAACCTTACATGACACAGATGCAGGGAAAGTCAGGTGCACAGTACAGAATGAGGATAAGATCTTAAAACTGGAAATCATCCATATTGTTTGTGTACAGCCTTCCAACAGTCTTGTGCATATTTATCTTCTGCATAACACTCTGTATCACGTAATATGGTTATTAAATTTCCATAAAATATAACTGTTAAGTGCAGATGTACAAGACAGCTGTTTCTGTACAAGTCAAGTGGAATACAAAAAGCCATGTAATTGTTAAATCATTACTACTAAAGAACAGTAACTATGGCCACAGCAACACACAAAACAACAAGGGTCTCTGATGCTTTCCTGTTGCTTATGAACGCAAACATCCATTGTCCACATATATCCACAATGACATCTCGTATGTGACATATCACAGCTGTTAAATGACAAAAGATCCTAGACCACTATATTCTGCAAACTAAACAACGTAAGAGTGACAGAAATTAGCATCAAATTTATCAAAATGGCGCTCACTCTATAACATATGTAGCAGAACTCTACACGCACACCACTGCATGACTGTCATACATTTACAAAAAGAAAAAAGTGGCAGAATTCAGTAATAAATTTGGCTCAACCTTTGCACATTTTAATACCTCTTTGATGAATCTTTTTGGACAAACATGTTGCAGAACAATCCCTTGCCACAAGAGAAAATGTGATCCCCAAATTGAGTTAACACACTAAGAATTTTGGTGGGACTGACCAAACATTATGTGTGTGGGGGCCTCCTGATTCTCACACGACATATGATCTCAGTGAAGTAGGCATTGGACACGCTGAATTTCAATGTCCCAGCTATCTTAGGGAAAATAGGTCATCTTTCACAACATACACATGCTCAGTTGGGCGTTTAGATGACAGCCATTGACTGTGTATAGGCAGCTTTAGGCCATATTTAATACCAAAAAGACGACTGGTTTAATTAAGTAAAGTTAAAGTAAAAATTTAATTTAAATTAATTACACTTAAGTAAACTTTCCCTGCTCAATTGTTGTTGTTTTTTTTCCAATTATTGCCACCAAATTTCTTAATGTACCCTAAATCCAAGGTCACTTAGCATGTTAAATGCAAACATAGGGTTCACAAAAAAAGGATAAGATCTCAAAGAAAGAAGTGTAAGGACACATTCACACTGCAATTGGCATAGATGTCAGATTTCTTAATAGATAGATAGGATATTTGATGGCAGTGTATAGCTAGAGTATAGGCATAAAGTTGTACCTGTTACCCATACGCTTACAACGTGATAAACCATATACTGTAGTATACTTTTTGTACAGCATGCTCCAACTCCGTCTGCTGTGCTATTCCATACAGCAAAATAATGTTAACTACTTATCGGCCCAATGGAGGCCAAAAATATGCTCTTTGACCACCATTGGGTGAATTGGGGCCTATAAATACATCTGACATATGTACTGGGATGGACACTGAAAATGTGTTATGAAGAGTATCCTAAGGGAATTTTTTTTTTTTTCTAAAATAGTTTCTGAATTAGGTTGGAAAAGTAAAGTAAAGTAAATCTAAAAACTGACAAATCCTGTGTGCTCTGTACATCATACATAAGAACAATTTTACACAAATCAAATAATCCTGAAACCTAACAGTTTTACGGAGTCATTTTGTTTGGAGGTATCATAAGCAGAAAGAGACCTGAGAACGTGCTAAGCTGTAGAAGGCATTTACACGAGGAGCACGGCAGTGCAGTGTAATATGAGGATGAAGAGAACCGGACTTTATAGTATAATTTGGTAGAGGTTTGGCAGTAGCTCCGGCTTACTGTAGTTTGTGAAGTATCTACTAATGACTAGTATATAAAACAATGACGCACACACAGAAGAATTGCTGTATGCTAATACCATTTATTCCTATTCTAGTCCATAGTAGTCCATCAATCCCCATGTTACAACATGAACAGACCTAGATTCTCTAGATCTCAGTGTAGTAGTTTATATGCATGTTTTTTCCAAATTTCTACAATTTTACTGTGCTTCCAGAGGCATAGTTCAATTGCTAGCGGGCCTTGGAGAGTCAGGGGACCAAAAGCCTATCTATAAGCTAAGACAACACTAAGATTGTAGATAGCACACGGTAAGTGTGGGCCCCATTACATATTTTGTATGGGGGCTCAGGAGCTTCAAGTTACTCTTCTATGCTTTCATATTGTAACTGTACTTATACAGCTAGAGAAGGCGAAGTAGCCAATGTGTTGGCTAAATCAATATTACAGCAAATCAATTGATGCTAAAGACTCAAAGCATAGTGAACAAATATACAGATATACAGATTTATACAGCCAAGAGGAAAGGTAAGAAAGGACAAGTCCAGATATGTGGGTCTCAAGATGATTGCCTTTTAAAAACAACCTTATTTCACAATACTCTGTTGCTGTGATAACTATCCTGTTTAGGTCTGTGTGTGGCTACCCAGTGGTTGCATTGTGAATTTCGGTCTGTTAAAGCTTTTGGTAACAAGTTTCAATATTGTATTAAACTGGTTTCATGGGAAATTGGAGTCCTTAACCAAATATGAGCTAAGGTAAGGGTGGACACATCTGTAAGTAAACCTTAAGACAAAAAACTGATTTTTTTTTTTTTTTTTAAAGTTCTAATATTAGCTGCTTGTGAATTGTTAGACCTTTCTCATGAATTGTAGCTAACCATAAAAAAAGGCCAACCTGCATACTGTAGTGCTCTACAAGTCTTTCCATAAAGTTGCACTTTAAAAGCTAAGCATACAGCCAATAGGAAAGGCCATCAGGCATATAGCCAGTACATAAAGTAAATTTCTCAGGAAAAAAAAGCTTATAAAAATATATATCCAAAAGGGAAACAGTTTAACTTGAGCACTGCAGAGAAAAACGTATGGCTTTCGTGAATGAATTTAGCAGACTTCACAGCTAAGCCAATATGAATGGTTATACTTCATGTAAGAATGTTCTTCCTCTTTCCTTTTACAAGGACCATGTTCATTAAAACAAGGAGGAAAAAAAAAGTTTTTGTAAGAAAGTGTAGAGCAAACTGAACTAAGGAGGTAATGTTTCCCATACTAACCGATGGCATTATAATTTGTATTTTGTCATCTATACTATAAAAACATTATTAGTACATTCACATTAGTATAGTTTGTAATGTGGTCTGGCACAAATGGGTGATAATTTGGTGCAAGGCCTTTTTTTGCAGCAAAGATGCAGCACATCCCCCATTCTGCAACTTGCCTGCCACTTTGTACGAATGTGGGTGGAGGCCGGGGCTTGGACGCCTCAGCCCGACATATAAAACTCACACCAATTTGGCGTCAGCTATGCAAGAAAGCCATGCTAGTTTCTAACTGACCTAGATTTCCACAGGGATATGCACCAGATTTATTAAGAGACTGGAACTTCTTGATAATTCTTGCGAGGTTTGCACAAGTCGGGGTCCTTATTAAAGACTGGAGTATGAAACGCCAGTTTCAATAAATCTGCCCCAATGTCTCTATATGAAACAGATACACACAGAAACATACCCACAAATGCTTGGGCTAATCTCATAGGATGTCAAGTTACCTAGTAAGCCTTAGGTTAGGCAGAAGAGAACCCAGGCAAATAAAGGGTGACATACAACTGTAATGGCAACCATAATGGTTGGCACTAAACTATATCAACAGCTTGGATGGATGAGAAGAACCATGGAGCATTAATATTTACAGCTATTTATTTTATTCAGATCCAAATGACATATAAGCAGTTGTCACAGTAGGCTATTTTTTCCTTCAATGAACCACTGTTATATACCCCACCCAGTTAAGCTTGGTGCCCATCAAAGGGTCCTCCTATAACTTTAATGGCCATTCTAGTTAACTCTCCATACTGACCCTACCAATATGAAAGCGTGTGGAAATTGTAGGTCACTCTATATAAATTATTTATACATTCTATGAGCATTAAGTGCTCTGTTTGGGCATGTGGACATTGATCTGCTTTCCAGGTTGTGTTTTCTGTGACAGATGTTACCTCTTAGCGGTTGCGAGGGTGAAGAAAATTCTAGGTCAACCTCTATTTTCTTGGTGGACGGTGTTAGACCCTTTCATAAATCATGCATCATAAACCATACGCTCTAATAACATTAACAAGTTTGGGTCAAATGTCACACATGTGTAAGTGCTCCAGAAACGTGTAAAAATATTGCAGGTTTGACCGTGTCACAGAAATTTATCAGTCTCTCCTGATGTAAGGACGGCTCTTACATTTATCCTTGTGTGTGGATTTGGTTCTCTTAGTTAGGTCACTTCACAGCACCAATCCTGTCAGCTGCCAAATGCTTGCAGTATATAACATTGGAAAACTGGCATTATACTTGTTTGATGGGGGAGGGTCTTAGAAGGACCCATCTGTTATGTTCTAGAATTGTCTTCAGTGATTTAGACGAAGTCCTCTATCCAGTGCAGGCGATGTTAATACACAAGGCTTGGTTCATATCACCATGTAAAGTCTCACAATGATGTCCTAGCAGCAGAAGTGCTGATCGGAATTTGTATCAAGTACAGATGTTGGTATACAATGTGCTGGAGGTTAGAAATTGAGCAATGCTTAGATCATCTATCAGAATGTTTGATTCCAGAATTTTAGGTATGTCAAAAATCTAATGAAGAAACAGTAAGAGCTCTTCTGCAATGCATAAAAAGTATAATAAAGATCTGAATTACACGGCAGCCTCAGACTGAAGAGAAGTGAAGCAGTTTTGTGCATTTCTTCCAATTCACATTATTGCAGTTCGCACACCACTCGGCAAACATAGCTGAAGAAGCAGGCTTATTAGAGCACATAGACATTATGTGGGTGGATAAAGACCACACACTATAAGCTGGGGTGCAAAGGTATCAATCACTACTGGGCCCCCTGGAGCCTTAGGGGGTCCAAAGCCCTCTCTCTACAATATTAGAAGACACCAGTATTATAGCCATCACATGGTGAGCAGGAGCCCCTTTACAAATTTTGCATTAGGGCCCATGAGCTTCAACTTACATTTCTGTCTATAACCCATAACATTCTTGTGGACTTCAGCTATCCTTATGTTACACTCTTCCGAATGGCTGGGATATAAGGGGAAATGCCTGGCTGTCCACGGCTTCGTCATCCAAAACAAGCTGATGGGTATAATCTTTAATGAGCTATCCCATTATATGCCAGGGCCCAGTTCTTTAGGGGGAGGGGGGGGGGAATAGAGTTCTCGATGAACTTGCTCTGTCAAACAGAGAGTGGCATAGACTTTATAGTCCAATTACCCACTAACCCAGGGCCAGCCACAATTTTTCCCACCTTGGGCGGGGGGGGGGGGGTTATTTTACATATTGTGAGTTCTTATATTCTACTACATGCATTTGTTATGTGTGTTTACTGTATCTATGGTAACAGTCAATAACCATTATATTTATATTGATAACCAATACCAATATTTATTTTTGGAAATTATAACAAGATAATCGATAGCAGTATTTTCTGCATACATGGCTCTCTGGTATCACAACACCTGCCACATCACTATACTGGTGGACCAGTCTCAACTTGCCTCTCTTGGACATATAAAAAGGGTAACCCCTCCCTTTAGACTAAAATCACACATTAGTAGTTATTTTTTAAAAACTCCTCATCTATGGATTTTGCTGCCCTCCATAGATATTGCAGCATGGGCTGACAAACCATAAGGTTGTCCATAAATATCAAATAAAGGTTCTTTTATATCCAGTATTTGGCAGGATCAGCAGACTCACTAATGTACACAGGGGGTCTTAAAGACCATAAGTGTCTGATTGGTGGGGAGCTGACAGCTGGCACCTGCATAAGTCACCTGGTCAGGGGTGCAATCTGTCCCAGTGCTATACAATGCACAGAGCCGAAAGATTGTTTTGTACACTTTATAGTGAGCTGGTGGTATTACTGCATTGACGTCAATAGGAGCTGAACTGCAGTAACAGCTCCAAATCCTATATAGTGGATGGGTGCTATCTGCTTCCAACTCTGTGTACTGTATAGTACAGGGACCAGACCCCCCCCCTCCCACCCCGAACAACTGATCCATGCATGGATCAGCTTTTGCCTCCCACCTATCTTACAGATAGACCATTAAAAAAATCCTGGGCAACCCCTTTAAATCTGGTGGGAGACGTCAGGGGAAAGAAGGGTTTGGTATGTATGATTTTAAGTGCCCATATACATTGTGCTGAAGTTAATAGAAATGAGCAATTTCAACAAAATAAGTAACATTCCTTGGGTGAAATTTAACAACAACCAACCTATGACACACAATCGTTGTCTAGAAAGTGGTCGGTCACATTTAAAATTTTCACTTGATATATGAAACACGTTTCATTCACACCTAAATGTTTCTTTTGGCCAAGAAAAAAATATTCTTTTACAAAATGTTGGCAAAAAGACATGTACGGTTAGATTGAATGACTCTAAAGACCAATATGGACTGAAATGTTTATGTCTGTGTTTGTGAACCAATAATTTACCAGATAATAGTATGGCTGTTTGGCTGTTCAGTATATGGCTAACTATATTCCCATCTTCATTGGGATAAACATGCACACTCCAAGCATGCATGTTTATGGTGGAGTTGTGTATGACTAGCTTAAAGTGATAGACTGACATCCTTTATGGAGGATCAACCATTACTTGGCAGAGCCAGGAGTCACTAGATCAATAGATGGACATTGATTTTTTTTTCTTTAAACAAGAGCAATTACATTACGACACTCTCATTGATAACAGCTTACTAGAAGGTCTACTAGTAAAAGGACTTAAAAAAAAAGTCTTTTTCAGTACGTGTCACAATTTCAACTGGTGGTATTTGATATATCCTTGAAAAAAAAAGATTGGTCCATATTTCTTTCTTTGTATTGACATATTGCTTTTGAAGGACACAGTACTAATATTACCATAAGTAATAAACTGAATCAAACTGAAGCGAACCAACTACTTTACACTACAGGATTAGTCGCTCGGTATCAACCTGTACAAGAGAAAAACATTTAATCCAAATTAAATTCCCTGGTCTCAATGCCTAAGATGCCTTTATCATACACAGTGTACCCCTTTGCAGACTGCATGGTGGTCTCCATTTAAACTGATTTTTTTTTTCAGATTTAAGTATTAGTAAGAGGGAAAAAAAAATCCTGTTTTTCATTCCATGAGAGAGTAGTAGCGTGATGGGCGTTTAATCTGCCCTGGTAATACCATGTTTCTATATGCAATTAATCCACTCTATTACATGCTAATCCTGCTATTACACAGTCCCTATTATTTAGCATGCATGAACCATTATAAAAGCATCAGTCAGTATATATCCAGAGATTTCATAAAGAATATTAATGCTAAGCCAAAACATGGAAACCACTAGCCTGAAATAGTACAAGTGTCACATAACATTAGTATGACTTGTTGGCTTCATGGTTTCACCAAACGCTTTATAGGTTTACTATGATTTATCAGTTGCATTGAAGTATGGATTAAAATAAATAAATATTTTTGTTGCAGACAACTCTACCTCATGAGAATAGAATTACTCACATGCCACATGCACCAAATGTATTAACCCGACACTGATAATTCTGGCACAGGTGTAAAATTTTGTACATGGTCCTAAAAATCAGAATCTATTACTAAATGATTCTCGTCAGACAATTGTCTTGACAACTGTGTGGTTTCTTCCTTCCATATCCGACGCCCAGTAAATATTCTACATAGGTCCTATTAACCAGAATCTATACCCAAATTATATTTGTTGGGTGTTGGACAGTTGTCTTGGCAACCGTGTGCAGTTGCGTCCTTCTACGTTCGATCAGACAGGAGGTATCCCCAGAGGTACAATTACACAACACTAGATGCTTCATAGATATTACCTTCAATCCCAAAACCATATCTTACAATGTACTAGGATGAGAATGTTAAAAAAGAGTGTGTCCCATACTGCTTTAATCTGCTCCAGTTCTCGCATCTACTGTATAAAGTGGACTTTATAACCTTGTTGGCACAGGTACTAGGTTGGATTCATGTAGACTGGGCAAGATAAGCAGCCATTGTGCCATTCCCTTATCCGCTTTCAGTTGTAAGCACTTATGGGCTGGGTCCTCCCTTCTTTTGTTTGGTAGAGGTTTATTCTGGCACTATATAAAGGTTATCACTATCACATAGCACATAGTAGTCATTCATTCATTACAAATACAGTTGACCTCGTCTTTCACAACCAGGTTTGGGAATAACCAGTGTACGAGAACAATTATGAATTAGGGTCCTTTTACACAATACACATATTCAGTCTGAGAAATGCTGTGCAGTCCACGTGTCAGCGATATTTCTTGGCCCAACCCCGACTCCTCTGGACTGAACTCACAGCATCATATTGACTTATACTGCTGAGAGAACTACCGCAGCTTTAGGGAAAGCTGAGCGGTTACCAATAACCACACATTGCAGTGAAATGGGAATGGTTTCCACTGGCAACTACTCCATTTTTACTTTGCACTCTCCTGAAAAAGAAATTTCTCTGGACTGAGTTATAAGAACTTTATTAAATGTGGCCCAGGAGCTCATCTGTGCTTGCAGCGTTCTAGTCTGTTAGGTTCGGTTCACATCTGCGTTGAAGTCTCCGCCACAAATCGGTGGAGAGAAAAGTCCTGCACAGAGGATTTTTTTCTCTCCGCTGGTTCTAGTATAAAAACGACAAATACCTGACAGACACCTTGCTGACCCCATTATAGTCTATGTGGTTCGCGGGTGTCCTTAGCAGACGGGTTCTCCGTTGACTGCCCGGTGCAAGTGTGAACCTAGTCTAAGACTGGAAGCAGAGGCTTGAAGCCATGTTTATTATACAGCATAACATGAAAAGCACCAAAGTCTCAAAAGGGGGAAAAAAAAAAAAAAAAAAAAAAAATTATATATATATATATATATATATATATATATATATATATTTTATAATAATAATAATAATAATAATAATATTTATATATATATATATATATATATATATATATATATATATATATGAATACTTTTAACATAAAAAGGCATTTCAATATGTTTCATTGTGTATTTTACACACAATAGTTTACACATGCGTTATCTGCTCAGGCTGGGCATTCGGCATTGAGAAAGAGATTTATTACATAACTGTACACACCTTGGTACACAATCCCACACTGATATAGACACAAGCAACAGAAGAGAGAGAGAAAAAAAAAGAATAATTGTATTGGGGGAGGGGGGTTTGTAAAAAAGAACAGAAGACCCAATGATCACTGGGATGGGCTGTGAAAGATGTGGGTGAGGGGCATGCATTATCTGAAAAAAATTGGCCAGGTGGATAGACAAAACCAATTGCCAAAGAAACATAGTCTGGACTAAAATGAGCCATGAAAGAAATGTAAGCAAGCCCACCGGGATGCAGATTGTGTTATACATTGTATTAGGCCTGATAAAAATTGCACCAATAAAACAAAAAAATAAGTTTCCCTTTTATTATAAAGGCAATATATTTTCTAAGCCAACAAACAAAATAATTTCCATAGCAGTAAAGGCAGAAGAATATATAAGGTCTGAGACAGTTTAGTTTTTTCTAGTGCATTTTCTCCCTATGGAGCCTCAACAGTGGAGGTCAATATACAGTATATGAAAAAGCAGACGTACTAAAACAACTACAGAAAGATTGCTGCAGAATGAGAATAATCCACATCCATATTTATTAGGAATCTGGGCCTAGCTAATATGTAATACATAAGATAAATGATGAAAGAAATTGTTTGGTAAAGATGAGATTGGCTACAATCTACAACCCATACATTAGTTATCTTTTTTACATTTTTGGTAGTTTTCAATCATGACTGATCGGTATGCTGCCAGTCAGCTTGGAAAAAAAATTGAAGAAAATTAAATCAGGATATAAGAACAAAGTAAACCCTGGATACAGATCCTTGTTTTAAGGGGGGTTTTCAAGAGTTAAAGACCTGAAGTGACTAAAACGCTCAGGTGAGAACCGCTTCCATTTTGTAGGCCTGTGACATCATGTGGCCTGTTTGCAGCTCAGTCTCATTCAAACCAATGTGGATGAGCAGCAAATTCCAAGCAGGGCCCCTACACAATCTATGGCGCTGTGCTTTGTATTCAGTGAAGAGGCTGCAGTGCTCACCTGAACACTGTAATCTTTTTAAGCATCTGATCTGTGCGGGTTCTGGCCCTGAGTCTCAGACCCCACTAATCTGATCTTGATGACCGATCCTATAGGACAGGTCATCAATATTTAACACTCAAAAAATCTCTAACTTTAAAAGACCCCTGCATTCAGTACATCTGCTGCTGACACTGAGGCACCAAATTTCTTACTAGTAGGGAGTCGTCATATGGCATCCATAGACTAATTCCATAGGGAGGTTTTTGGAGCTACTTTAGCAGGGGATGAGTCTATTGCAGTATTCAGTGGTGTCCTTCCTGCCTACACCCGGGCACATCTATTCTTAGTCACCCATTGCCTCTGTTTCACCATGCATTTCTTCCACTGTCTGCTGTTAAACAGTAGCTTCATTGTCAACCTCCTTAGTGCCTACATGACAGTGACCTGCGCCCCCTGGCCATCTCCACCCATTGGCTCAGACAGAGGGGGCACCGGTGGCCGGTGACTTCTTCATTATCATGGTCATACAGACAGCAGCCTTGGTTGGTCTAGGGACACAGAGTGTGGGGAGCTAAAGTAGAAAGCCTTGTATCCTCTAGATAACTGGTCTTCAGTCAATGAGTGTAAACATACTATTCTACATAGATCACATACTATAGTGTAAATGTCCTGGGACGCCACACACTATAGTAACAGCAGTTTTCTTTCTGCTAAATTTTGTAAAAGTCAGTCAGATAAGAAATCATGGAGCACAGCATGAAAAGCAACATTAGATGTATTTTAAAGAGGGTACTCCTGTCGAGTACAGGGTAGTGTAAAGGCTCATAGAGGACTGCATGTGATGGCCTACACCCTTTGCACTCAGTTGGTACCTCTTTGTTCTGATTCTCTCCATAGCTAAATAAATTGTATAAAATAAAAGAATAGAGGTCAAAGGCAGGAATACTCCGCTACTAGAGCCTTGCCATTTTCTTTTCAAGGATCGAAACTTTTCAATTTGGAATATAATAAAATTGACAAATATAATCCAAAATCTAAAAGAAACCCATCAATGAAGACTAACACAATTAAATGTTAAAGACTTATGTATGTAGATTATGGACCAGTCAGTCAAATAACAAAATTTTAAGAGCACAGGGGCTCATACCAGTGAAATCTACATACTGTATATTGCCACAGTCTGTAAACACTTAAAATTTGTGCAAACCAGTTTTTTTTTTTAATATTATACAGTCATTCACAAGCAAATAACATGCAGTTGTAATAGATTATACCTGAGATTGTCCGGAAGACCTTAGTATTTCCTCTACACCACAAAACTAGCATACAGGCATAGGCACATCTTTGCCACATGCTTTTTTGCACCAAAGATGTACTACTTCCCTATTCCTATAATACCCTGCTCGCCACTTATTATGAAAGTGGGCAAAGACGGATAGGGGAAGCCTCAGCCCAACAAATTTACTATAACTCACAAAGGAAACCTGGTGTGTGTTATATAGGAAATCTGTGCTGGTTCCTGACTAGTGTACATTTCCATTCTAGTGCACGATAGCCTCTTGATCAATTCAGCCACAGTTAGCGCCATTTTGTTACTTCAGAACGCCAGTCTTCATAAATTCCCCCAATCTCTTTATACCCTAAATACACAGCGTGACAAATATGCAATAACATAAATACAGTATAAGGGACCTCCAGGGCTGTGGAGTCGGTACGCCAAAGCCCCGACTCCGACTCCTCAATTTCCCCTGACTCCGACTCCAACTCCAACTCCGACTCCGACTCCACCAAAATAGGCTCCGACTCCGACTCCACGACTCCGACTCCACAGCCCTGGCACTGCTAAACCTTATAGGTTCACTCAGAATTCAGTCCCATCATTATATGAGGAATAGAACAGACCTTTACAGGACATTTCATCATTTTCAACATTTCATCATTTTCCCAAATTCTTATGAAAATATATTCAGCACATACTGCATTGTACTACTAACTATACCAATTTATTATATATTTTGGGAGTCGGAGTCGGTCCATTTTATACCGACTCCGACTCCACAGCCCTGGGGACCTCTAGGAGGGTTAATATACAGTTTAGCAGCACTGAAATCTGGAGTACAGATCTGAGGGCCTCTGCACATTCTAGGCTTTTGGCTGGATGCTGCAGTAACTATAGTTCAAACAAACCCTAACAAAAAAAAAATAAAAATTAGCACGCAACGACTTAAACACGTCACCATGTATGATGCAACCTGGCCTTTTGGTGAACATAGCACAGTCTTTCTAGTATTCTCTTTAATAATACATGATAAAAATTAGCCATTGACAGAGAACACATTTGATAGGACCAACCATGATTGTCAGCTTGACCCTTCCAAGTTAAGCTCGCAGGAGAAAATGAAAAGCTGCAGCATACCCCTGGATAGATTGAGCAGCCAATATTTACTTTGCAGAGCACGATTTACACCCTGTTCCCACAGCATCTTTTAAGTTAAAGAAATATGGGACCCCAGAAGCAGATGTGTAATCGGTGCTATGTAATAACTCCTTAGGGACTCTTGTTTTATTTGTGTATCAATTCTCATTTTAAGATTCAGCGGTCAAGGAAACAAGAGGATTTTATGTGCAGAATGGGACGCTTTGTATAAGCAGTCCCTGGCCACCCTTTACCAAGATACTGCAGAGAACAAGCAGGGATGTGAATGTTACTGCAGAAAATGAATAGCAGATGTTTACCATGTGCTTCTAACAGGTCACATTTGTGGCTACGTACACTATATACTGAGCGCACGCGCTGCTATTAAAAGTATTACATAAACATGTTTAACTCTGTCTATCACAGAAAATCGTTCAACTCAACACAGACCAATCCCACATGTGGCGAGATACAAAGTAGCCAATCCAAACAGTGACGGCTCCTGCCGTCCTGGGTTTTTTTTTTTGTTTTTTTTTTTTGCAATTACTCCAGATTAAAATAAAAAAAAAGGATGGAAAAAAAAAAGTTCAGAGGCATGTGTTTCTTATTCCCAGATTACAAAATAAAGCTGGGAAATTTCAACAGTGACAACACCTTGTTTAAGCGATAGGCTCTGGCTCTTGTTTGCAGGTCAATGACTAGGTCTATTGTGGGCCACGTCCTGAAATAGTGGGCTATTGTTTCACAACAGGATTATATTTTCATGACACTGAACATAACATTCTCAAACATTCTTAAAGTAACACTCCGCACACAATGAAAGATTTCACAGCAAACATTTAATGTGTAGTTAAACATACCTGCTGCCCACATTTTAAGCTTTTTGGCACTGTTCCTCCAATTCTCAGTTCCTATTCACTTCTGTACGAAGGCCACCAACTTGCTAAACTACTCTATGCACATTGTCTGAGACTTTGCCCTGCGTTCAACTGGTCCATCCATAAGGGAAAGAAAGAGTCTCAGACTCTCAAAGCAGTGTGTATAATGTACTCTGAAAGGTTGGTGGCAATTTTACAAAAGTGAAGAGGGGACTAGGAATTAGAAGAACCAGACCAAAGAAAATTAAAATGATGGCATCAGGGACTTCAACTATGTACTATGTATTTATTGTGAATCAGAGGGTCACAATAAACTGGCCATACACATTAGCCGAACGTTGCCTGATCCCACCATTTCAGTAGGACCAACGACTATTAAATGTGTACAAGGGTGTCCTGGCTTTTCAAAATGGCAGAAGTGAGGGAAAAGAAGAGCCAAGTGTGCTGTATTTTAGCAAATTTCATGGGAAACATGTCACTGTCAAAGGGGTCCATCAGTGGCTTATTCTCCCCTCCATATTTAGAGCACATGGCATGCTTGCCCAAGCGTGCATGTTTATGAGATAGTGGAGGGTCACAAGGAGTAGTGTTGGACCAACAGATGTGTAAGGTGTATGGTCACCTGAAGTCAAGACAATGCTAATGTACTTCGTACTTAGAGAAGACTGCTTATAGTGTTCAGCCTCTAAATGCTGAAAATGGTGAGGAATTGGAATAGAAAGTATATTATGGAATTACATAGCTTTTTAGTACACAATGAGTAAGCTTTACATAACACCGGAAAACTCCTGTAAGAAGTATGTTTGGATCTCACCAATAAAACATATTCCACTCTCACCTCAAAATGGAATGTTATTAGGCTTAGGCCAGACACTTCTTCCTGGGCAATGCCCAGAAATCCAAGAAACTCATTTACTAGATCAAACTAAGTGTCCATATTATTATACTTAGGTGCTTGGCAGAAAAAACAAGAATCCTGAAACATCTGTGCTCGCTGCCAAGAACAAGAAAAGCAAATATGCACATAAAATCCTTGGTGTGTCTAGCTTCATTTCACTATAATATTTATATATTGAGCTGTCTAGCCAGTAAGATACATGGCATCTATACAGATACCACAGCCGGCAAAAAGGCCAAAAGATGTACAAAAATAGACGGCTGACTGAACAGCTTTAACCCCACTTTTATACTACATAGTCTATGTCCAGATCTCATGCTTTGCAGACTTTTGGCACGCTAAAGTGATTATTTAAATGGATTCCATAGAACAATGCTACCCAGTTAATGTGGGGCATTACATGGGTAGGTGGATCTAAGTTGGAATACATAGTGACGGACCCTCCAAAAGATGAACCTGGAAGGTTTGCTTAAATGTGCCATTACATATTCAAAAGCTATTCTTCCCAACCACTCCATACATGTGCATGCTCAGTTTATCCGAGCATGCATAAGTTCTAAATCGTTATCTCCCTTGAAAATATAAGTATGGGGTGTTAAAATTCAACGTGGTCAGTTCTTCTCAACATCATCTGTCGAGGGAAACTTGGAAAGCCCTCCCCCCCACACACTTATACATACACAGTTAGTTGGTCCTGTGAAATCCATGAGTTATGTCAGCTTTGATCTAAAGTGTATGGGGCCTTAGGCCTAATGGTCATATTTCATATGATAATGGAGGTCACTTAGCAATACCCAAAACCCTAAATTAAAACTAAATGACTTATTAAATTATACATTTCCAATGCTGTGACAGACAAAAGCCATAAGAGTGCAATATGGTGAAAACAATAAGGAATACATATAGACATTCACAAATACCCATCCAATAACTGATATCCTTCCCTATTAAAAATTAGTTAATTTTATGTGAAGTATTAATAATCCCGGGATGACATATAACAAATAAGGGTCTATTCAGATCATAATTTTTTTACATCTGTTTAACAGATGTAAAAAAAACAAAAAACAGATGCAAACGGATAGTCATCAATGTTAAAAAAAAAAGATCCATTGCTCTTTTTTTTTTTTTAAGGAAACAAAAAAACGTAGTATACTATACTTTTGTTTCCATCCATAAAAAGTTTTAAAATTGTGAACATTGCTGTCTATGTAAACGGATGGCCATCCGTTTGCATCCATATGTGTCCATCTTTTGCATCTGTTAAACAGATGTAAAAAACATGATCGGAACAGACCCTAACATTGTTAAAGTAGTATATGTTAACCCTTACGTATGAATTACATTTTACATTTATAATTGACATTGAATTTGACTAACTTTACAGGTACTTTGTATTGATCCAGAGCTACAGTCTGTATACATACAGAAGGTCAGAGCAGCATTTAGGCTATGTTCACATTTGCCTACTGACAATGGGTCCTACAAGGTGTCTGTTGTAAAATACTGCAGCCTACAAATATGGACAAATATGAAGTAATCTCCAACCAAGACTGTGCTGCACACATGAGATACCTTCTGATTTGTGCAGAGGTCAGCTATTTCAATTCCCCATATACAAGCAGTCTTGGCTTGGAATGTGTCTGGTAATAAGTTTCTTGACTGTTTCCAATGGCAACAGATGTCAATTTCAATTATAATGAAATTTTACAATGCCTCTTTGAAGAGGCATGTTGAGAAGTACTCACATATAGTTACTCAGCATTTATTTAGGATCATGCACATAAAGTTGCAATGCGGGCCACACACAGATATCCAGTTTGATGGTGTTCAGCCGTCTTTGTGCTTGCAGACAGGCACCTTTGCTTTGTGTTATTTGATCCAACAACCCCCATTATATAACCCTGCCTTCCATCAGTCTTTGAATTTATCACAGTATATACAGCAGAGGTTATAGGGTTTATCTAAAGCTTATAGAAATGTACTGTCTCAATGCTATATTGCAGGAAGCTTGGAGTTTAAGACTTATAACGTCAAAATAATGGGCCTAACCCTCAATACCTAGGGCCTGCCAAGTAATCCCTTGCATACAAAATTTCTTCATCTCTCATCCCTAAAATATGTGATAAACTCTGTATATTGGCTACTTGCATGGTTTGGTTGTAGGGAGGACAAATGGAGACCTGAAGTGGCCTCCATCAGACATTGTATAAAAAAAGAATCCAGCAACCTAATGTCATCAAATAACCCACATTCGTTTTGTGCCCCCTGTAAAGTGTGAAAGTTAAAGTCCCCGCCTAATGTGACCACTGAGGCCAATCAGGGACATGTGACAAAGGGACATGTGACGTCACAGTGCAGCGGGGACTTCTGCTGCAAGAAAACACCAGAGCAGCAGGATCGGACCTCACGGGGAGGCACCAGAGCACTGCGAACAGGAGAATATGTTTTTTATTATTTTTTTTTTCCTACTTCACCTTCCCCAGCCCAATATAAAAAAAAAAAAAGTTTATCCTGGACAACCTCTAAGTAATAGGAGACCTTCACATCATTGATTTAGCAACAGTTGAACCCAATACCTAGTGAGAAAATGTATGCACAACAAAAATATATAGATACATGTAGAAATAAATGTATAATAGATACAAACACCAAGATGGTGGCAGGGGATTGCTACACTATATGAGTTTATTTAAAAAATGAGTTTGTAACTAAGTAGATACATATAATGCCATACCTAAAAAATCCAAAGACTGGTGACTAAAAGGTAATACAACCTTGTTGCAACATTGTGATGACGACCCAGTCAGTGACCACCACCTCAGACCCCTGTGTAGATTTATCCTTATCAAGGGGGGTATCTATTTTTTCAAGATATCCATTACACATTTAGGCTGTTTTCACATCAGCATTGAAAGATCTGTCAGAAGCCTCCATCGAATATTCTGTAAACAACGCTGGATAAAATAGCATGCTGCATTATGTTATCCAGTATAGAGGACATCATAATAGAAACCCGACAGACCCCATTAGAGTCATTTGGGTCCACACAATGCTGTTGGTGTCCATCATGTCATGGATATGGCACTGGTGTCATTTGTGTTGTGCTGCTGTTATGGAGCAGGACAACGTAAATGTAAATAGAGCCTTATTTACACACACACACACACACACTTGTGTACATACACATTTTTGACTATCATACTATGCCTCACTGGATGTCTTTGATATTGGCGTTTGATGTGGTAATTGTCACATTTTTGGGACACTGTTTTAGTATTCAGATAAACCTAAACTCCACAACCTATAGTCCAATTCTGTAATACTGCCTGTATTGTAAAATACTACTGTAGATCATGAATTTGGCTGTCTACATTTAGTAGTATGCGCTGAAGTGAAGAATAAGAAAAGGAGCAGTCTTCATATTCTCACATTCCCTTCAAGCGGTGCAGAGATGTAAATGATCTGACAGCACAGCATATCTTTGCTTCAATATGGTGGAAGTGCTTGGGAATGTGACATCAGATGTCGGCATAAATTAAGTATAGGGACAAGACAACTCTTAAAGCGTGATGTTCCTCTTGTGTAGACGGTGGTATAACCCGCCACTATTAGGCTACATGTATACTACATGATAAATGATCTGCTAAAGAATATCCATCAAATATGGTAATATTCATTTCATCACAACACAGCCTGCGGTGCTTAGAAACACAAGCAGCCCCCTACGAGCCCTCAGAGATTCCCGTCCACATTGGCAAGCTCACCTTGCTGTGACAAACACACCACCAGCCAAACAATACTGTATGTAGTAAAAGCAGACTGCCGCGAGGGCTGCTTTCCTTCTGAGAAGCACTGATGCAATTCATTTTTCTTCAATAGGACTGCAAATAGCCAGCAATGAAAAGACGTTCGCACACATGGTCAAGAACTGTTTGCTGCAGACGTATTCCTTTCCATACATAAGTAAACACAAAGCTATTTGCTTCCATATCGATAGGCAGACAGATATGGACAATATGTGGATGGTGTCATGTGCCACTGCAGTGGCCAAAAATACATAAATCAACGCGGCTTCAATGATGAATAGTCGCTGGGAAATAATGGGTTAAGTAGAGCCATGACCCTCTGACCTCTACAATCAAGACTTCCACCAATGACAAAGCTGGACCTTTACAAAGCCCTATCAATCTGGCTTGTAACATTGCAGGCTGCAGCTTAGCCCAGTAAGGATTCTTATTTTTATGAAGAGCACAGAGAGCGAACACAAGCCCTCTGTTCCTCGACCATTTCCTTCCGTTTTTCAACAGCTATATCAAGGAGGAAAGGGGGAAAAAAAAAAAAAAAAAAATCAGAAAAGCAATGGCTGCATGCTGCCAGAAAGCTCTGGACTCTTCGGATTCCTGCCCTTCCCTTTCACCCCCAACACAAATCACGCAAAAATGCAGGAAGACAATACCAGCAATTATCTGAATGGATCAATGGTCTATTATGTCCAGGCTTCATCCATTCTGCCACCAGCTTCAGATAAAACCACAAAAAAACACAAGGTTCACCTTACGAGCAGACATGATGGCTAGTGAATTGTAATGCCAGCCATCACACTGACCTCAAACATGGCTTCTCTGGAATATGATAGAATTGTCAGTGCTGTAAGGTGCACATTTCAGCTGCCTCCTTGTAGACAAGGATGTGTCGGATGCTAGCACCTTTCTTGTTACAGTAACCAGGCATCAATTGCTTTCCAATTACATAACCTTCCAGCTCCAACGCAGAGCCAAATCCAGCACACGCCTGGTGATATGTAAACCCTGCTTAGCTGGAATGAAGACCTACAACACTTGGAGCATCTAAAAGGGTTAATCTGCCATTTCTGCCCTGCCGGGCTCCATCCCACAACCCATATCCAGCCAGAAAATGCATTTACATCCTCACGTACACTTACTATCTCTGAATGTCACCAGCTTTCACAATGCAGATACATGACAACCAATAAAATCCCCCCTGCTCTACCCCATAGCAGCCCCGCCAGGCGTTACATTACCTGTAGGAGCGTTCTCCCCGCACGGTGTGCTTCCTAAAAGGAATGATGCTCCCATTATCATGAATGATGTCGTGGTTGTTGTTTTCTCCATTTGGGGACAGCGTTTGGGTAGGACCCGGCATTGGAGCTGTCCCAGAAACTGGGGAGGAATTATTCAATAGGATTAAAAGAGAAGAATGGGTTGTGGTGTGGAATGAGGCTTCTGTATAGCTGCCCCTTCTTTCTGCAGCTTGTAGGCTATGCTGAGACCCTGCTGCTGCTGCCGCTGCTGCTCCTGCCACGGTTCTCTCTTCTCTCTTCCTCCCTCTCTCTCTAGCTCTGTCTATACCCTGACGTCAAAACAGCCTGGAGCAGCATCCTGATCACATGACTAGGTGCCTTACCATGGCAACCAGCTAACTCATGAGATCCCTGCAATCCAGCCCTAAAATACACACTTAATATCAAATAGATGCATCCAAAAATGATAACATGCACACATACAACATATGGGGGAAGTGCAAGCGAAAAAGGTCTAGGACCAGCTTATAAAAGAGCAAGTGATAAAAACAACATCCCCCTCCTCCCTCTCTACCATCCCTTTACACACCCCTCCGACTCTTCCTCCTCCCTCTCTCTGTGCTGCAGCTCGGGCAGCTTTTCCTCTAACCATTTCCTTTCAGCTCTTTGATATGCAGCTGTGCACACAAAGATCTATTCACTGCAAGACAATTCTCCAGCAATATGCAGCAAGCAGGGCTAGAGCACAGAAACATCATGCATCCTCGGCTACAAGCCCCTGATCATACAGAACCATAGATCTCTGCAGATAGTCATAGCAACCCTCCACCCTGCATTATAAAAAAATAGCATATAATATGTCAGATAAAACCCCTCTACTTATCCAAAATCAATACAGCACATTTCCTTCTCATTTACAACCCCCTCTTATTAATATATTCCATATTTAATGAAGCCAAACAATATACATGGCCAGTTAGAGGATGTGTAGGGTTTGGCGGTTCGCTGTGAACAGACCATGTGACAAGCTCGATTAATCAGAGTAAATATACTTAACAATGTATTTACTGTATAGTGTTGACAAGCAATTGTAAAAATGATCAAACAAGAAACATCAATTATTCCCTCCTTACAGAGCAAGTGAAGAAAATGAATCATGTCTTGGAGGTCTGCCGGCCAACTGAAGATCCTTCCTTATACATGGCACTTAATAGTGGTAGTCGGCACTGTTATCTGCCTAGTTGTATTATAGTACTCATCTTGGACTAGCTCCAGGTTTGCTAGTATTGATCGACGTTTTTGTGGCTCACTGCTTTGGGCCTAGTACATGTTATCTGCAAGCATCTACTGATCGCTTGTATAGCATCGGGATATTAGAATACATTATGATATATCCCCCTTTACTAGATCCTTGTAAAACATTGCCAACACACCTCATCTGGCCGGCAGACGCGTTCAGGCACTGGCATTCCATATGGTGAGCTCACGCTGGGCTCCATTAGTAATGATATCAGTGCAAGCATGCAGCTACTCATAAGTGTAAGTGTTGAGTCCTACACATGTGAATTTTAGTACCAATCTTAGGCTGCTAAATCTCCTGTTAAGAGTACATTGACACACCATTGTTTTGCTGTTGTAGGCCACAGATTTCCAGGCAATCCTCTGTGAGTAGCACAGTCTATACTATACGCTATATTAATACATTGCAGCAAAGTATCAGCACAGGACAGAAATTTGTCTGTTGGGTTTTCAGTGTCTGTAAGCAAATAAAGTACCCCCTTACTGGCAGCAAACAGGAATCTCGAAAGAATGGTATAGAATTGAAATACTATACAAAAATTATGCTTTATTTCTATAAATCAATTTCTTGGTTACTTAAAGCCCTCTGGCAAACACCCAATTTTGCTGAGGAAAACACAACCTGCAGCACCCATTCAGTTCTGACCCTGCAGAAGTCAACTGGAGTAAGATCTGCTGTTTGTCAATGTATCTTTGCTGTGACTCATAGACAAGGCTTTTGAGCAGGGGCGTCCATATGACTATGGGTGGTCTTGATTAACGAAACCCTTTGTCCAATTAACAAAATGTAAAAACGCCAGCAGCTGAATGACGCCATGTTTTTCATAACATATTATGACCACATCAGTGCCGCCCCCTGAAGTGTCATCCTTAAAGGGATTCTATCATTGGGAAAGGCATTTTTCAATAACACCACATCGGAATAGCCTTTAGAAAGACTATTCGTCTCCTACCTTTATTTTTCTGCTCCGCGCCGCCATTTCTGAGAATTTTCTTTTTTTCTTCTTTATGCTAATGACTTTCTAAAGACTCATTTGCATAAAGAAGAAAAAAGAAAATTCTCAGAAATGGCGGCGCGGAGCAGAAAAATAAAAGTAGGACAAGAATAGCCTAAAGGCTATTACGACGTGGTGTTATTGAAAAATGCCTTTCCCAATGATAGAATCCCTTTAAGGATGACACTTCAGGGGGCGGCACTGATGTGGTCATAATAAGTTATGAAAAACATGGCGTCATTCAGCTGCTGGCGTTTTTACATTTTGTTAATTGGACAAACAGGCTCTTTTCAAGCAAAATTATGCTGCAGCAGGTTTTAGCCACATCCTGACCATGTCAGGCCCATGTGGCCTCACACTTACATTGTCACTAACTTTCCAACAAACTTTGTACAAGTTAATGTAAGAAATGTTGTAATACATTTTATTAGATAAAAATGCCTCTATCTGGCCTTCCTGCTTTCCTTAATCCAGATTAAAGTTCAAAACAGAAGTCTACAGAGAGGGGAGGGAGGAGCAGTAAATAGGAGTTTAGGGAGAAAGGATAGAGAAAAAACACAGACTGAGACTGAAGCAAATCAAGTAGGCTTTGTATCTCACCCCAAGTACTTTATTCACATGAATACAAGTTAGTACTTCTCACAGGTCAGTACTTCTCTATAATATCCTACATGAAAAAGAGTTTGAGAGTAGATTCTTCTCTATGTGAATTGACATGTAAGGCTAACACGGTCTGTAAAGCACTGTAGAAAAACCTGGTGCTACATAAGAAATATAGTATATAAATAAATTACATTCTTTCTACTGTCTATAGGGAAACCTCACACAAGCTAGTCTCCTCCCACCAGTTCAGGGAGAAATGAAAATTAGAGATGGAGTCTGCAGAGGGGAAAACTGCTAAAAATCCATAATACAAGTCATATAGTGGCCAGCTATGTTAGGTATGCTTTATATACAAACAGACGGAGAGACAGCCACACGTGGATAAAAACCCACCCGCATGTAGTAGGTATGTTTATCAATAATACTGCAATCTTACCTATGATACCACATGGTCCTTAATAGTTGTATGATCTGCAAAATCACGTGACTAAGTGACAAGCTATTTGGAAACACTGCCCACTGCCACTCTGTGTATGCTTACCCTTACTGGACTCTGCTGTTCATGTTTTTACCATTTGCTGCAGCCCTACAGCCATGCTTACATGTGGAAAACTGCTGAAGATATGACCACAAATTTGCATCAAAGTGCTTTAAGCATATGTTGAATTGCAAAGGGTGAAATAAGTATATTAAAAATATTAAAGAAATTCACAACATATAGGGTATTTATCAAGGCCTGCATCATTACTTTTGTTAAGTGTTGGAGTTGTGTCTATCAATGTAAAAAAAAAAAAAAAAAAAAAAAAAAAAAGCCTAGTGAAAACAGCATGGGGTCAATGATGTCCTAGGAAGCAAAATCGCAGGGTGATGGCTCTCATTACATCCATGGGTGTCATTGTTATTTTTGATGGATGCGGCAGTCTTAAATGTGTATTGTTCTCATATTCATATGAAAGTAATGCTACTGCATGCGAGAGAGTGACACAACAATGTCTTGCAATGCGAAGGCCTCCCAAGCAAACCAGTTCATAGCCATCAGTCAAGTGACACATGAATAATAACTAGCAAGTAAAATATCTCCATTTAGGAGTAAGGTTGTAATGTTATATTATGGTTATAATGTGGGTATATTTTTGTGTCCATGTTACAACTGAAACCCCCAGACCTCCCACAGTTCTAATAGACCAACTTACTGTAGGTCACTACAAGAACCCTTAGCAGAGCTGTAGGAGGTTTGGTTGTTGCAACCATCAGAAGGATGGAAAAATGCGTCTGAATTGTGGATGTGCACATGGCCTTAGCTTTAGGTGCTCTATGGCATTTATTGATGTTTTAAGTATAAAAATGCAAATCAGTATGCAAATCGGAGCGCATTATTTCACTGTGAAATGTCGGCACATATGTTTGGTAGAATGATTCAGTGTGTTATAACCCTTTGTGTCTGCAAAGGCTGCAGTAATCCTTTCCATGCATAACACCCTTTAACTCTTCACTGTCCATCCATCAGATTCCTTCACTGAGTGTAGAAACAACAGTATTAAAACTCAATAGAGTTGTTCATAGGACAAAACTTGATTAAAAATGGCTCCGAGTGTGTTACCTGCCTCATTCAATACCTGGCTGAACGGGCACTCCAAGGCATTTCCTATGTGTATCAAGACACCAGGAGGTAGAGCCCAGCGGTAAGTATCTCTTATATAGTTATTTTTTATTCCATTAAACATTTTCATGAAACCAACTAAAATTCTGTATTGGATCTGGAAAAAATAAATTCATGAAGTGTTAAGTGAAAAGGATTGTACTGCAGAGGATAGAGAAAAATACTGCAAGACATTCCAACTTTTATTAACAAATTAATCCTATGTGTGTTACTAGAAACACTGATACATTAAAGAGGTTTTCCAAGATTAAAATTCCATCCATCATTGGTCTACACATATAAATGTAAGGTCATCAATTTTGAAATCTCTTTTTATTTGGAGAAAAATGCAATGATTAAGAAGGCTATCATGTGCTCGGCTATCCTTCTCCTAGAATGTACAGGAGATCATCAATTATGTCACATACAAGAAATCGGTCAAGTTAATGCACTGTGAGTGGTTAGTACTGTTGCTGGAGTCCTGGGTTTGAATCCGGGGTAGGACAGTCATGGCTAACCGTTTGAGCTCGGTGTCTCAAAATTCATATAAACCTAGCTTAATTTGGGTGCCGTGTCACATCTTTTTATGGCCCCCACACAGTATCTGACCTCCCTCTTTTTTTTTTTTTTTTTCTGGCGTCCTTCAGCGTTGTGACGTAAGTGTAGTGCTGTCTAGAGGAAGAGATGGAGTGTGGCCAGAACAGCAGCATGGACAGAAGAGTAAAAATTATCGGCAGCTGCTTATTGCACAATAAGTAGCTGCCAATTTTAAAAAAAAATGCCGCCCCCTAGTTTATTTTCCATGATGCATTGCCTCAGGTCACCTCATGGAAGGTGCACTCCTTTGGCTGCCACTTGGTTTGGACAATGTGTGTCACCCAAAATGTCTTGGTGTGTCACCATTGACATGCAAGTCATAGGTTGCCATCAGTGGTCTCTCTGTGTTTGCATGTTACAATGGGTACTCTGGTTTCCGCCCATACTCGAAAGACATACTGATAGGGAATTTAGATTGTGAACCCAATATGGGACAGGGTTGATAAAACTACAGATATACCCAACACTAATCAAAAAAATAATAATCTAATTTAATAAATATTTATATCACCAAAATGTTTCAGACAGAGACATGCTGAGAAGGTTTTAATTTTAAGAAGATTCTTAAATAGTACTACTACACCAAGTTTATGGTGCAAAATATGAATATATTGCAGGAAATTCCAACATTAATACCAACATGATCATGCTTTATTAACCAATTCATGGCAAAAAGGTGTCCTTCTGGCTTATAGTTGGTCGATATACATCAAGAAACAGTAATAGAACCTTTATAGCAAAAACAGAAAAAACAAAGTGTACGGTATACTTTAAGCAGGAGACAATGGCAGACACAAGCAACTGTATGGGGACTGATGGTCCAATCACAAATGTTGTGTGAACCTTCCCCCAATATTAGAAAAAAAAAAAATCCTCTAAAATATTTAATGTGTGAAATGCTCTGTTATGATGAATGCTATGACCACAGGTCTCCCTAGAGGACATATGCCTAGGATGCTCACAGATGCTCCCAGCAGCTTACTGCCCCGACACAGCAGACAATTCCAGTGGTGACCACTCTGTGCTGAGCAGATACTGAAAAACAAAGCAGTCAGCATGTTCACAGCTCTTTCCACTCAGGCTAAGTGCCAGGCAGTGAACATCTTTCAGTGTATCATCCCAGCTATCACATCGCCAGCTGGCTATGGCCTGCATAGGTCCTACTCAAACAAGACTTGCTTTATGTGCCTGCCATGAATGCCAAGAGTGGATTGTGGCAAGTCTGGAAAATCTGCAAATGTGTTCCCTCTGTAGACTGCTAATCTATTACATACCATACAGCTATAGAACCCAGAAGGTATGACTAACCCATTACATACCTCCCACAGCTTCAAAACTATCCAAACCTAGACTAAAACAATAAAAGCATTAATGGACTATTTTGATGTCATGACATGTCAATGTGTCATTCATATACCATACATATTAATAATGTTTGCTTCATTCTCATGGCCAGTCAGTGTAAAAGCCTTAGATTTTGTAGCAGAAACACAACCAAGTCCAGTGAACAGAAAGCCTTGTCATACTGTTATTTTCCTCCTACAGAATTCTATCCCCTTCTTAGTACAAAATGTCCTACAATATGGCCATGTGAAAGAAGCTTAAAGGGGGTGTCTTATCAGAGACAGCCCATTTTAGATTGTGGCCCAAGTCCCATTGCTGGCAACCCTGGGAAACTGTAATTTTCGCCAAAGAAAGTCAGGCATTTCCCCCACAATAACTATTACATGAAAAATTTAATAATCCATTCAGATAAATGGCCAACTATGTAATCTATGATCAGACCCAGTACAAGATACACCTTTGATACTCTTCTATGATGTTTATATGCCCAATAGGGCGTATGTTTAAGGTCAGATTTGTATTTGAGTGTCCATATTACAACCACAATACCCAGTCCTCCCAACTTATAAAGTGATGACGTGCTGCTAGGATATGCTGTAACTTTTTGACAGCTCTGGGTTCCCCCTCCAATTCTGCCAATGAAGGATACACAGTACTAGGTAGGCACTCCCTCGACTTCTTAGTTTTTCCTGCACAGTGGGACTCTTAATCATTTGACTATGGCCACGCATCAGTTGGCTGCAAAACAGGTAGATGGGGCCACTATGCAGGGATATGAAGAAGGGAACACATTATCTATGCCATCTCTGCATCTCTCTCATTTGCAGGATAGGTGGGAGCCGCTTAATTGTAAAGGGATGCCATATCATTGTGATATACAATCACTTTATAGGATGGGAATATATTTTTTTGTTATATGACATAAATACAGAATATTGTATGCATGTAGCGTATGGGACATTTTCAGGGCTACAGTTCATCATCCCTGTAGTAGCAAGAGATGTTTAAAAAACTAATACACTGACTTGGAAGATGTACAAGAAAAGCGAGGAACTATCCAAACTGACCTGATGCAAATTATGACTTATATTTATACATTATTTATTACTTAGTACAGAAACATATTGTATTGTATCCAAAGGAAAATGTGGGAGCAGAATTATGGGAGTTTTATATAGTAAAATATATTGTAAGCATGTTAAAGTGGATGTAAACAGTGATAAGAAATGTTATTGGGATACCACAACCAAAACTGCAACTTCTAAGCATAGAATTGTTTTGCTGACCAGATCCTATTGTCCAGGCTGTATAGAAAGGAAGAGCTTCTGTATATACACTCATAACTTGCTGGATGTAACTCAGGTGATTAACATTTTTGATCATGCGGTGGACTTTATTATGTGTATGGAAACATTCACATATTGGGGTAGATTTACTACACTAAACGTGCCACAATTCTGACTTAAATAAAATAAAAAAACATGGAAACCATTTTTTTTAATTATATCTGATCAGTGGGGGGCTGACAGCTGACCCCCGCACAGATCAGACGTTTACTAGCACATCCAGTCCCTGCACACATATAAGTCTGTACCCTGTATAGTGGCCGGACACTGTTACTACAGCTCAGCTTCCATAGATGTCAATGGATGCTGAGCTCCAGTAACAGCACCTGGCCACTATACAGAGTACAGAACAATCTGCTTCCGCCCCTGGGCATTGTAGAGTAGGGAGACTGGACATACTCCTGAACAGATGATCCATGTAAGGGCCAGATTTCGCCCCCCCATCAATCAGATATTTATAGCTTATCCTAAGAATTGCAAAGTAAACCAGTTTACTGACGCAAAATACATCAGCTAATAGGTAGTGTGAAGTGAATACAACAGATTATGCAGAAACAACCACTCATGGTGTCATACGTCTGGCACATTTTGAAGAGTGTGTAGTCCACAGTCTTAAAATTAGACAGGATTAGTAAATCTGCCCTACTGTTGTTGTGCTGTGGTTATGGCTGTATAACCCAAAAACGCATGCAGTTTTATATACAGTCACCTGTACTTGCTGAGAAACCAGCACTGCAATGTGTGAAGGAACCCTTGGAGGCAGAGAGGGGTCTTCATAAAAATCAGAACCTGGGGCTGATTGTAATGACCTAAGTATTAAACAATGGATGAAAAGTAGGTGGCTAAGTAGGGTTCTGACTACTGTAGCTGAAACTATAGCTAATAAGAGCAAGCTATATTCCAGTAACAAACTATTCACTAGCCACTGGATAGGGTAGAACTGCTAGATCAGGAGGAGTCCAGTTGCTGGGATCCTCAAATGAACACAGTGGACACGTATGCACACTACCTCCCCATTCACAATCTACATGACAGACTAAGAAAGGAGAGCGCTGCATTTAGTGCTAGACATTATATAGTATACACAGTATATAGAGCGGTAGTGTGCATGCTCCATTTAGGGGTCTAAGGACCCAGGTGATTGGTAGGGGTCCCCCCACTGATATGGCCGTTAGCCCCTATTCAGTGTATAGGTAGTAAGGGAGTATGGGATGCGTCTACCTTGGAACGTTTTTGTATATATTGTATGTGTATTTGTATTTCTTATCTTGCATTGCATATCCTTGCTGCTGTAACACACCAAATTTCCCCGTGGTGGAACTATTGAACGATAATAATAATAATAATAATAATAATAATAATAATAATAATAATAATTAATAAACTATCGTTCCCCGATAACCCCTTTATTGGCATATCAAAGTACCTCAAATATATTATATTTTCTCCTTGGATTTTTGAGAGTCAGTTTCACAGCAATTTTCTTTCATTTGTGTACCATGTATGTGACTGAGTCATAGTATCACTGCTGACTTCAACACAATGTTATTTCATAGTTCTCTGCTACTTGCTAAGTGTCAGCAGATATTCATGGAATACTGGTTCAGTGATTTTATTAAGGTACTGCCCTCACATGTGTACTCTGACACGAATGTAGAATACATTGCAAGAAGCGCATTTACAGTAGGCACACACACACATGGTAATACCACATCTCTTCATGTATTTATATGAGGCTGCAGCTGCTCTCAATCCCAACAGTTTCCAAATGAAAAAGATATCACCAGAAACAATACAGGTATATCTGTGATCTTGGTGCCATATGTCATATTGGTCTCATATGACACCAGAACCACTTATATAAAATGCCTGAAACATAATAGTCCACTCACCCTTACACCAGTTACAAGCAGTATACAAATTTGACATATTCCGCGGAATCAGTGGATTTCCCCATGTGAAATGTATTTGTCCGTGGAGATCACAGATGTCACAGTGATATCATCCATGTGCTATCTGTGCAGTTTTCCCACAGACGCATACATGTAGCCTAAGGTTTTGATAAAATGCAATAAAACATCCTACTAGTAGCTAGCAGTCAGTGTTTCCTGGCATTATTCATGGAAGGAGTGGTACTTGGGAGTTTTTCAGCTACTTAAGACTGGCAAATTGTGTGAAATACCAAGGGATGTAGATGTAATCACTGGAAAAAGCCTTTTAATTTATTAATATTATAATATACACACTATAAAACCTTAATTATAAGTATACCTTATAGAACAAATACAGCGATTTATCATATAAAAGAACTTTCCCAACAATAAATTGCAAGGTAATTGTGATATTAATTTGCCTGTGAAAAGAGTAGGCATTTCTAATGTTTAGGAAAATTAAAAGGTGTAACGTACTGATGTTGGAAAATATTTTACCTAGTCACACACCCATTAGTAAAAAACTAAATGATCCACACAATGCACCACCCAGTGATGTCATCATTGGTGCATCTCAATAGGTTGGGTTTTTACAAGACACTATTCAGGAATTGCCCAGTCATTATGTAACTAAATGTTTGCATGGTACTGCCAATATACACAGATTTAAGAAAGGCGGTCATGCACTTCTCAGAAGAAAACCAGGTGTATGCAAGAACAACATGAAACTACTCTAAGGAACAAGCACCAGATCCTGGGCAGAATACTGTAAAATGCTCTGTGGTTCATTTTCCTACTTCAGAAAAAAGATGGGTAAAGGGGTTATCCACCTTTTAAAACTTGATGGCCTATCAACAAAATAAGCCAATTATCCTAGATTGATAGGGGTCCGATTGTTGGGGCCCCCACAGATAAGCTGTTTGCTGAAGAGTGCAGCTCCCAGCATTATTTACATGCTGGGCACTGCGCTGTTCACTTGCTGTACTTTTAGTAGTGATGGGTACTGTGGCGTGTCCCATTCATCGCTGTTGTACTGATAACCGCAAATACTGAAAGAAAGAAGAGTGAGCAGGACCACACCTAGTATGTACACAATCCAGGAGCTGCATGATCCTGGAAATGATTTTGCCCGACAGTCACACCCTGTCAATCTAAAGGATAAAACATCAGTTAAGATCTTCCAGTCTTCTGTGTCCCTCTCGTGACATAGTGAAAATTCTGCTTTGAGACAAAGAGTTATACAAGACTAGTTGCTAGATGCTGAGGTCTTTAAAAAAAAAAAAAAAAAAAAAAAAAAAAAAAAGAATCTTTGGTTGTTAAGCAGTACATTCCAAGCAACCAGACTGTCAGATGTAACAGATACACAGCTTAGACTAGTGTCCTGGCCTGTCTATCACATTTGGAACTAGACACTCATCCACAATATAACTGCAAAAAAGTGTCTGTAATACATTTACCTGAAACTGGCCTAAAACTGGATTGGTACAGTAAAAGAGGAGAAAAGTAGCTCATACCATTCTCATAAAACAGATACCTGTACAGTGGGGAAAAAAGTATTTAGTCAGCCACCAATTGTGCAAGTTCTCCCACTTAAAAAGATGAGGCCGGCCTGTAATTGACATCATAGGTAGACCTCAACTATGAGAGACAAAATGAGAAAACATATCTGGAAAATCACATTGTCTGATTTTTTAAGAATTTATTTGCAAATTATGGTGGAAAATAAGTATTTGGTCACCTACAAACAAGCAAGATTTCTGGCTCTCACAGACCTGTAACTTCTCCTTTAAGAGGCTCCTCTGTCCTCCACTCGTTACCTGTAGTAATGGCTCCTGTTTGACATTGTTATCAGTATAAAAGACACCTGTCCACAACCTCAAACAGTCACACTCCAAACTCCACTATGGTGAAGACCAAAGAGCTGTGGAAGGACACCAGAAACAAAATTGTAGACCTGCACCAGGCTGGGAAGACTGAATCTGCAATAGGCAAGCAGCTTGGTGTGAAGAAATCAACTGTGGGAGCAATAATTAGAAAATGGAAGACATACAAGACCACTGATAATCTACCTCGATCAGGGGCTCCACGCAAGAACTCACCCCGTGGGGACAAAATGATCACAAGAACGTTGAGCAAAAATCCCAGAACCACACGGGGGGACCTAGTGAATGACCTGCAGAAAGCTGGGACTAACGTAACAAAGGCTACCGTCAGTAACACACTATGCCGCTAGGGACTCAGATCCTGCAGTGCCAGACGTGTCCCCCTGCTTAAGCCAGTACATATCCGGGCCCGTCTGAAGTTTGCTAGAGAGCATTTGGATGTTCCAGAAGAGTATTGGGAGAATGTCATATGGACAGATGAAGACAAAGTAGAACTGTTTGGTAGAAACACAACTCGTCGTGTTTGGGGGAGAGTGAATGCTGAGTTGCATCCAAAGAACACCATACCTACTGTGAAGCATGGGGGTGACAACATCATGCTTTGGGGCTGTTTCTCTGCAAAGGGACCAAAAAGACTGATCCGTGTACATGAAAGAATGAATGGGGCCATGTATCGTGAGATTTTGAGTGCAAACCTCCTTCCATCAGCAAGGGCATTGAAGATGAAACGTGGCTGGGTCTTTCAGCGTGACAATGATCCCAAGCACACCGCCAGGGCAACGAAGGAGTGGCTTCGTAAGAAGCATTTCAAGGTCCTGGAGTGGCCTAGCCAGTCTCCAGGTCTCAACCCCATAGAAAACCTTTGGAGGGAGTTAAAAGTCCGTCTTGCCCAGCGACAGCCCCAAAACATCACTGCTCTAGAGGAGATCTGCATGGAGGAATGGGCCAACATACCAGCAACCGTGTGTGCCAACCTTGTGAAGACTTACAGAAAACGTTTGACCTCTGTCATTGCCAGCAAAGGATATATAACAAAGTATTGAGATGAACTTTTGTTATTGACCAAATACTTATTTTCTACCATAATTTGCAAATAAATTCTTTCAAAATCAGACAATGTGATTTTCTGGATTTGTTTTCTCATTTTGTCTCTCATAGTTGAGGTCTACCTATGATGTCAATTACAGGCCGTCCTCATCTTTTTAAGTGGGAGAACTTGAACAATTGGTGGCTGACTAAATCCTTTTTTCCTCACTGTATATCCCCTATCAGTCACAGTCCTATCTGACTGCAGCATATGGTAGAGGTGCTGACATCAGTTATCCATCTCATACCACTCAAACCAGGAACTCCTCCAAAAGGTTACAGATTAGGGTACTTGGATGGCTGGATGATGCCCCTTAGATGCAGCTCGTGAGAGGTACTGCTTCTCACTGAAGAGACACACCTGGTATATGAAAATTAGCTCTCCTCGAAAAGGAGAACTCTTGCCAACCAAACCAAAAGCCTTTCCAGCATGAAGAGAGATTGATGAGGTTGGGAGTCCGGCTTCTGCTGCCCTGAACTAACGAATACCTACCATCCCTGTATGAGCCATAAAATGCCTACTTCTGGACCTTGTCTTAGCCCTGGGTGTCAAAAGATCTTGTGACTGTATTTGGGTCAGTATTTTTCATCAGTATTTGCGAGCCAAAACCAGGAGTGAAACCTACAGAAAGTAAAATTATAACGGAAAGATTGCACCTCTTCTCTTCTTCTTCCTCATATAGGGCCAACACATTCTGCAGCGCTTTACAGACATTGTCTGCCACTGTCCCATATAGAGCTTACAATCTAAAATCGCCCTCAGTATTTGTTTGTACCTGTTCCTTTGTTTTGGCTTACGAATACTGATGCAAAATACTGATGAAATACTGACCGTGTGAAAGTGGCCTTAGGGACATGTTCCCTTTAAATAAAAAGCATGAAAAACATTCATCAACTCTAAATAGGTTACAGAGACAGAACTAGAACACAGATTTATAAAACATGCAAAAGCTGCAGTACTCTGAGTAGCCAAGAGAAAAGCAGTCTTCGACAAAAATGCATGCCAGATAATTTATAGAAGAGAAAAAAAAATGGGAAAAGTACTAACACATAAAAATGAAACCATAAAACAGCGGCATAAATGTGCCAAAAACTCTGGTTACAACGACCTGGTTTCTAAAGTAATTATTATGTCAATGTTACTAAAGTAAGTGGATTGTTTCTATTCCAGCTTATAATTTACAGATAATGCAAGCAGCACTTTTCTCTCCGCATTTTTCGCCCTTTTCGGCGGAAACCACACGGACCCCATTATAGTCTATGGGGTGCGCGGGTTTCCTAAGGTAACTGCTTTTTTATGCGGATTAGGTTTCTGGTAACTCATACAGATGTAAACCAAGCCTGAGTCACCAGAATGGAGAAATCCTACTTGTCTCAAAAGATTGCTTTCTACAACCATGTAACCGCCAGGTCCAGGAAGGTACAGGATTCATAAGAGTCATTCACTCCAATTTACTGATATATTCCTACCCAAAATCTAAACATGGACTATGTTCCAATATAGGTCACTGAACTTCAGAGATTTGGTTTTTAGTCTTTAATATACCGGTAATCTATCAATATCAGATCGGCAGGAATCCTACTCTCGGCACCCCAGAGATAAGCTGTTTGATGGAATGGTTGCCCCATTCACTTAAATAAGACAAAGACCCAGCACAGCCGCTGTGGATGCCATGCAAGTGTAATGAGCAATGTAAACAATGAAGACGCTGATCTGATATTCATGGCCTATCCTAAGAAAAGGCCATCAATATTGTAAACTTGGAAAACCTTAGACTAACCATATATGTAACGAAACAGAGCCATTTTTTGTGCTGCATTTGCCATTTGTCCACATGTGCCAGTCAGCAACTAGCATAGATTCCCTATATAACTCACGCCAATTTTCTATATGTTGGGCTGAGGCATCCCTGCCATGGCTTAGTTCACCCACATTCGCAAAAAATAGCGAGCAAGCCAGAGAACTGGTGATGTGGTGCATCTTTGGTGCAAGAAAGAACAGTACGCTTAAGATGCACCACATTAACAACCATCCACCGCAGAAACTGGGGTAGATGGGTTGATACCCTCCCCACCGCTGTGATTTTCATAAATGCAGGTTTTTGAAAATGCTGTGTTTTCCGCAGAGGTTTTTCTGCAATGAGATTAAATAAAATTGCATTCACTTTGCTTAGGCTGTAACACAATTTTTTTTTTCACGCTACAGTTCTGCAAAGTGTGGCCTCAAAAAGATGTACTTTGCCTATATATTTTTGCATAGATATGGTTATCACAGCAGTACAAGCTAGAAAAAAAAAGTTATGGTGTCTCTGCCCTCTACCTCTTACTACTTCTAAGGATCTGACCCCGGGACTTGCTTTGGATATGCTGCCTGACCAGATTGTGGTTAGTTAGCAGCGTATCCTTACCAGACTGTCAGACATGACTCAGAAGTATTCATCTTAGGGATGGATTTACTCTGCTCTGACTATAAAGAAGAATATAATCAGCATGGCAGCAGACAAGGTCGTCCATTTGTCAGAACAGGATGGGGTATTATTCACATCTTCTAAAAATACATTTACTGGAGGACTTTCTAAGGATTTTCCCATAAGGCCTACGTTTTGTATACAGCAGTTGTAACAGATACTGTTTCTACCCAGGTAACTAATATTATATACAGTAGGGGTGTTCTACACTATTTCTATGAATGAAATCAGTAATAACACATATCTTTATAGAAAACTAGGATATGCCCCCTGACTTATGTTATATGAATATAGATACATTGCAAATAACCTAGTAAATAAAATGATAGCAGTTACCATGACAACACTGCCTCGGAAGCGGGCTAAATGTAACTGGAAATTTCACAACAACGTGGAAATACAAGACGCTGAATCACACGTTTATGGGAGCCATGTTTTATAACACAAATATACCTGACAGCTTATAACAATGCTTCTTACTGTGCTTTATAAGCATATTTACAAGCTATTTATGTGTTTGAGACTGGTTTCCAGAGTAACCAAATACACCGAACGTAACGTGGAAAAAGAATCATCTGTCAGACAACGGTGATCATTTCCTGAACTGCAGAGAAACTCCAGGCTAGTGAGGGAGTCTGGGCAACAGGTTGTGAGAGTAGATGACAGAAGGGAACTATGGAGGGTCCTTGTATGTCAGGGGATGTCTAGCAGGGGTGGGAGGAACTTATTCAATCTGTTTAAAGGGGTTTCCTGGGACTTTTATATTGATTTCATATTCTTAGGGTTGTTCGTCAGTAAGTGATTGATGGGGGCTCAACATCTGGGACCCCCATAGATCAACTGAAAAGACTACAGATTTTGGGTGAGCACTGCGCCCTCTACACTGAATACCAAGCACAATGGTGGTACACTGCGTAGGACTATGCTTGGTAGTGCAGCTCAGACCCATTCACTTGATTGGGACTGAGTTTCTGTTGTACTGTGGGACAGGCACAGGGAAGACGCCACAGCATCTGTGAGTGCTGTGGCCCCTTCAAACAAGTGAATGACAAGGATCTTGGGTGGAAGAGTGAAGAAATCAGGCAATACCTTTTAGAGTATTTAGAGTATAGGAGTGGGGAAAAAAGTATTTAGTCAGCCACCAATTGTGCAAGTTCTCCCACTTCAAAAGATGAGAGAGGCCTGTAATTGTCATCATAGGTAGACCTCAACTATGAGAGACAAAATTAGAAAACAAATTCAGAAAATCACATTGTCTGATTTTTAAAGATTTGCAAATTATGGTGGAAAATAAGTATTTGGTCACCTACAAACAAGCAAGATTTCTGGCTCTCACAGACCTGTAACTTCTTCTTTAAGAGGCTCCTCTGTCCTCCACTCGTTACCTGTAGTAATGGCTCCTGTTTGACATTGTTATCAGTATAAAAGACACCTGTCCACAACCTCAAACAGTCACACTCCAAACTCCACTATGGTGAAGACCAAAGAGCTGTGGAAGGACACCAGAAACAAAATTGTAGACCTGCACCAGGCTGGGAAGACAGAATCTGCAAGATTCTTGTCCCTAACCCACTCATTGCCTCCCACTAAGCCAGCCAATTCACTTTGCTCTGTACTGATGAAGGACAACAATCCGGAAACAGCGCTGTATGCAGATAAGTGAAATTGGCTTGGCTAAAATCCCTTTTGCTGTCTCAAGGCTCGGTGAGTCAAAAGCAAATTGAGGATCTGTTACATCCAACAGAGGGCGCATGAGCTCCCCAGCTCCTTTCCCATAATGCCTTAGAATCTGCAATAGGCAAGCAGCTTGGTGTGAAGAAATCAACTGTGGGAGCAATAATTAGAAAATGGAAGACATATAAGACCACTGATAATCTCCCTCCATCAGGGGCTCCACGCAAGATCTCACCCCGTGGGGTCAAAATGATTACAAGAACGGTGAGCAAAAATCCCAGAACCACATGGGGGGAACTAGTGAATGACCTGCAGAAAGCTGGGACTAACGTAACAAAGGCTACCGTCAGTAACACACTATGCCGCCAGGGACTCAGATCCTGCAGTGCCAGACGTGTCCCCCTGCTTAATCCAGTACATATCCGGGCCCGTCTGAAGTTTGCTAGAGAGCATTTGGATGTTCCAGAAGAGTATTGGGAGAATGTCATATGGTCAGATGAAACCGAAGTAGAACTGTTTGGTAGAAACACAACTCGTCGTGTTTGGAGGAGAGTGAATGGTGAGTTGCATCCAAAGAACACCATACCTACTGTGAAGCATGGGGGTGGCAACATCATGATTTGGGGCTGTTTCTCTGCAAAGGGACCAGGACGACTGATCCGTGTACAAGAAAGAATGAATGGGGCCATGTATCATGAGATTTTGAGTGCAAACCTCCTTCCATCAGCAAGGGCATTGAAGATGAAACGTGGCTGGGTCTTTCAGCGTGACAATGATCCCAAGCACACCCCCAGGGCAACGAAGGAGTGGCTTCGTAAGAAGCATTTAAAAGGTCCTGGAGTGGCCTAGCCAGTCTCCAGATCTCAACCCTATAGAAAACCTTTGGAGGGATTTGAAAGTCCGTGTTGCCCAGCAACAGCCCCAAAACATCACTGCTCTAGAGGAGATCTGCATTGAGAAATGGGCCAACATACCAGCAACAGTGTGTGCCATCCTTGTGAAGACTTACAGAAAACGTTTGACCTCTGTCATTGCCAACAAAGGATATATAACAAAAGTATTGAGATGAACTTTTGTTATTGACAAAATACTTATTTTCCACCATAATTTGCAAATAAATTCTTTAAAAATCAGACTGTGATTTTCTGGATTTGTTTTCTCATTTTGTCTCTCATAGTTGAGGTCTACTTATGATGTCAATTACAGGCCGGCCTCATCTTTTTAAGTGGGAGAACTTGCACAATTGGTGTCTGATTAAATACTTTTTTTTCCTCACTGTATTTCAAAATTTCAAACCCTGCAATTTGGACTTAAAATTCATGCCAGCTTCATGTCACACTATGTATAACCTGTGAGGGTCACAAATCACCACCTGATTACAGATAGATAACAGATCCCTCTGTCACGCAACACAAATTTTAGACTGTTTATTTCCTGACCGGTTCTAAATAACTTCTCTACATATATTGCATTTTGTTATTCCAAGATCCCTTTGAAGATCCAATTATTGTATGTGTATAAATAGCGTGAATTTTCAGTTTCTAGTATTACGCCATGTCTGAAGAAGAGAGCTAGCACTCTCGAAAGCTTAACTTCTCAAATATACTCAGTTAGCCTCTGAAAGATATCGCCTGATTTCTTCACTCTTCCACTACTTTCTATGGCTAACACGGTACAACATTATACTACGAGGATCTTGGATGGCAGACCCACACCGATGATATACTGAGGACCTCTCTTAATCCTCAGAAAACCCCTTTAATTATGTTTTCACAGACCAATTTTTTCATACTCCTCTTCACTGATCCTGACTTGTCTAGTTCCGACACTTCCCGCTGGTTTATCTTGACACACAGGAAATGCCAGTCAGTCGGTCAATGGCTGAGACAGGTCACTGCTGTGGCTAGCAACTGACTGAGCGGGCATTTCTACTGTGTTGAGGGGGACCAGGAAGATCCAGGAAGCATCAGGGTGTCAGGGGAGGAGAGCATGGCTTCTTTGGTGCTTTTATGTGTTTTTCTGAGCAAAAAACTGATCTGGCAGACAACCCCTTTAAAAGGTAGACCCTTGTAGAACAGAATAATATGTAGCAAAGTCAAGTCATGATGTACAATAGTTTCACTCAGCCAAAATATTCACAAGTAAAAAAATAAACACATGAAGTAGGAGCATCTCCCAAATTCAATCTCTGGTGGAAAGAGATGATTTTTTCCACAAAAACATAATTCATCTTTTTTCATGATGCACGAGCTCTGGCTAAGCTTATAATGCGGAGCTCTATCTATCTTGCAGAGACATTCCAGATGTTTCATGTTCATGGGATTTTTCTGTTTCCTCCAAGACTGAAGTAAACCACACACTAAAAGAATGTGAGAGAAAGTGGTTTCTATGAAGGTGTGAGACATTTGACGGCACAGTATGAAGAAAAAAAAAAAAAAAGTGAAAAGTCCCTCAGCACATTTTTGTCTTTCACATTAGAAGGCAACCCTCTGGTGATCATCACAACCCAATGACCCAATAAATGTCCACTTGATGCCACTATGATAAGTATTGCTGTCATGAGTTCAGAATTGGACCTCAGTGTGTGGGACTCTTGCACGGCAATCAGGTAGCCATGTCTATTCACCCTTAGTCACATGACAGTGAATAACTGAAGTGTCACAGACATTTTCTGAATGACCAGTTTTAAAACCCTTGAATATCTATGGGTCTATTCACATGTCTGTTTTTTGGGGAATTTTTCATGGACTGTTTCTCACAAGCAGCAAAAAAACTGACATGATCTATCATAGTCCGTTTTCGTAGACTAAAAAATAGACATGTGAATAGACCCATAGACATTCGTGGGTTATAAAATGGCCGTGAAAAACGGCAAGATTGTGTGACTCCAACCTTATAACTACTAAATTTGGATATACTGCATATGCAGATGTAGCACAGATATATTGTACTGCTACTACATGCAGATATAATGCCCAAATGACCAGATGAGCATGCAACAACCCTGTATAGTCTACCTACCTATTACTTAATATATGCTATCAGTAGACCATATTTGCAGAAGAGTCAGTATGTATGTCCATGTAATGTATGTAAAAGGCTGACTCCCGAGAGACTAATGAACGTATACGACTCAAGTGCTCGGTAAAACATACTTTTCTTCCATGCAATAGATACCACCCATGTGTTACAACACTGGTGTTCTACTCTGTGAAACAAACCTATTCTCCTCTTCTGGCCTCTACCCAAAACAGGCTGAAACTGAAATCTTACCAAATTCCTAATTTCTGTTCCTGCACTATGTCAGATTTTACAGAGTAATAAAGTAACAAATGAGAAGTTTAACAGTCTCTAAAGACAATGAGAACAACTACAAAATGGGAAATATGTTACTATACTTCTGTGTTTAGCAGATTAGTCTACCAAACCGTATGCAACTGTGTAAATTGGTACCACGTACCAAGTATAGTACATGCTTTGTAACAGAAATGTCATGTCTGCTAGCAAAAACCCAACTTGCTGCAAACTTTTTGTTGGCTTTGTTTAAAGGGGGTATCTGGTACTCTGCAGCTCAGCCTCATTCAAGTGACTGGGACTGAGCTACAATACCAAGCTAAATGGCTACCAAATGTATGGTGCTGTGCCACACACAGTATCAAGTCTGTCAGAGCAGAAACAGGTCCTGTCCCTGATCGTATGGGCACAGTGGCAGAGACCACTTGATCAGAGCGGCATAATATTATGATGCAGTACCTTTTGAAGACTCCTGATAGTGCCATACTATTATGGTACGGGTCACCAATAGGTTAAAAATTACACCCAAGTAGAGTGCTGACCTACACAGGGTGGCTTGTTGATGTCACATCACCCAGCACAAATACCTGCAAAGATCAGGAGACAGTCTAAGCCATTTTGTTCTACATTTTGCTATGCAGTTATCAAGGAGTAAGTCAGGCCAATTTCGGGTGGAGTTGGAAAAGAAAGTTACCCTGTCTGGCTTGAAAATAAATTAATTATTTTTAAAAAGGGGTTTTCTGGTCCCAAATCGAGTTTTCTTACTGATGCCCTATCCACAGGTCTCAGTATGTGATCTGGCGGGTTACGACACCTGAATCCCGTACAGGGAATCGGAGACCCAGAGGTGAGAGCTGCTGCTGATGGTAATACACATGCTAGTTTCAATATAATACATATCATATATAATACATATCTTGTCTTGACTGCATTTTGCTGAATTTTTATATGGTACGGTTACGTGAACTGTATTTTTCAGGACACCCAGTGTTTGTGATCTCAACACTTCATGGTGTTGTCTGTGCTCTCTGTGGCAGAATATGTTGGTTTTCACAAGTATTGATACATTTAGCTTTAAATGTGATGTAGCTTCATATGCATATGTGGCCTCCTGCTGCCCTAATACTACAACTCCTAGTACAGATGCATCTCAATACATTAGAATATCTTTGAAACATTCATTTCACTAATTCAGTAATACAATTCATACCCAGCGTCTTCCATGATTGTGTGTCCTACTGAACCAGACTGAGGGACCATTTAAAGGCTTAGGAAACCTTGGCAGGTGACACACTGAATTTACAATACTGAACTTTTTTACAATATTCAAATTTTCTTAGATTTGGGTTTTCATTACCTGTAATCCATAATCAACATTTACAGAAATAAAACACTTGAAATAGAACACTCTGTGTGTAAAGAATCTAGAAAATATAGGAGGTCACTTTTTTAATTTAATCACTGAAAGAAATAAACGTTTCAAAGATATTCTAATTTATTGAGATGCCCCTGTATGTCCTTTGAGGGCATGATAGGAGTTGCGGCTGTGTAGCAGCTAGAGTGTCACAGGTTGGAGACCATAAATGTATAGTACTTTGTAATGAGATGACTTTACTTGTTTTCTTGGCCAAAATCAAAACAAAAAAAGTCTTAAAGTTCTCATTAATTTCTGCATAAGAATGCACCAAGATTCCAATTGAAATGGGAGAACAAAAAAAAAAAAAAAAAAAAAAAAAACACAACACACACACACACACCACACCACACCACACCAAAAAACAGATGCCTTTTATTTGCAGCATGTGAATGAGATTTTGGGAAATGTCATACACTATTAAGCTACTGTACACTGCAGCAGGTTAGCCACCGGCAAGTTTGAGGTTGCTAACCTACAGCAAGTGTGCCCTTTGTCATTGGGTGGATTTACATGCTCATTTTTTTAAACTCCTCCTCAAGCATGGGCTTGTCATGGGGATAATGGGAGATGGAGGGGTCCAATTCTTGTGACCTTTTGAGGTCCCAGCAGTCAAACCTCCACCACGTTAGAGTGGGGTCCCAGAGAAGCTTCTTGCCTAAAAGTGGATCCTACCTTCAGAAAGTTTAGGAACCACTGGTCTAATTTATCACTAATGTGGTACATAGTAATTTAGTCACTGGCTTTATAATGAATTAGAGGTGCTTTAGGCTAGGTTCACACATAGAAATCTGCCACGGATTTGGGAGCGGATTCCACCACCAAATTTGTGGCAGATTCCGTCCCAAATCTGCCTCCCTTGCTTTCAATGGGAGGCAGAGATCATAATGGAACGCGGAAAAAAACCCCCAAAAAAACAGCAGTTCAGGAATCCCTGCCGATTACGCCCATTCATCTGGGCCAAATCAGCAGAGGAAAGCCACATTGGCATTCCATTGCGGCAATCCTGTGGTCGAAAACGTCTTACTGCTTCTGACTGACCATGGCTGTTAGACATTTATAGAGGAGTTGGAGTGTGATAAAATAGAGGAATCCACAGATCTGGCAAGTTCTGTTGCAGTTGATATAAAAAAATAATAATGTAAAGGTCGACAAAAACTGTAGCTTTAGTTGTAGAGGTGCTGTAGATGTACCTGTACAGCTGTAACCTGGCTTCCTTAGAACTAGGCGATTGCTCTGTCATTGTTTTCTTTTCCAGCAAAATTATTAAAAACCCAAGACAAAACCATCCAAGAAAATGTGCTGGCAGACAGATGTCTAAAGTAAACCGATAAGCTGCCTGAAGGCAGCAGCTGTCTAGTCGACAGTGTCTCTTTCTTTACTTCTATAGTATGCAGGTGAGACAATTAGTTATTTCAGGATCTGACATGTAGGCTGCCACACTTGAGCTGTCTTCATGTAATGTAAAATTAGATTTATAATAGGTTCGGTGTGTGCATTGTTTCATTGATATTAAATATATTAGATGTGACAATGTGACAGAGTAAAATTCCAGTAAACCAGCAACCATAGAATCAGCAGCCATAGTGTATTATTTAGTGTTATCTTCTGACTAGATCTGACTCTGTTGTAAGTGCTACATCTGAATAATTTATTTTCTTGCAGTTTCCCTGAGGCTCAGTTCAAAGTAGTGGTAGCATTTTTTTGATGGTATTGAGATTTTTTTTTGATACGTGTTTTTTTTTACAGACAAAACACCAGGGGTTGAAATGTATAATGTACACCAGAAAACTGGTATAGGATGTGGCACCTTTTTAGTACATAGCCCATATTAGCACCAAAGAGGAGTCACTTTATTCTTTCTACTCCCACTTGCCACTTTTTAAGGGTGTGGGAAGAGCAGGTTGGGGAATTAAGGTGGGTCGGGTGGGGGCACCTGGACCAGTCAGGTTTACTATAATTGACTGGTGTAGGTTTCAGCTCCCATGGTACAGCAGAATTATCAAGAGGTCATAGTCTCATAATAATAATGGGGCATCTCTCTAACGGGAAAATGGATTAAGACTGGTATAGGCAATGCCAGCCTTAATAAATTCCCCTCATTTAAAAAATAAATAAATAAATAAATAATATATGTTTTACCTGTAAAGAAGCATGCACCCAAAAAACTACATCATAAAACCACAACAATTTGTGGCAAAATATTTTTTCCTGTGTAGTATTTGTAGAAAGGTCATGTCATTACAGATTGGCCTGATCATCAAGGAACTGGCCACCATGCCTCCTCAGATCTCTCGAAAAGCACCATGACACTTCATTTCCTGATGCCACCACCGCTCTTCCAGCATGGCCATATAAACAGCTATTGGCTGCAATAGCAATGCATAACGGACTCTCACAAAGAAGGAAATTATGTTGGACCCTTGCCAATTGACAATGGTTCTCTTCTAGGCTCCAATGCTCAATCTGTGGCATGGTCCTGATCTACCATGTGTCCAAGAAGGTCCGTTCCTAAGAACAGGGTAGAAGAGAAGTATCTGATCACCGAGGTTTTGACTTTAGAGAGCCCTAGTGATGAAAAGAGTGAGTGACCCAAGTGCACTGTGTGAATGGAGTGGTAATGAACATGCATGACTACAGCTCCACTTACTTTTGCGGGACTGGACTGATTTAGATTACCAAGTACAACACCCCATCAGTCCCATAAAAGTGAATGGAGCCGCGACCATGCATATACATGACTACTCCATTTGCACATAAAACTCAGAAACCCCCACTTTTGTGATTGCTTGGGGTAGCCCAATCAATGAATAGGGGATAAGTGATATTAGTGGAAAATGTAATAACAATGGTGTCTTTCTACGTGGAAGAGGGGAATTCAAGCTCCTCAGACACCAGGGCCCTGCGGCAGCGGCTACCTCTACATACACTATAGCTACACTTCTTTGTATTACTGGGAAATTCATTCCTTTCTGGTCGAAGCATTATCTATTACTAGCTACATATTTCAGATGGATCAACGTGTGTGGCATACTGGGTAGAATAGTATATTCTGAATAAAAATTTATACTGTAATGTTGGCATATCTGGAACACATGACCTTACAAAGTCAACCTATAGTTATTTGTACATGTTTGTACTTTTTCATGTCAAGGCTTCAGATGTAAACAAGTGCATTAAGTGTGCCCATCTGACGGATGTTCATTAAGGCGATTCACGATATCAATTAAGAGGAAATAAACACACTTTGGAAAATAGAAATGTTATTTACTGAGCAGATATAAATTGTAGTTGTTGTAATCTCTAAATAAAGCCATTGCTGTAAACCAACCAGAAACAAAACCAGATGAACCTCACTTGAAAGCTACCAGTAAACCAGAGGAGGCTTAGACTATGATTTACTAAAGCAGGGGATAACATGGGCATAGCAGGCTTTGATTTAGCAAGCCATCCCCAAAACAAATAGAACGGACTATGATAACTTAAAGTCATTAAATCCTTGGTGGTCCAATCTCCTTTTTAAACATTTCCCATGAACATCTAAGGGGTGTATTTAAGGAACCGTAAAGATTACATTTATTCTGTATACGACGACCAAACTCTTATTCTGGCTTTAGATTAAAAAAATATATAAAGCCAATATATAATTTTAGAGCAAATCTGCTATTTTGGAAATGTTTCTGCATTGAAAGCTTCAGATCAGAAGCCAGTTTATAAACCAAAAACAGTTCACTGCCCTAAGAAAAGTTGTGTGGTCATAAAACATATATACAATGGATTGTTTGTTTAAGTGCAGATTAAAAACTGTTAAACATCATAAATATCTTAGATTGTTCACTAATTTTTACGATATAGGGAAACTAAGGACATGTTGAATATTTGTAGTGGGAAAAACACAACAAGCATATAATGTGTATGGAACCCTTAGGCAAAAGTCACTGTGGTCTCCTGCACCTCCATGAGCATAGTTCTAGCAGGAAGTGCCTGCAATGGAAAGCAGTTATGGTGCCCATACACTTTCAATAGTTTCTGGACAGACAGATGTTCCTCCAAATTCTCCCAAGCACATGCACCCTCGCTTTCACCAAGCATGTACAGGTCCATCTCAATAAATTAGAATATCTTTGAAACATTTCTTTCTTTCAGTAATTTAATTTAAAAACCTCCTATATTTTCTAGATTCTTTACACACAGAGTGTTCTATGTCAAGTGTTTTATTTCTGTAAATGTTGATTATGGATTACAGGTAATGAAAACCAAAATCTAAGAAAATTAGAATATTGTAAAGAAGTTCAGTATTGTAAATTCAGTGTGTCACCTGCCAAGGTTTCCTAAGTCTTTAAATGGTCCCTCAGTCTTTTCAGCAGAACACACAATCATGGAAAACGCTGATTATGAATTGTATTACTGAATTACTGAAATAAATGAACGTTTCAAAGATATTCTAATTTATTGAGATACACCTGTATGTATTTTCAATGGGAAAGTGGGGTAAGACGCTGTCAAACACCGCTAGCAGAATATTTACAAGGAGAATAAGAATCAGGTGTTGAAATTCAACATGTTTGAACCCTCTCCTAACACTTTAGAACAGTGACAAGGACCAAAATCAGCATGCTCAGCCAACTTTGTTCTAATGTGTATGGGGACCTATACATGCCTCCCAACCATCCTGGATTCAGCGGGACAGTCCTGGATTCCAGATGCTGTCCTGGTTGGCGGGAGTCATGTCCCATCTTCAACTCATACAATGGTGAAACAGAGAGTTGTCCGCTCCCTGCTTCACCATTCTGCTCCTGTATCTTCTGCGGGTGACTTGGAAGCATTAGTCACGATGTGGTGACACAAGCTACATCAAAGCCTCCAGGACCAGAAGACAACAACAAGGGAATGGGGTGGGGTGAGTATTACTTTTTTTTTTTTGTTTATTGGATCTATTATACTGTGGGGGCTCCAGGAGAGCGACTTTATATTGTGGAGGCATCGGGAGAGGGACATTATAATGTGGGAACATATAATGTCAGGGCCACTGTAGGGGTGTTATACTGTGTGGGTGCACAAAGAAAAAGGATGGAAATAGGTGGAGTCAAAGTGGAAGTGTGTGGGGCCAAATTTGCAGTGGCACACATAGAACACCGCACATTCTGTCCCTCTTCAGTCCTTTGAAAGTTGGGAGGTAAGGTTTACATGCAACCAATTAGATATCTGAACTCACAGGCAATGAGCATATACATATAGCCCATGTAAGAAGCATTAGCTATTATCAGTATCAGTCATCAGAATATTCATGTAAAAGTGTAACCTCTCATCATAACTACATTACACAACCCCGACTGTGACAGTCTGCAGGAGCAGTTGCCTAGCAACCTGTATAACAAAGAATCAGTGATAACGCCTGATCTCCATGGCACTATCTAGCATGGTCACCCTGCTCCAGCAGGGCTTCCTGGTGCCCGCTTCCTCCCACAGGGACCAAACACTATTTCAAAAACTGCTTCTAGAGAGGTAAAAGAAAAATATCAAGCTGGAGGTGGAAGGAGGAGAAGGAAGGTGTTACGTGTATGCTAAATTGTAACAAATTGAGGATTTTTTTTTTTTTACAGCTCAGTATGATGGAATGTAATTAGATTATGATACCATAACTAGAGTTATGTAATAATGATGTAGTTATCTGCATTGCTCTACCCTGCATCGTGTCTCACTGAGGTTTGAATATCTAAGTCAGCACATATAGCTTGTACAACCTATACTCATATAGGGCAATGTCACGCCATAAAATAACTTTATTGATAAACAAAAAAATACATCAAACCCTCATTAAAGTATTTCTAATAATAAATTACAAAAGCCAATGTGCAAGGATTTCTGTGTATGCCCCTGTGCTGGAATAATATAACAATATAACTAATTTCCTCCTCAGCATTTAGCTATAACTTTTACGGCATATTCACACACAGCAAATTTGTTGCAGAAACTCCTGCAAGTAGTCCAGTCATATAAATGAGGCTTGCAGAAATCTAAGCACATGCTACAGAAATAACCAAACTGATTTCTAGCTGCAGAAAGTTCCGCAACAAATTTGCTTCTTGTGAATACAGCCTTATCAGATCTAGGTCTTGATCGCATCCAGATTTATTGCTGTATTCTGGCTGCTGCAATGTATTATCTCAGCAGTGATGTATTACTAGTGGATAGGGGTGTATTGATGCAGACAGTTCTATGTATCACATTCCTTGTATCTGTGTGTAATTTATTTATTTACATATCACATATTTATTTACATATTAGAATGGATTTACATATCACATTAATTTACATATTGTGTATTTATTTACATATCAGAATGTATTTATAAACACATGTATTTATTTAAATATTAGAATGCATTTGCGTGCAATATATTTACTTAGATTTCACATTTAATTACATATTTATCTGTAATTTTTTCATTTCATCTCTTTCCATAACTTTGTTTACAGCATAACTATCAAAGCACATTCCTCTTAGAATTCTAATTCCTTCTGAACCCTAAAAATCCCATGGTTTAGCCTTATGAAATACTATTGCATATAATGGTGTTTAGAAAGACATAACTCAAAATAAAGAGCTAAACTTTGCATGTCCCATCTGTGTAAAATATAATCTGACTCCTTACAGGAATCCATATAATCCACTAGCATTTAAATCAGTGATATGATCTGTAAGCATCAGTAACTACATGAACCTTCTTACCACATCATAACACAATGTTATTGGCTTTGTGTGTTCAGCTCCTTGCAGATGCCATGCTACAGCAACATATAGGCAGGAGGCAGAAAAACAGCCTTTTGATAAAGTGCAGAGGTGCAAGAGATGGGTTCTGGAAGATATAATGTAGTTGTGCAGCCAGATTTTCAGACCATACTCTGTGCTTTAATTACAGTACAAATGTCGCCACCTGGTGGATGAATTAATTATAACAAGACTATGGATCTATTAACACAGGTTTTGAAAATATTTTATGCAGCTTCAGAGGTGGATCTAAAAACCAAACCAAACCAAATTAACAAACAAAAAACAATGTAAAATCTGATCAAAACCTGAACTAGCACCCTCAGGGTAAATTCACACAAAGCAGTGAAGGTGTCGATTAAACTAGATCAGCTGAAAATGTGGTTATATGGGTTTTTTTTTGGTTTGTTTTTTGTTTTAACAGGTGAAATATCTTAGAGTGCATGACAGGTACTCTTTAACTGATATCTGTGAACGAACCCTTATGGACTGTGCCTGGTAAATAGGTTTGTTAAAGTAAACTAAATATCAAAAAAGAATCTGTTACAATCCTATAGTTTTCTTTAATACTAAATGTGTTTCCTTGTGTCATTTGATAGCTTAAAGACTACAGTATATGCATCTTTGCAACTTTGTTCCAAATGCATCTAAAACAGAAAATGAAGCCGAGAAATATTTCTTAACATTGTAGGTCTACAGCTTCTATATAGGCCTATGTGTCTCCATGGTAACAGACTACAAACAAATGCGGTATACAATAATTCTGCAGTCATACATATACATGCGGTAGGCTATTAAAAAACCTGGGTTAAGTTGAAAGTTTTTTTGTTACTAGTCTGTTACCTTGGGAGACAGGCGAGTCTACACAGCAGATGTAGAATACAAATTACATCACAACTATTTGTAAAGTTTCTTAAATTTTTAGTTTGATATGCTTTCAGTATTAACATATAAAATTGGTTGTGAAGGTGGACATTAAAAACCTGGATACTGTTCTTTGACTTTCATTTGTAAATGTTTATACCCCCCAAGAAATCAGTAAAATGAATAGGCCACTTCCTGCTTTAACGGGAATCAGAAATCCTCTAAGAGTAATGCCCCTTTACTGACTACCAGACACAGAGCTGTACATAAGGTTGTGGCTGTGCCTGGTATTGTAGCTCACAGCAACTCAAATGAATGGAACGGAGTTGCAGTACCAGGCAGAGCAACAGCTGTGTGAACCTGGCATATTCTTGGAAATATGGGGAAAAAAGCAGCCCCTTCTTTCTGATCTCATCTAACCCCTTTAAATGGGTTCAGAAAACACACACACAAACTATACTAAACAGGCATTTACCCTTTGGCAAATGCAACAGTAAATCAGCTGCATATGAAAAAGGGAGGTTACATAAAAATTTCAGTTATGCAATATTTGTGTGCAACAGCAGCCAAGAATTATTATTCTTAATTAAAATAATTTATACCATATACCACCAATTACAAAGCATGGGATTAATTAACCATTGAAATGACATGTTAGCTTTAGTACATATAACATACCAAACTGTCTATAATAATTTCCCCCCCACAAAAAAATCTAACTTTTTGTGGCCACCATTTTGAAGACACAGAAACTTGTCTTCAAAAAAGTCAAACCCAATTTTGTTAGCTGTGATAAAAGAGGTGCTAGAGTGCGACGTGTTTCATGGTCAAAGTTGCCACGTAGCCCTAGTGGAACCAAAAATAAGAAGGAGACTGCCTTGTGCTATATCCACCAACATGATGCACCCTCGTTGGGAATGCAGCCCAGGATTCATGCCCTCTCTCCTATGAATGTTTCAGAAATGAAACATGAGTCAGGGAACCATCAATATGTTATTTGTGCCATTGTGTCAATGCTGTTACACTGGATAACTAAAGTACATGACGTGCAAGATTTACCAAAGATATTACTTCACTGTAGGTTGAGTTTTTGAAACTGTGGTTGGCAGCACTTCAGTTAAATGGTCACTAGCTTTTTATGAAACTTTATAAGAAAAAAGCCCCTTTTCTCCACTATCTGGCTTTTTCCCCCTTTTTCCTAAACTGACATTTACACTGAATCCGTCTTGGTCACCCAAGAATGACTGCAAGTTCACAGAGATATCAAATGACATGTGGCCACAGAAGTATTTGCAGAGGGAAAGGAGGGCAGAAAAAGCTGAGTGAGAGAGAGTTAGAAACATGCAGAAACATGGTGCCGAAGCTAATAGTACATTTTCTATCTCCCCTCAACAGCCTTATTCACATCCATGCTGGGCAGTAGTTTTCTAGATTGTTCTATATGGTGCTATCCTATAGAGTTACAGGTAAATATTTAGCAATAGAGATTTTTCCACTATATACACTAAATATTCACAAGATAGGGGATAAGTGTACTATTGGGTTGCTGCAGTTGGACCCCAACGATCAGGAGAATGGGGGTTCACAAGCACCTTACGTTAACAGAACGCTGGTGGAGATGCCTGGCCAGCGTTTCATTTACTTCTATGGAAAGGTAATCTCCAGCAGTTCTATAGGAATGAATAAAGTGGAGGTCAAGCATATCCACAGCTACTCCATTCACATGGGGCACTCTGGGACCTGCAGTGAACAGACATTTATCCTATGGATGTATTGGTCCACTGGCTAATCAGTTCTAGGGCAAACTGTAAAGGTATTTACAATGTAACCTGCATGTCATGAAACTAAAAATGTATCTCACAGACTGAGCTATACTATGTAAAGGTTTCCATAGTTATAGGATTGTACCGTATAATCAGACTGTGGCACACATAGTTCACTGTCTGCGTTATAAAGGGTTATGTCATTTGCCGCTTTGTAGATTGGCTGCCGTCCAGTTAGCGTTCAGATGCAGTGGTTTTTCTGTGGGTGTGCTCGCTCTCTCTGAATCCCTGCCTATGTACAGATAAGTATTTTCATATACAGTAGCATACTGCATAGAGACAGCACCATATAGGACTGCATTTGTAGCATTACCTGTGGAATAACTAGAATTCATGTTGTGTTCTCATTTGTCAGACACAACAAAACCTGGTAAACCCTAAAGGAAGCAAACATTCACATACTTCAGTGTGAAACAATTGGGTTAGTGTAATATTTTATACAGGAATACAGTGGTAAATGACACCCTAGTACTATATTATTTACATAATACAGTTATAAAGTACTCAATATAATAGAAAACAGAATATTGCTAGAGTAGTAAGCATCAAATAAGTCTAAACAACAAACTTTGGGTACATAAGGAAATATAATAATGTGAAATAATCTTCAAAGTGTAAATACTGGTGTAGCAGAGCTGAACACACAAGAATTAATGTGACATAACACAATGTGATATTGTGATGATCGAAGCCAGACATGAACTTAGGGTTTGCTACATTTGCATATTTCCAAGAAAACTGAAAGACTGATGTTTGTGACAAGCGGTATACAAGTCTGAGCTGTAATAAATATTACATACATCATCACAGAGTTGAGGCCACAGCCAGTTTATTATAGCACAAAGTACGTGACATTATTATAATATAATATGCCACACGCACATATCATTACATCCATAACATTATAAAATCTATATCCCTTACCTTGTGCATTCAGCTTATTCACCACTGGGCAAAATAAAGATTGCTGTCCTGCAACAGAAGCAGACCTTGGATTAGCTGGTACGCGGGGCAAAACAAGTGCACACAATCCACCCAAATACAATGACACCACTGTCATCTTTTTGGCAGTGCCAATACTTGTAGTTTTCGACCATTACAAGCTGTTATACAGAAGCCTTTGTTGGAATACATCATTATGACCTGTATTCACCCCTGGGACAGGAGGACCTGACATTTGCTCAACCCTTTTCAAATCATTTGAGGTTTCCATGTCATTTAGTGGCTAAGAGTGGGGTGCCTATAGTGAAGGGAGACCCTGAAAGTATATACTGACCCAGAGAGGTAGCAGTGGCACCAAAGCCCTAGTGCCTGAGGGGGCCAAAGACCATATAAGAAGATACCATTATTATAAATAGCACATGGCAGATGAAGGTCCTGTTACAGATTTTGCATTGGACCAACTTCTGTCCATTAAGAAGTGGCGGAGGGAGTTGTGCTATAGTTCACATCTCCAAGGTTACATATTACACTTCAGTACCAGGAATAATACTGTTACATTGCACTATATATACACATATATGTAAATGCTGTAGCTATATACAAGTAAGCACATCATATATACTCATACACACATTTGATAGATATACATGTAAAACAATATTGAAAGAATGTCATTATATACAGAATATACATTCCAATAGCCATAGTCTTATTATCTACAACTCATTCATGACATACATGTCTAGACCACTTACATTACATGTAGCTTATTCCTATGATTCATTTAACACATTTTTTAAAATGAACATTATAACATGAAGCGTTGTATTACATAGTATTACACAGCATACAGTACACAAAGCTTTAGAAATAGTCAGAGGCTGATACTTCTCTTGCAATTCCCTACACCCACCTCCTGTCTATGACAGTCCCCGAGTGCCAAGTGGAGACAGCCCTGTTGTAGACACACACCAGAGAAGAGTGGGCTGGGAATTATTGTATGTCTGTGTCGTGGCAAGCTAGGCACACAATGAAGAAGCAGCATGGTAATCTTCCCATGCCTAGACCCCTGCGCTTCAGAAAAACGTAGCGAATAAGAGGCTGAGCAGAGAATGAGAGTCCATCATCCCCCTCTGTCCTATAAAGTGCTGCACTATTGACCCGGCAATTACAGATAATTTACTCTCCCCTGACAAGCTCATCGCCTCCAGCACATTCACTGCCCTACTTCTTTCAATGTCACCTCATATATAGCACAGTGGTAGTGGCCTTAGTTGTACTTAATTTTGAACTGTAGTCCTAGTGGAGGTGCACAACAGGTCAATGTCACAGTGTACTGATACTTCTCATGAATTTTAACTATGCAAATCCTCTGCCAAGTCTTCTGGGACAAAAGCTTGAGAGATGTAAGCACCTAACTATAATAGAGTCATTTCCTGCCAGTATATAGGGCAGGAAGCAGCAGTCACCAAGAACATCCATCTGGTATTTAGGAATGGTTTCTGGAAGAATACAGTGAAATAAATGTCTGATGTCAAAATGAATGGTACAGTGTGGCAAGGGACAGGCAGGCTTTAGTGGTCAGGTGCTGATGTGGCATGTCATTGTTGTGGCAAAGTAGATACTAGTAGAGACCACAGTCCCATCAGTGCTGGGACAATGCGGGACCTAAGTAAGTCTGTCACTAGAACCCAATCCTACAAATAGATAGGATAGGGTCCTATATTAGGAGAGGCAGTGGTGGATTCTGTAGCACCCTGTATCATGCTAATTTGAGTGCCGCCTACAACCAGCTAATAGAGAACAGAGTGGGCAGAGTAAAAGCATTTCAACGGTAGTGGAGGGGATCCTGTTTCTTTTTTTTTCCCTACCCATTCTGAACCTGTGCAAAAAAGTCCTTTGGATCAATACTACTTAAGGCTGAGGTCCCACGTTGCAAAAAAGCAACTTTTTTTTGTTGCAGATTTTGTTGCGGTTTTTGAGCCAAAGCCAGGAGTGAATTGAGCAGAAGGTAGAAGTATAAGAACTTCCTATATATTTCCCATTCCTTTTGTAGCCATTGTTGGCTTTGGCTCAAAAAAACGCAACAAAATCTGCAACAACAAAAAAAGCTGCTTTTCTCGCAACGTGGGGCCTTAGCCTAAAGGGGTTTTCTGGTTTAAAAATACTGATAACCTATCCTAAAGATAGTTGAATGAGAGTTAAGCTGCAGTGCTTCTGTTCCACCACTACATAGAGATACATTCTCTATATATCGGCTGCTGAGAACAGCTAATCGATGGTGGTCCTGGATGTCAGACCCCACCAATCTGACTGTGTAATAGTCAGTTATAACATAAAAGCAAGCACAACAGCGACCCCCCCAAAAAAAAATTGAAAAAAATAGGCAATTGTCATTAAACACTTTAGAGATAAAATGAAAGGATCTGCACAGCTCACAAAGAGACAAGGCCACCAGTTTTCAGAGTGCTTGCAATATCATGGAGCACTGTGTTTTTGGATCCTCTCCTAAGAGAAAAGAATACAATATCCACAAGAAGGTCACTGCAAAATATTTATTTGTACATGGAAAAAAAAAACTAAAAAAAAAGTCAGGGTTAAAAATAGCATATTGTAAAATGCCATGAATGGCGACCGGTACCTTGTGACTTGCACCTGCCTGACACGAGTTTTACATCCTGAAGTTCTTCAGTGTAGCCTGTTCCTAGAAAAAGCCCAGGAGGCAAAACTCAAGTCAGCAGGTGCAAGCCATGAGGCACTGCTTGATGTTCTTGATATAGGCAGTGTCATATCAACAAACTAGTGAATAGTAGAGGCGATTATAAGAAACTACGTAATATATCTTGTCACAGAGAAATGTCTCTTCTACAATAACTTTCACCATGAAAATCCCTGCTCTGACTTGAGATGGACTATAGGTCACTTGACTGAGATGACTCATGACTATAGAAGTCTATGGAGAGGGGGAGGAGTGTGCAGGAAGTGTATGAGATAATAGAAGAAAGACAAGCTAAGACTGAGGCTAGAGCTCAATATAAAGCACTTTTACTCACTTAGGTACTTCTCTCTATAGATCCTACATAGTCCTGGGGCTGATTCTTAGTGACAGACACAGTTATAGAGCAAATTCTCCTCTACAGACTGTGTGCAGTGTATGGCAGCCAGTCCCCATCCATCAGCTCAGAGAGGAATGGAAAATACAGGTACAGCATGAAGAAGGGAAACTGCTAAAAACTGCAGAATGTAAGTCATATCATGACCAGAAATAGTGCACTCTCATATACAGACATAACAGCTTATCCTGAAAAATCAAAGGCCAGGTATACTTTATGCTGCTTTAACACAGATTTATGTAAGTAGAAGTAAACCTTAAGTAGAGACCACCAAGGAACCTCACCATTGAAGGCGATCTTCTAGCCTTTAACTATCACTGGGTCCAAAGAAAAAGACAGCATCTGGTTGAAAATCACTAACAACAAGGTGACTTGATCAACATTGGTTCTTCGAGAAGTAGTCCGTGTTTTATATTTGCCTGTAAAGACCTTTTTTGATTTTACAATTTTAGTATTGATGGCCTATCCTTAGGATAGGTTGTCAATATCAGATCGGTGGGAGTCTGAACTCCCGGAATCCCGGAGTCACAGCAGCCACCACAGTGCACATGAAATGGCCTGGAATAGTCCAACAGAAATAACTAGCTCAGATTTACTAATAAATGGTCTTTTCACTTTGAGAGGAAATCCTCTTTCCTTAGTAGCCTGCAGATGAATTCTTTAGATTCCAATGTCAGCAGTTTATCTTCTTTTTTTTTCTAGGTGCCAGATTCTAAGTCTGTTCTTACAGGTCAAAAACACAGGACCGCAGAAGTATAGGACCTTAGCGGTTTATCCGACTTTCGTTCCTGAATGAGTAGTTGATATGGTGTCAGGATCTTTAGAGGCAACTTCACTGTCCATGGTACTGACAAGACTGGGGGGCCTATTTGGCACCTTTACAAATACTGCTGAATTTTTCCACATGGAAAAAGACCTGCAAGGCAAAATGTTTAAATTTGCAGTAGTCAATTTTTTATGTGGCTTTTAGAAGGGTGAAATACATGTAATTTTGCTTCGGATTTGTAACTTCTGTAGTAGAGATATCTACCATATGCAGAACTACAGATATGCCCTACCTTACATTTTGTTATGGCTGGACATGTCCAGATATGCGAGTCATGCGATGATCAGCTTGTCAAAAGAACATGATTTTGTGATACCCTGGTACAAGATGCCTATGCTATAAGCATCTACGTGTGGCCAACCAGTGGTTGTGTTGTGAACTGCAGCCTATCAAGGGTTGTACCAGCATTTTACAATATTCTATTGAATTGGTGTTATAAGAAATTGAACTGCTTAACCAAAACTGAGCTAAGGTAAGAAAGGAAGCATGTCTCACACCACCTCACCCCCAGCAAACAACTGATACTAGTAGGAGAAGCTGCAACAACCGAGCATATCCCAGGCTGCAGATCAGCAGGAGATTGACTGGTTTGTTCTCCACAGGGTTTGCAGAATACTGTTTGTTGACAACCAGTGGGGGCAAGATATAGGATTAGTGTGCCGTAAAAGGGAAATGTGATATGCAAGAAGTAATAGGAGCTTATACAGACTAAAGTAGAAAGTGTATCTCTATTAGGAAGCATAAAAGGAAGCCATTAGGAATTTTCGCTTCTGTAGGAAGCAAAACCCTCTGAAAGGTCTTTAACTTATCCGCTTGACAAATGAAACAATAATGGATAACATTTCCTAGAGCTGTTTCTTTATCAAAAGCCATAACAGTGACAACAGCCAAACTGCACATGCTAAGTGTGGACAAGGCTTAATGCACTTCTCATGCAGTTTTTGCATTTTTTTAAGCATAAACCAGGAGTAGATCCAAAACAGATAAAAACTATAAATGAAAGATTTATATTTCTCCTGTTTTAAATCCAAAAGAAAACTGCAATGTGAACTAGACCCTAGGTATCGAAGTAGTATGGCCACCTTTAGGCCAGGGCCCCTTGTGGCAAAAACCGTGGCGTTTTACAGTCACTCCAAAATGGATGGGATTCTAGTGAATCCCATCCACACATTGCAGAAAAATATGCGCAGCAGAAATTCTGAAGTTTCCAAAATAGTTGCGGTTTTGGAAATCGCAGCATGTCAATTATACCTACAGAAATGCCGGTGGTTTCCCTATAGGTATAATGGAAGCAGAAAGTCTGCAGAGAAAACCTCTGCGGACTTTCTGCGAAAGCGCTGCAGGAAAAACCGTGATGCATAGCCACCGTGGTTTTTCCTGCAGCGCTTTTTTGCTGTGGCCCACTACGTGGGGCCTTAACCTTACAGTACATCTTCTAAAGCAGAGATTAACTGCCACAGTGTCAAGTGTGCAACATTACCGTGTATGTAATGCAATGTCATTCATCTTCTCACAGCAAATATTAAAATGCAAGTCTGTCGATTAAATCAGAGAACCAAGTAAGAGAAGAAAAGTTACAAATGTGTTAAACTATGTCTGCACTTTACTTTGTGTGATCTGTATAGAATGTAAAAGCTAAAACAGATTACCTGCATGTCTGCATCACCTCGAAAATAAAAACACTACATGGAAGCAACTTTACAAATTGTAATGCAGACCTATGTGTATCCATGGTTACAGACTACAAATAAACCTTGTGTGGTCTGAACCTACAATTATACTCTCTTATAAATCTGTCATTTTGTTCACCATCCTAATGTAAGTTAGCAATAAGTAGGGGGCATATAGATGGGAGTATCATAGCACGATCAGACTACACAGGGTTTACTTGTTGTCTGTAGCCATACATACACATAGATCTGCATAGGAGCTTTAGGCCTACAGCGGGGGAAAAAAAAAAAAGTATTTAGTCAGCCACCAATTGTACAAGTTCTCCCACTTAAAAAGATGAGAGAGGCCTGTAATTGTCATCATAGGTAGACCTCAACTATGAGAGACAAAATGAGAAAACAAATCCAGAAAATCACATTGTCTGATTTTTAAAGAATTTATTTGCATTTATTCACTGGGGGTCCCAGGTGTCAGACTACAGCAATCTGTGGTGGCACAACTCCTTTAAACAGACTGTTGACTGGTCCTGCCAGAATCAGGAAATATAGGCTAAGGCTTTGCGGCAACTTTGGCTGCAACTTCCGCCGTGCCACCATAGATTGTCGTGTCGCCCTGTGACTTCTTCATTCATGTTAGCAGCCCTAGCTTTACATACAAAAAGTCCACCACACAAAATGGTCAAATATTTTTAAAATTAAGATAATTTCCAAAATGAAGCAATAAAAATATGGGCTTCAGAGATGGACACCTGTGATGATTCCACTTAAATATGGCTATAACTCAAAGATGTATTTTGATCTCTGAGTGACGTATCTCCCTATTACTTCTATTTACTCATAATGTGCGCAGCTATAATCCTAGATGTATGTTGTCAGTAGGGCAACCTTGTAACAATAGGGCTTTGTATCCATCCCAGAATAGCTCCATTGAATTCCTACATAGCCCTGGGTGATCAAATATACATGCATTGTTCAGCCTGGGCTGTTAGATCAGACATGGTTGATAACATTGTATCATTTCACTTGGTCCCATCTCCTTACAAAGAATCTTGACTTGAGTGCGTTAATCAATCAGACTTGCCATCGCCGGTGACCTCATTCTGGGTGGTGTAATCAAGGGTATAAAAGATGAGGTAAGAGGTCAGTGGGAGGAGATTGGGCTGAGACTACAAGGAGAATACTATGATGAGACTACTATTGAGAGACTATGCTGAGCCTATTGAGAGACACTACAGGGAGACTGGGCTGAGCCTAGAACAGAATAATATGATGAGACTGAGCTGAGACTACTGAGGAATATACTGTGATGAGCAGGCAGGCTGGAATGCTGCTGCTAGGAGCCTCCACTGGTTACCTCCACATGCTATGTGTGAGGGTTGGACTATAGAGCCACATCAAGGACATGTGGGGTAAAGTAATTATTTCACTTTTATTCCCTTTTATTTTATTGTACTGTATCTTGTAACTAGTAACTGTTAATGCTTGCATACATCTGCATATCGGTTCTGAACTGCATGTGTTAGATGTTAATACCGACCCATTTAGGGGTTAATAAATATATAAAATTTAGAAACCTTATCTTGTATTTATCTTGTGGACCCAGCACTCACTGGCGGTGAGTGTGGTTTTTAGGAAAGAAGTCTCAGGTGTGGGCCAACGCGGTGTTGGCGCACTGAGGATCTTTCACAACACCTTTAGATTATATTCACAGAATTGTTCTAAAGAAACGGCCATGAAAAAAGTCCCAAAAGAGGACATGTCCTAATAGCTGATGGTCTATAAAAACGGACCATCAAGAGATGGACATGTGAACAACCCTACTGAAATCAATGAGTTTTTAAAACCACCATGTGACAGCCATTTCTCATGTTCGGGAGAATAAGGACCTGAGTAACATGTTGATCACACTTGCCAAAAAGCTTAGGCTATATTTACACGGCTGTCCCATTTTTGACAGGACAAATGACTGTCATTCAGTTTTGATGGCCTCTATTCTAAGTCAGTTTCTCTGTTTTTGAAGGCTGTCAATCCGTTTTACATCTGTTAAAAAGGGATCCATTCATATCTATTGGGTCCGTGTGTCCATCACAACAGACAAAGATAGAGCATGTCCGTTTTTTTGTTTTTTTTTTCAACTTACTGTTTTTATTCTGTCCGTCAAAAAAACAGGACACGCAAGTACACTCATATACTCTCATTGTTTTAAAAACAGCTGCGTGACAACAGACATCACATGGCAGTTTTTCACCGTTGTATGAATAAGGCCTTACATTTCTTGGGGACTGGGATTTAGAAGACTTGACCCCATTATGCTGAGAAAGGATCGGTCCCCAGCACTGACTTGACTGACAAGAAGCTGACCATGTAAAAACCACTCATGCTTGTTTATTCACTGGCTTCATTGATGAGGACATGAATGTGCTACCATCTCTCCATTAAAATGAATGACATGTTGACTCCTTACCATGGTGAGCATCCCAGCTGTCACAGCCCCAATGAAGTCACCCTAATGACTGCTTAGAAATAAAGGCTACAGGGGGAAACCTTCATTTTAATACATAGAAAACCCTAATAAACAGGCTATATGGTGAAACACGACAGTGCATTTGACTACTATTTGCCGTTTTTGACAGGTTGAATCCTGGAAACCTCTGAACATTCAAATGTAGGTAAATGAAGATAAGCGACAAGTTGGAGGGTATGTTTGCTCAGCTTTGCTGGTACATATTTGCTCTAACAACTGTACAGTAAAAAGTTAGTTCTGATTAACCCTTTACGTCACACAACACCCGGTTTAAGGGTTTACAATGATGATTCATGTAAATACCCCATAGACAGTAGATCCATCAGCACAGTTATGCAATAACCGTCTCCTTCCTCCAGGTAATTTATGTAACTACTGAATGCCATACTTTGCGCAAACAGGATTTCTCTTTTGTGCAAGTCATTCCCAGGAGAGTAAGGCTGCTTTGGCTAAAAGCAATCCTGTTGCACTAGAGATACATTGGCATTGTCAGTGTATAGACCTTTCTGTAGAAATAGAGCTCTTCTGTCCTGGCCATTCTTTGTAATGTCACCCCCTCCTGTAGACACGGCCTCCCCCGTGATCACAATCAATCCCTAAATGTGCCTAATCATTGACTCAGCGCATACATTAGTGGTGCAGGAGAGCAGGCAGCTGGGGGATGAATCTCTGGGGGCAACTGGGAGAGGGGCCTGAAAGCATTGCAATAACTCTCATTATTAATACACAAAGGAGGACCTGGCCTTTAAGAAGAGGGCTGATGGGGAAAGCAGGAAGGTTAACCAGCTGCCATCCTGGCTGTTACAATGGGAAATGAGGTGATCACCATTAAATGTATTAGTAGTGATCTACTGCACCAAAGGGAGCCGTAAAGCGTCATCCTATATGTAGTAAAACAGGGAATAGCAGCACTTTAAAAACTCAAGTACTTATGTAACAGTAATAAGTTATTTATAGCGGACTCCAGCCTGGAAAGTGTGTGCCAACCATCCAATGTATGACAGATGTAGGGACAATGGGCTCTGCTGTGTCCTATCTACGGATGTAGTAGTAAGCGCCCAATGAAGCAGTGCTGGCACAGAACCCACAGCTGCGCTGACAGGGAGCTGCCCTGCATGGCACAGTGACAGCATGTCTGCAGCTAGTAGAGCTGGTGACACTTCCTGGTCATATGTCAGGGAGGAAAGGCTGGGTATGTCTGTGTATAAGGGGGTATTCACATGTGCAGGCTGGTGTAAAGCCAAGATTACATAGAGGAAGTATAAAGGACAGATGGTACTTCTTTTTAATGCACTCTTGGTTTTGGCTTCAAATACCTGATCAAAGCCTGTACATGTGAACATACCCTAAAGCAAGGCGAGTATAGACCGTCATGTAGACACAGAACATGAACCACTTAACACAATGTCCATAAAGGGTACATAAAGTGTATAGAAATGTGGGCAGGAGTGACGACCCTGCCAGGCAGGCTGCTAGAAGCTATGGGAATGAGTCAGGTGCCCACAGTGTGTGGGTGTGGAGTGACGCACACATATGTACAAGTGAATAGTGCACAGACTGCCGTGCAGCCGGCAACACATGTGCACAATGTACTACAGCCAGCCACAGGCACCTACAGCGCAGTCTATGGCACCCGCACAGTGACAGAACACTCTGACTGACCAGCACTTCACAGCCACACATGCACTTGACTCACCTCCTGCTGCTGCTGCTACTGTCGCGCCCTCCACCGGACTCGCACTCAGTGACAGCTGCAACCGGCTCTGCCGCTTTGTTGTTTCCCCTCCCTCTCTGTCAAGCCTCAGCGACACGCCCAACCCACCCAGCCCTTCTGCTAGGTCACGTGGTCACCCTGGACACACCCACTCGCCTCACTCTGCTGGAAGTCTGGGGAAGCCGTCTGTTGGGGGCGGGGCTAGGACCATGTGTGACGTGTCTGCTGAGTTTCCCAGCTGGTCGGGAAGAGCAGCGGAGTCCGGAGCTCTGGGAGGTAACCGGTGTGTGTGACCGCTAGCTGTGCACATGGCCTGACCACTGCATGCCGCAGATCTAGCCTTTGCCTGTAAGCTTACATAAAAACGAAGAATCTACATGCATGGAGATACAGTGTAATACATGGAGATACAGTGTAATACAGTAATACATAGATATACAGTGCAATACAGAAATACATGGAGATACAGTGTAATACATGGAGTGCATACAGTGTACTACAGTAATGGAGTGCATACAGTGTAATACAGTAGTATATGGAGTACAGTGTAATACAGTAATACATGGAGTACAGAGTAATACAGTAATACATGGAGATACAGTGTAATACAGTAATACATGGAGTGCATACAGTGTAATACAGTAATACATGGAGATACAGTGTAATACAGTAATACAAGGAGTGCATACAGTGTAATACAGTAATACAAGGAGTGCATACAGTGTAATACAGTAATACATGGAGTGCATACAGTGTAATACAGTAATACATGGAGTGCATACAGTGTAATACAGTAATACATGGAGTACAGTGTAATGCAGTAATACATGGAGATACAGTGTAATACAGTAATACATGGAGTGCATACAGTGTAATACAGTAATACATGGAGATACAGTGTAATACAGTAATACAAGGAGTGCATACAGTGTAATACAGTAATACAAGGAGTGCATACAGTGTAATACATGGAGATACAGTGTAATACAGTAATACAAGGAGTGCATACAGTGTAATACAGTAATACATGGAGTGCATACAGTGTAATACAGTAATACATGGAGATACAGTGTAATGCAGTAATACATGGAGATACAGTGTAATACAGTAATACATGGAGTACAATGTAATGCAGTAATACATGGAGATACAGTGTAATACAGTAATACATGGAGATACAGTGTAATACAGTAATACATGCAGTACAGTGTAATACAGTAATACATGGAGTGCATACAGTGTAATGCAGTAATACATGGAGTACAGTGTAATGCAGTAATACATGGAGATACAGTGTAATACAGTAATACATGGAGATACAGTGTAATGCAGTAATACATGGAGATACAGTGTAATACAGTAATACATGGAGTACAGTGTAATGCAGTAATACATGGAGTACAGTGTAATACATGGAGTACAGTGTAATGCAGTAATACATGGAGATACAGTGTAATACAGTAATACATGGAGATACAGTGTAATACAGTAATACATGGAGTACAGTGTAATGCAGTAATACATGGAGTGCATATAGTGTAATAAGTAATACATAGAGTACAGTGTAATACAGTAATACATGGAGTGCATACAGTGTAATACAGTAATACATGGAGTGCATACAGTAATACATGGAGTACAGTGTAATGCAGTAATACATGGAGATACAGTGTAATACAGTAAAACATGGAGATACAGTGTAATGCAGTAATACATGGAGATACAGTGTAATACAGTAATACATGGAGATACAGAGTAATACATGGAGTACAGTGTAATGCAGTAATACATGGAGATACAGTGTAATACAGTAATACATGGAGATACAGTGTAATACAGTAATACATGGAATACAGTGTAATGCAGTAATACATGGAGTGCATACAGTGTAATACAGTAATACATGGAGATACAGTGTAATACAGTAATACATGGAGTACAGTGTAATGCAGTAATACATGGATATACAGTGTAATACAGTAATACATGGAGATACAGTGTAATACAGTAATACATGGAGTACAGTGTAATACAGTAATACATGGAGTGCATACAGTGTAATACAGTAATACATGGAGTACAGTGTAATGCAGTAATACATGGAGATACAGTGTAATACAGTAATACATGGAGTGCATACAGTGTAATACAGTAATACATGGAGTTCATACAGTGTAATACAGTAATACATGGAGTGCATACAGTGTAATACGGTAATACATGGAGTACAGTGTAATACAGTAATACATGGAGATACAGTGTAATACAGTAATACATGGAGATACAGTGTAATACAGTAATACATGGAGATACAGTGTAATACAGTAATACATGGAGATACAGTGTAATACAGTAATACATGGAGTACAGTGTAATGCAGTAATACATGGAGATACAGTGTAATGCAGTAATACACGGAGTACAGTGTAATACATGGAGTGCATACAGTGTAATAAGTAATACATAGAGTACAGTGTAATACAGTAATACATGAGTGCATACAGTGTAATACAGTAATACATGGAGTGCATACAGTGTAATACAGTAATACATGGAGTACAGTGTAATAAGTAATACATGGAGATACAGTGTAATACAGTAATACATGGAGTACAGTGTAATACAGTAATACATGGAGTACAGTGTAATGCAGTAATACATGGAGATACAGTGCAATACAGTAATACATGGAGTACAGTGTAATGCAGTAATACATGGAGATACAGTGTAATACAGTAATACATGGAGTACAGTGTAATACATTGTGGCCTTTATTCTAAAGGAATAGATCGCAGGGTCTGCTAGAAACACTCAGATCAGCAAGAAAACTAACAGGACCTGGAGGCCCCGCCTCGTAACGCCCATCAGCCTATCAGGGCGGGCAGGCGTGGTCCGTTGAAAGGCTGGTTGATGTTGAGAGTCTAACTCTATAGTATTAGTGAAGCAGTATACCAGGGGCACGCCCCTGTTGTTCCCTGCAGGGCCGATTGGCCAATAGAGGCTAAGGGGAGGGAGATGAATCTGAAAGTGGGTGGGCGAGTCTCAGAGCCTGCATCCTGCAGTGAGGATGCTTGTACACCGCTATGGTCTGTATGTAGGAGCGCTATATAGGCACTGCTGAGTCTTTAATCAGTAATGACATTTGGTGCAGCGCTATGGTGTATATATACACACACACACACACACATACAGTCATGGCCAAAAGTTTTGAGAATGATACAAATATTAATTTTTACAAAGTCTACTGCTTCAGTTTTTCTAATGGCAATTTGCATATACTCCAGAATGTTAGAAAGAGTGATCAGCTTAACAGCAATTACTTGCAAAGTCAATATTTGCCTAGAAAATGAACTTTATCCCCCAAAACACATTTCAACATCATTGCAGCCCTGCCTTAAAAGGACCACCTAACAACGTTTCAGTGATTGCTCCATTAACACAGGTGTGGGTGTTGATGAGGACAGGGCTGGAGATCAATCTGTCATGATTAAGTAAGAATGACACCACTGGACACTTTAAAAGGAGGCTGGTGCTTGCCATCATTGTTTCTCTTCTGTTAACCATGGTGATCTCTAAAGAAACACGTACAGTCATCATTGCACTGCACAAAAATGGCCTAACTGGGAAGAGTATTGCAGCTAGAAAGATTGCACCTCAGTCAACAATCTATCGCATCATCAAGAACTTCAAGGAGAGAGGTTCCATTGGTGCCAAAAAGGCTCCAGGGCGCCCAAGAAAGACCAGCAAGCGGCAGGACCGTCTCTTAAAAGTGTTTCAGCTGCGGGATCGGGCTACCAGTAGTGCAGAGCTTGCTGAGGAATGGCAGCAGGCAGGTGTGAGTGCATCTGCACGCACTGTGAGGCGGAGACTCTTGGAGCAAGGCCTGGTCTCAAGGAGGGCAGCAAAGAAGCCACTTCTCTCCAGAAAAAACATCAGGGACAGACTGATATTCTGCAAAAGGTACAGGGAGTGGACTGCTGAGGACTGGGGTAAAGTCATTTTCTCTGATGAATCCCCTTTTCGATTGTTTAGAACATCTGGAAAACAGCTTATTCGGAGAAGAAGAGGTGAGCGCTACCACCAGTCTTGTCTCATGCCAACTGTAAAGCATCCAGAAACCATTCATGTGTGGGGTTGCTTCTCAGCCAAGGGAATCGGCTCTCTCACAGTCTTGCCTAAAAACACAGCCATGAATAAAGAATGGTACCAGAATGTCCTCCAAGAGCAACTTCTCCCAACCGTCCAAGAGCAGTTTGGCGCTCAACAATGCCTTTTCCAGCATGATGGAGCACCTTGCCATAAAGCAAAGGTGATAACTAAATGGCTCAGGGAACAAAACATAGAGATTTTGGGTCCATGGCCTGGAAACTCCCCAGATCTTAATCCCATTGAGAACTTGTGGTCAATCATCAAGAGACGGGTGGACAAACAAAAACCAACAAATTCAGACAAAATGAAAGCATTGATTCTGCAAGAATGGACTGCTATCAGTCAGGATTTGGTCCAGAAGTTGATTGAGAGCATGCCAGGGAGAATTGCAGAGGTCCTGAAGAAGAAGGGTCAACACTACAAATATTGACTTGCTGCATTAACTCATTCTAACTGTCAATATAAGCTTCTGTTACTCATAATATGAATGCAATTATATTTCTGTATGTGATAAAAACATCTGACAAACACACATAAAAACCAGAGGGCAGCAGATCATGTGAAAATAGAATATTTGTGTCATTCTCAAAACTTTTGGCCATGACTGTACATACATACTATATCCATTCTGAATACAAAGGAGAAACGACCAGAGGGAGAGAGTGGGGAATTGGGGAAGGCAGAAATAAGGTGCTGGGCGGTAAAAAATATAGCATAGCTATGAATATAAAAACATATATAATATGTAAAAACTTATTTGCACGTATATTCCCTTTCATACATGTAAACAGACACAGAGAACGTTTATAAAAAGGCTGATAGCATGTAATATAGACTGTAATGCAATTTGTACAGTTTGGAAAACATCAGATATGTGGTGTGTGCAAAATTGCATATATACACACACACACACACACACAGTACAGACCAAAACTTTGGACACACCTTCTCATTCCAAGAGTTTTCTGTATTTTCATGACTATAAAAATTGTAGATTCACACTGAAGGCATCAAAACTATGAATTAACACATGTGGAATTATATACTTAACAAAAAAGTGTGAAACAACTGAAAATATGTCTTATATTCTAGGTTCTTCAAAGTAGCCACCTTTTGCTTTGATTACTGCTTTGCACACTCTTGGCATTCTCTTGATGAGCTTCAAGAGGTAGTCACCTGAAATGGTTTTCACTTCACAGGTGTGCCCTGTCAGGTTTAATAAGTGGGATTTATTGCCTTATAAATGGGGTTGGGACCATCAGTTGTGTTGTTCAGAAGTCAGGTGGATACACAGTTGATAGTCCTACTAAATGGAGTGTTAGAATTTGTATTATGGCAAGAAAAAAGCAGCTAAGTAAAGAAAAACGAGTGGCCATCATTACTTTAAGAAATGAAGGTCAGGCAGTCCGAAAAATTGGGAAAACTTTGAAAGTGTCCCCAAGTGCAGTGGCCAAAACCATCAAGCGCTACAAAGAAACTGGCTCACATGAGGACCGCACCGGTAAGGAAGACCAAGAGTCACCTCTGCTGCGGAGGATAAGTTCATCCGAGTCACCAGCCTCAGAAATCACAGGTTAACAGCAGCTCAGATTAGAGACCAGGTCAATGCCACACAGACTTCTAGCAGCAGACATTTCTCTACAACAACTGTTAAGAGGAGACTGTGTGCAGCAGGTCTTCATGGTAAAATAGCTGCTAGGAAACCACTGCTAAGGACAGGCAACAAGCAGAAGAGACTTGTTTGGGCTAAAGAACACAAGGAATGGACATTAGACCTGTGGAAATCTGTGCTTTGGTCTGATGAGTCCAAATTTGAGATCTTTGGTTCCAACCACCATGTCTTTGTACGACTCAGAAAAGGTGATCAAATGGATTCTACATGCCTGGTTCCCACCGTGAAGCATGGAGGAGGAGGTGTGATGGTGTGGGGGTGCTTTGCTGGTGACACTGTTGGGGATTTATTCAAAATTGAAGGAATACTGAACCAGCATGGTTACCACAGCATCTTGCAGCAGCATGCTATTCCATCCGGTTTGCGTTTAGTTGGACCATCATTTATTTTTCAACAGGACAATGACCCCAAACACACCTCCAGACTGTGTAAGGGCTATTTGACCAAGAAGGAGAGTGATGGGGTGCTACGCCAGATGACCTGGCCTCCACAGTCACCAGACCTGAACCCAATCGAGATGGTTTTGGGTGAGCTGGACCGCAGAGTGAAGGCAAAAGGGCCAACAAGTGCTAAGCATCTCTGGGAACTCCTTTAAGACTGTTGGAAGACCATTTCAGGTGACTACCTCTTGAAGCTCATCAAGAGAATGCCAAGAGTGTGCAAAGCAGTAATCAAAGCAAAAGGTGGGTACTTTGAAGAACCTAGAATATAAGACATATTTTCAGTTGTTTCACACTTTTTTGTTAAGTATATAATTCCACATGTGTTAATTCATAGTTTTGATGCCTTCAGTGTGAATCTACAATTTTTATAGTCATGAAAATACAGAAAACTCTTGGAATGAGTAGGTGTGTCCAAACTTTTGGTCTGTACTGTATATACATACAAGTGCATCTCAATTAGAATATCAAAAAGTTATTTATTTTTTTTTAGTAATTCAATTGAAAAAGTGAAACACATATATTATATTGAGTCATTACAGAGTGAACTTTTTCAAGTGTTTTTTTCTGTTAATGTTGATGAGTGTTTGCGTGGGTTTCCTCCGTGTACTCCGGTTTCCTCCCACACTCCCAAGACATACTGATAGGGAATGTAGATTGTGAGCCCTATATGATGGCTCTATATAAGTAAGCATAATAATAATAATGGCTTACAGCCAAGGAAAACCCAAAAGTCGTTATCTCAGAAAATTAGAATATTATATAAGACCAACAGTAAAAAAAATTATTTAACACAGAAATGTTGGCCCAATGAAAAGTATGTACAGTAAATGCACTCAATACTTGGTCGGGGCTCCTTTTGCATGAATGACTGCATCAATGCGGGGTGGCATGGAGGCGATCAGCCTGTGGCACTGCAGAGGTGTTATGAAAGACCAGGTTGCTTTGATAGCAGCCTTCAGCTCGTCTGCATTGTTGGGTCTGGTGTCTCTCAATTTCCTCTTGACAATACTCCAAAGATTCTCTATGGCGTTAAGGTCAGGCGAGTTTGCTGGCCAATAAAGCACAGTGATACTGTGGAGTTAGCAATGGAAAAGCAAATGGAAAGAAAAGACATAAGGGGGGGTCTGGGAGGGGCTTAAGTCAATTTCGGGTCATAAACAGTCTGTCTGCCAGATTGAGGCAGATGTTAATTGGCTTAATGAACTAAACCTATTCTTCAACAGATTTGATCACACACCAGCTCCTCCCACCCCAGTATGTTCTTCAGCTCCCCCCACCACAATGACTTCACCCCATGTGGCTACTTCCCAACAGACCAGTAAATCCAGAAGTCCATCTTTATCTGACCACAGTCTGACCTTCACACGGGCCCAGGTGAGGAAGGAGATGAAAAAGATCAAGGCGAGGAAAGCCGCAGGGCCAGATGACATCAGTGCCAGGCTAATTAATACTTGTGGGGACCAGCTGTGTGGTATAATTACATATATGTATAATATGAGCCTGAGGCAGGAAATAGTCCCTGAATTATGGAAATCTTCTTGTGTGGTACCAGTTCCAAAGAAACCTCACCCTATGGACCTCAACGACTACAGACCTGTAGCACTGACATTCCACCTGATGAAGATCTTAGATTGATTCTCACACATTTCCGCCCTCTAGTGAGCCCCGCTATGGACCCTCTCCAGTTTGCTTATCGGCCGGGCATTGGGGTAGATGATGCCATCATGCACCTTCTGCACAGGGCTCTGTCTCACCTGGAGAAACCAGGGAACACGGTGAGAATAATGTTCTTTGATTTCTCCAGTGCTTTTAACACCATACAGCCCGGGTTACTGAGGGACAAGCTAGGCCTTGCTGGAGTGGACCACCACCTCTCCAACTTCATCCTAGACTACATGTTAGGGTCTTGCCAAACGTAGCAATACCCTGACACTACTGCAGGGGTCTGGGAGGAAGGACAGAGACAAGTGAGCCTTAATCTCACCCCAGCCACTGTCCCTTCCTATTGCCTCAGTTACCCTAAACGGTAAAAGGACAACCTGAAGACAAGCCCTATACTGGGTAACTGACACACAGAACAGGACAAGACAAAACAAACACAGAAGCAGAGTGAGCAAGCCAAGGGGTCAGTAACAAACGAGCAATGCAGTACAAAATCAAAATCCAAGAGAATAGTCAAAATGCAAGCCAAAGGGTCAGAGAATCAGGTAACAAAGTAGTAAGGGATATAACAAGGAGAGCAGGCAAAAACAGTGCAATAACCGGCGACTTGCTGAGAAAGTGACATCCTGTATATAGAAAGTCTGGGCCCAGCCCCAGACCTGATAGGTACACAGGCTGTCAATCACATAGGCCAGGAAGAGATTAACTCTATGCAGTCCAGAGAGAAATGCCCAGAACACGAGTGTGGCCGGAAATCCATTACATAGTCTAGGACCATGTTCAGACTAAGCAACAAGAAACCTACGCAAGGAATCAAACCGAACACGCCTCCTTCGCCACAGCGTGCGAGCGGAGGGTGGCGCCGAGACCCGAACAGGCAGAGACGTTACAGTACCCCCCCTTTATGAGGGGCCACCGGACCCTCACCAGATAAACCAGTTTTAGTAGGACCCAGTATTTTCTCTGCCTTTAATTCCAGATCTCCCTGAACAACAACAACAGGCGCTGGAGGACCAGGCAAACGTTTTTTTTATTTGCCTGGCGTTTCCAACCTTTACAGCTGAGACCGTCTCCTCACTGACACAATCTAAGGTGTGCAAAACAATACAATGGGATGAGCACTGATCTCCCCATTTTACCAACTCCCTTTTACCCCAATCAAAAATAGGGTTATGGAGGTTTAACCATGGGAGCCCCAAAATAATATCGGAAGACAGATGCTCCATAACAAAAAAGCTCATGACCTCTGAATGAGCAGAACCCACTTGCAACGTTATTAAGGGGGTCTTGAATCGGACCTTACCCCTGGCCAGTGGGGCAAAATCCGCTCCAGTAACCGCCAGAGGAGTGTCAAGTGGCAAAAGCTCAATGCCTAAAGCTGAGACAAACGAGAATGTGACAAAGTTTGCCGCAGACCCAGAGTCAACTAAGGCCTGGCCAGAAACAGATCTGTCCCCAGAGGACAGAGACACAGATAACTACATCTTATTGTTACTACTGGCAAATACCTGGTTGCCTGAGTGGTTCTTCCGACTACCACTCAGGCACTGAAGCTTTTCCCCTGGTGTGCGGGGTCTGATGGAACAGTCTCGTATGATATGCCCTGAAGTACCACAGTACAGGCAGAGGTTATTCCGGAGACGATGCTCTCGTCGAGTCTTGGCGTCCATAGCTCTCAGTTGCATGGGTTCCTCACCAGGAGTCATGGGAGAAATAACAGGTTTTTCAGGAGAGAGAGAGGGAGAGACAGAAAACTTGGAAGAAGCAGACCCTAATCTCTCTTTAACATTTTCCCGGATCCTACAGTCAATACGGACAGCCAAAGTCATAGCCTGCTTAAGAGTAGGGGGATCTGGGTGACCAAACCAGACCTCCTTAACACGGTCACATAGGCCTTGTTTAAAGTGGGCCTTTAGAGCTGACTCACACCAACCTGCAGTTACACTGCACTTGCGAAATTCTGAGCAGTACTCCTCAGCAGAGCGTTTGCCCTGCCGCATAGTGAGGAGTTGCGATTCTGCAAGTCCAATGTGGTCTGGCTCAGCATATATAGACCCCAGGGACAAGAAAAATTTTTCAAAGTTAATCCACTCCTCCGCCCCTGGAGGGAGTTTAAGGGCCCAAGCTTGTGGATACCCCTGTAGGAGGGATATAACTACTCCAACCATTTGGGCCTGGGATGCATGTGGATTAATCCGAAAATACAGGCGACAGGACTCCCGGAAAGTCTCAAATTTTTCACGATCCCCTGAAAAACAATCCGGGAGTTACATCTTAACCCTGAAAGGGGCAGAAACAACTGGAGATGCTGCAGCAGCATCAGTAAGGGTCTGCACCTGTTTAGCAAGCTCAGCTACCAGGCTTGCCAAACCTTCCAACTTGGCCGCAAGGACCTGAATAGGATCCATGCTGACCCTATGGGTAGCAATGGCAGAATGTATGGGCCGGTTATTCTGTTAGGGTCTTGCCAAACGTAGCAATACCCTGACACTACTGCAGGGGTCTGGGAGGAAGGACAGAGACAAGTGAGCCCTAATCTCACCCCAGCCACTGTCCCTTCCTATTGCCTCAGTTACCCTAAAAGGTAAAAGGACAACCTGAAGACAAGCCCTATACTGGGTAACTGACACACAGAACAGGACAAGACAAAACAAACACAGAAGCAGAGTGAGCAAGCCAAGGGGTCAGTAACAAACGAGCAATGCAGTACAAAATCAAAATCCAAGAGAATAGTCAAAATGCAAGCCAAAGGGTCAGAGAATCAGGTAACAAAGTAGTAAGGGATATAACAAGGGGAGCAGGCAAAGACAGTGCAATAACCGGCGACTTGCTGAGAAAGTGACATCCTGTATATAGAAAGTCTGGGCCCAGCCCCAGACCTGATAGGTACACAGGCTGTCAATCACACAGGCCAGGAAGAGATTAACTCTATGCAGTCCAGAGAGAAATGCTCAGAACACGGGTGTGGCCGGAAATCCATTAGATAGTCTAGGACCATGTTCAGACTGAGCAACAAGAAACCTACGCAAGGAATCAAACCGAACACGCCTCCTTCGCCACAGCGTGCGAGCGGAGGGTGGCGCCGAGACCCGAACAGGCAGAGATGTTACACTACCTCACAAATCGTCCTCAATATGTGAGAGCCCAAGACTGTGTGTCAGATACCGTGATCTGCAATACGCGGGCACCTCAGGGTATGGTTCTCGCCCCTTTCCTCTTCACACTGTACACTGCAAATTTTAGGTGCAACTCATCTAGCTGCTACCTACAGAAGTATTCTGACGACTCTGCAATAGTAGGTCTCATCACAGATGATGATGACAGGTAGTACAGAGAACTGAACTGGGATTTTGTGGACTGGTGCCAGCGGAACCACCTGAAGATCAACGCGGGGAAGACCAAGGAGATGGTGGTGGACTTCCGTAAAGGCAGATGCCCTCCTAAACCAGTGGACATCCTGGGGACGGGCAACGAGATTGTGAACACCTATAAGTACCTGGGTTTGCTCCTTAATAATAAGCTGGACTGGGCAGATCATATGGAGGTCCTGTACAGGAAGGGCCACAGCAGGCTCTACCTGCTTAGGAGGCTGAGAGCCTTTGGAATCCGGGGGGCACTTCTTAGGACTTTCTTCAACTCGGTAGTGGCATCAGCCATCTTCTTTGGAGTGGCCTGCTGGGGGAGCAGTATATCAACCAGGGACAGAAATAAACTTGACTAGCTGATTAGAAGGGCCAGCTCTGTCCTGGGGAGCCCACTGGACCCAGTGCAGGTGGTGAGTGACAAAAGGATACTGTCCGTGGTGTGCTCCATGCGGAAGAAGAAGTCCCATCCCATGCATGAGACTGTGATTGCTCTGGGCAGTACTGTCAGTGACCGACTGCTCCACCCTAAGTGTGAGAAGGAGCGCTATCGGAAGTCTTTCCTCCCCACCGCGGTTAGGCTGTACAACCAACACCGACCTAAGCGGAGATCAATACACACAGAGAACTGAAATATCTTTCTGCCTGTTAAACTCCCCACCCCTCCTCTGCTACGTCCTATCTGTCTGTCTACTATCAATGTAATGCCTCTCACCTTGGAACATTCCTGTACATTTTGTATTTGAATCTGCTTATCTTTGCTGCTGTAACACACAGAATTTCCCCATTGTGGGACTATTAAAGGACTATTATTATATTATATTATTATTAAAACCAGGTACTGGTGCTTTTGGCAGTGTGGACAGGTGCCAAGTCCTGTTGGAAAATGAAAATTCCATCTCCTAAAAGCTTGTTGGCAGAGGGAAGCAGGAAGTGCTCCAGAATTTCCTGGTAGACGGCTGCGTTGACTTTGGTCTTAATAAAACACAGTGGACCTACACCAGTAGATGACATGACTCCCCAAACCATCACTGATTGTGGAAACTTCACACTAGACCTCAAGCAGCTTGGATTGTGGCCTCTAAGCTCTTCCTCCAGACTCTGGGACCTTGATTTCCAAATGAAAAGCAAAATTTACTTTCATCTGAAAACAACACCTGTGACCACTGAGCAACATTCCAGTTCTTTCTCTCCTTGGCGCAGGTAAGATGCTTTTGGCGTTGTCTATTGGTCATGAGTGGCTTGACACATGGAATGTGACACTTGTAGCCCATGTCCTGGATACGTCTGTGTGTGGTGGCTCTTGAAGCACTGACTCCAGCAGCAGTCCACTCCTTGTCAAACTACCCCAAATTTTAGAATGTCCTTTTCTTAACAATCCTATCAAGGCTGCAGTTATCCCGGTTTCTTGTGCACCTTTTTCTACCACACTTTTTCCTTCCACTCAACTTTCCATTAATATGCTTTGATACAGCACTCTGTGAACAGCCTGCTTCTTTAGTGATGACCTTTTGTGGCTTACCCTCCTTGTGGAGTGTGTCAGTGACTGCCTTCTGGACATCTGTCAAGTCAGCAGTCTTCCCCATGATTGTGTCGCCTACTGACCCAGTCTAAGGGACCTTTTTAAACGCTTAGGAAGCCTTTGCAGCTGTTTTGGGTTAATTATTCTAATTTTCTGAGATAATGACTTTTGGGTTTTCCTTGGCTGTAAGCCATAATCATCAACATTAACATAAATAAACACTTGAAAAAGTTCACTCTGTAATGACTCAATATAATATATGTTTTACTTTTTCAATTGAATTACTAAAAAAAAATAACTTTTTGATGATATTCTTAGCCTTTTTTTCAGAGAATATGAATGATAACACAAAAACTTTTTCTACACTTAGTGGTTGGTTGAAGCAGGGTCGGACTGGCCCACCGGGGAACCGGTGAATTCACCGGTGGGTCCCGAGCCCCGACTATTAGTCCTCATGTCATGGGGGCCCGATCGGGATCCTGACCATCCCGATCGGGCCCCTGACCAGAGGTGTAACGATCGCGGTTGCAGGGGGTGCGACCGCGACCGGGCTTGGCAGGGTACGGGGCCCGCGGCCATCTGGAGATGGCCGGGCCCCGGGCCACTATGATAGCGGTCAGGGAAAGCCGGGTTCCCCGACCGCTATACATACTGTTATTGGAAAGGGGCCCTGGCATATTGCAGACCCCTTTCCAATAGATGGCAGCCCAGGGGAGGTGACTCAAAATAATAAACACATATTCTCACCTCTCCTGGGCACAGTGTCTTCTCCGGCGCTCCTCCGTCATCACTGAGGCCTGTGATTAGGCCCCAGCTGTCACATGGGGCGCGGCCGCATAATGACGTCAGTGCGCCCCCACGTGACCGCTGAGGCCCAATCACAGGCCTCAGCAGCGACGTCGGAAAAGGGCCTGAAGACGCTGAAGACAGCAGGATGGAGCGAGGATGCCAAGGGAAGGTAAAGCAAGGTGTGTATGAATGTTTGTTATTTTTAATCACTTCCCCTGGGCCTCCGATTATTATACTCTGGGGTCTGAGGAGACCGCAGAGTATAATAATAGCACTGAAGCAGAGTGGGCTATTGGGCGCATATAATACTGAATGGGGGCCACTGTGGAGCTTATAATACTGGATGGGGTCCCCTGTGGAGCTTATAATACTGGATGGGGGCCCCTGTGGAGCTTATAATACTGGGTGGGGGCCACTATGGAGCTTATAATACTGGATGGGGGCCACTGTGGAACTTATAATACTGGATGGGGGTGTGATGATTCTGCTTAAGTGTGGCTATAACTCAGATGTATTTTGGTCTCTGGGTATAGGGTCTCCCTTCTTGCTTGCACTCATTCATACTGTGCGCAGCTATAAGCCTAGGTGCATATTGGCAGTAGTGGCCAGGCTGGAACAATAGGGCTCCATTGTACTCATACACAGCCCTGAGTGATCAAACAATAGTGCATTGTTCAAGCCTGGGCTGTTGATCAGATATGGCTGATAACAGTGTATCAATTCCACTTGGTCTCAGCGCTATACAAAAGATCTGGACTTGATTGAATTAACTCATCAGACGTACTGTCGCCGGTGACCTCATTCTGGGAGGTGGCATAAAGGGTATAAAAGATGAGGTAAGAGGTCTGTGGGAGGAGATTATGCTATGGAGATGATGCTATAGGGATTATGCCACAGAGTTGTTACAGACAGACCATGAGGAGATTTTTGTGATGAAACTATTGGACTAATGCTGAGAGACTGTGAAAAGCATGCAGGTGGGATTATTCTATTGATGCCACATACTAACAAGCCTCCACTGGTGACTCACACATGCATGTGTGAGTGTTGGACTACAGAACCACATCCAGGATATGTGTGGTAAAGTAATTATTTCACCTTTAATCCCTTTTATTTTATTTGTACTGTATCTTGTAACTAGTAACTGTTAATGCTTGTATATATCTGCATATCTGTTCTGAACTGTATATGTTAGATTTTAATACCGACCCATTTAGGGGTTAATAAATATATAAAATTTAGAAGGCTTGTCTTGTATTTATCTTGTGAACCCGACACTCACTGGTGGTGAGTGTGGTTTTTATATGAAAGAGGACTCAGGGTGTGGCCAAAGCGGTTTGGCGCACTGAGGATCTTTCACATTGGTGGCAGCAGTGGGATCTTAGGATAAACGGCGTGTGTTGGTGACCTATATCACTCACATGCTGGGGATTATGGTAATCCTATAAGACAAGCTCGGTATTAAAGCAAGCATTAAGATACAGTGAAAGTTTGATACAGTGCTGTTCCCTCCCTTACTCTTTTTATTCTATCCTATCTTTTATTTGGAAAATACCAGTGGATGGCTAGTGGGCTCAGAAGCAGATCTCCAGAACTGCTGAACCAGGCTTTTGGAGATCCTGAGTGTATGGCTGAAATGGAGGCAGCCACAGCTATGCAGAGTCCTGATTTAGGGGCTAGGCCAGGAAGTGCAGCAAGCAGCCCGGTCCCAAGGATTACTTTACCAGGAGAGGCCAGTAGTCCCAGCCTTGTGGGAGGAATAGCTTCAGTCTGGAAAATGGTACTGCAGCAAGCAGGCACCGGTGACCCTAACACATACCTGCAGGTGTTGGGCCGCTTTCAGAAGAAGGCTGCTGAGCGACAGGCAGAGAGAGAGAGGAAGGCTGCTGAGCGACAGGCAGAAAGAGAGAGGAAGTTTGCTGAGCGACAGGCGAGAGAGAGAGAGAGAGAGGAAGTTTGCTGAGTGACAGGCCGAGAGGGAGTATCAGCTTGAGCTGAAGAGGCGGGGGAAATCTCCCAGCGGGCACAAACTGCCCCTGCGCAAACTCCAACAACCCTGCAGAGACCCTCAAGTTGGAAGGAGAAGCCAGGCCGGAGTTCACCACAGCCGTCTGTCGTCAGGTCGGGTGAGACAAACTATGCCCCGGGTGGTCCCTCCCCTGTCCCAAGAACTCTGGGCGCCCGGGTGACCTTTCCCAAACCCCAAGGGGAGGTGCGGCGGGGCCATGCCTGTAACCAGACAGGACATTTCAAGGTGGAGTGCCCCAACCGCCCTGAGAACTTCCCTGCTTCCCAAGCCACAGCAGGTGGCCCATCTGTGTATCTGGACGGGGGTGCAGAAAAAGGAATGCGGACTGTGGGACTATTGACTGATTTGCCGACTAATGTACTGTTGGAAACTGATTTAGGACCTATGATGTCCCAATATGGGGTGGGGAGCAACCCAATTTACTGTGATAAACTGTCTATGACTAATGTTGACAATGTGTCTGTCATATCTGCAGAGAGGGCCCGTAACCCCCCCTCTGAGATACTTCCCATGGCAGTCAATGTAAATGCTAATGAGTTGCCTTCAGCTGAGAGCAGGGAAGATGCCAATGAGCTTCCTGCAACCCAGCTCAGCAAACATGTTATTGATGTTTTGTTCACTCCCGTGCTAGGAACCAATGAGACCTTGTCTGCAGACACACCTACATCTGCGGGGGCGTCTCCCTCCCAGCTTGTTAATATGTCCACCACAAATCTCATTGAGGCCCGGTGTGAATTAACAATTGCTAATGAAGGTACTGTCAATGTAATTGCCAATGCTTGTTGTGAAAGTGTACAGGGTAGCTCTTCTGAGTCACTGGAAGCGACTTCTACTATTTCGCCCAGTGTATCCGATGAGCACCCAACTGCTGACCATGTGCCAGATGGTCAGGTAGGCTATGTGGATCTCATGGCCAATCCAGGTGAGGGACGGACTGCTGGTAGTGCGGTGTTAACCCGCAGCCAGAGTGCTACAAGGGTGGAGGGCGTTCCGACCCTTGAACCGTTGCCTACACCACCTGGAGTCAGTGCTGAGACCGCCATGACTAGCCTCACTCCCTTGAAGCCGGAGGAGTCCGGCCGGTATGAGACATACACGTCTCTTCGGTCCAGTTCTATTCAAGGAGTGCCCATGGCCCAAGTGCAGATGGCATGGGGTACTGGAGGTGTGATCCAAGAAGAGGGTATGTCCAATATATTACCTGTCAATGTATTGTGGGGGGATGGTTTGGAGAAGCATGATCTCAGTCATTTGCCCAAGGTATCACCATCACCCACCCAAGTACAGGGAGGACAGGGTCCAAACATACCTGTACCAGAACCAGAGGTGCCCTTAGGTTTGGAAGCAAAGGGGGAGGTGCAGAACCCCCTAGAACTCTCCCAACTAGCAGCTAGTGTGAGAGAGACCCTGAAAGAGCAGGCCAAGGGTAGCCAGGAGAACAGAGATTGCCGGGATGGGATCTCTGGAATGGTATCCCAAGGGCCTGAGGTCATGAGTGTAAAGCTACGGGATGCCCGCACTCAGAAAGCGGACCCAGAACAGGCAGGAGGTAGCCAAGTGTACGTGGCTCAGAACCTGGGCCTTAGAAGCGTCCCTAGTCAGACTAGAGAGCCAGAAGGGTCCGGCAGCTATGTAACATGCACCTCTCTTTTGTCTCACTCCAGCCAAGAGATCAGACAGGATGTCCAAGCTGACCCTAGTCTGGACATATTGAAGGCGCGTGGCGCTCAACCACCCTCGGAGTCTGTCAAGGCCCGAGTCTGCTGGGACCCCGGGGGGGAGGTGAGAAAGCCTTGGGGCCAGGGCCTGAGCAGCTGGAGGCGGAGGTGCTTTCAGAAGAGGGACGTAGGCCCCTACTTCCTGCAAGCCCCATCTAAAGGGGGAGGTGTGATGATTCTGCTTAAGTGTGGCTATAACTCAGATGTATTTTGGTCTCTGGGTATAGGGTCTCCCTTCTTGCTTGCACTCATTCATACTGTGCGCAGCTATAAGCCTAGGTGCATATTGGCAGTAGTGGCCAGGCTGGAACAATAGGGCTCCATTGTACTCATACACAGCCCTGAGTGATCAAACAATAGTGCATTGTTCAAGCCTGGGCTGTTGATCAGATATGGCTGATAACAATTGGCTGAGACCAATTCCACTTGGTCTCAGCTCTATATAAAAGATCTGGACTTGATTGAATTAACTCATCAGACGTACAGTCGCCGGTGACCTCATTCTGGGAGGTGGCATAAAGGGTATAAAAGATGAGGTAAGAGGTCTGTGGGAGGAGATTATGCTATGGAGATGATGCTATAGGGATTATGCCACAGAGTTGTTACAGACAGACCATGAGGAGATTTTTGTGATGAGACTATTGGACTAATGCTGAGAGACTGTGAAAAGCATGCAGGTGGGATTATTCTATTGATGCCACATACTAACAAGCCTCCACTGGTGACTCACACATGCATGTGTGAGTGTTGGACTACAGAACCACATCCAGGATATGTGTGGTAAAGTAATTATTTCACCTTTAATCCCTTTTATTTTATTTGTACTGTATCTTGTAACTAGTAATTGTTAATGCTTGTATATATCTGCATATCTGTTCTGAACTGTATATGTTAGATTTTAATACCGACCCATTTAGGGGTTAATAAATATATAAAATTTAGAAGGCTTGTCTTGTATTTATCTTGTGAACCCGACACTCACTGGTGGTGAGTGTGGTTTTTATATGAAAGAGGACTCAGGGTGTGGCCAAAGCGGTTTGGCGCACTGAGGATCTTTCACAGGGGGCCCCTGTAGAGAGCATATAATACTGGGTGGGGGCCACTGTAGAGCTTATAATACTGGGTGGGAGCCACTGTGGAGCTTATAATACTGCGTGGGGGCCACTGTGGAGCTTATAATACTGGGTGGGGGCCACTGTAGAGAGCATATAATACTGGGTGGGGGCCACTGTAGAGCTTATAATACTGGGTGGGGGCCACTGTGGAGCTTATAATACTGGGTGGGGGCCACTGTGGAGCTTATAATACTGGGTGGGGGCCACTGTGGAGCTTATAATACTGTGTGGGGGCCACTGTGGGGCTTATAATACTGGATGGGGGCCACTGTGGAGCATATACTACTGGGTGGGGGCCACTGTGGAGCTTATAATACTGGGTGGGGGCCACTGTGGAGCTTATAATACTCTGTGGGAGCCACTGTAGAGCTTATAATACTGGGTGGGGGCCACTGTAAAGCTTATACTACATACAGTGGCTCCTTCATTTTTTTTTAAATTACGCCGGGGGTGAAAAAAACAAAACAAAAAAAACCCCCAAACTTTCTCTCCTGTCCCCAGTGTCTCCCAGTGCGGTTCGGTCCTGCAGTTCTGTTGTTTTCTTCCAGCTGAATTTCCCTCTGCACATGACTACCTGTGATGTCACCCCTGAGGCCAATCAGCAGCCTAAGGGAAGGGACCTGGGACGTCACAGCCAGTGAGGACTTCCGGCAAAAAGAAGACAGCGGAGCTGCAGGACCGGACCGTGCTGGGAGGACACCGGAGCACCGGAGACAGGTGAATATGTTTAGTGTGGTTTTTTTTTGGGGGGGGGGGGGGGAGTAGGGGGGATTCACCTCCCGCGGACTAATTATTAAAAAAGAAAAAAAATTATACTGGACAACCTCTTTAAAGTGTGGCGCATTAGGGGGGGCCCTGGGGGGTATATTAAAGGGATTGTCCAGGCATAATTTGTTATGGTTTATCCTCAGGATAGGCCATAGATACCTGATCTGTAGGGGGCCGACCCTGGACCGATCAGCTGTACGGAGCCACTTCTGATGCCCGTCCTGTACACAACACAGGGCCAGAAGCAGAAAGCTCTGTCCACTGTATATTAGCCGGGCACCTTCACTGCATCTCAGTACTTATAGAAGTCAGTAGGAGCTGAGCTGCAGTGAAAGCGTTTGACTGCTATACAGCGGATGGAGCTTTCTGCTTCTGGCCCTGTGTTGTGTACAGAACGGGTGCCGGAAGTGGCTCCGAACAGCTGATGGGGCCGTGTGTCAGCCCCCTACCGATCAGGTATTTATGGCCTATCCTGAGCATAGGCCATAAAAAAGATTAACCCTGGACAACCCCTTTAATATGCCCCACACAATTTAATGTCCCCGCCACAGGATGTCAGCCCCCATCACTGCTCCCACACAATATAATGACCACATCACTGTTCCCCATACAGTATGGGGGACCAGTGAAGAGGCCACTATGTGGGGGCACCAGTGAAGTGACCATAGAAATATTTGACCCAGACAACCCCTTAAAATAGGTTGTCCATAAACTGGAGCGACCACTGTGTCGGTCGCCAGGGAGGTGTAAAAATAAGAAAATTTAAAAAAAAAAAAAAAAAAGCATACTCATCTGTCCCCAGCACCCCGATGTCCTCTGCCTGTGTCTGTTCGGTCTCATGGCGGCGCCTCATTTCTGGAAATCCTGTACCTAATTGGTCTTAGCGATCACATGAGGTGCAGGACTCCCAGCAAGGAGTCGCCGGCATAAGACTGAATGGACACTGGCAGCGGACAACGGAGTGCCGGGGACAGGTGAGTATGCTTTTTAATTTACTTATTTTTTACTTTACACCTCCCGCCAGCTACATTGGTTGCTCCAATGCCTGGACAACCTCTTTAAAGGATTTATCCATCTTTCTAATATTGATGGCCTGTCCTTAGGATAGGCCATCAATATTACATCTGCGATGATACAACAGCCAGGACCTCTGCAGATCAGCTTTTCCAGGACAGTGCGGCTACAGGTAAAGGTAACAATTCTTGGAGCCACGCTGCTTACTTGCCATACAAGGTGTAGCAGTAGGTTTAGGTAGTGCAGTGGTGCACATGGTATAGTGGGTGAGCAGCGTGGCTCCCAACATGTTATTACCTTTAGCCGCCCTGTCTCGGTACCGCTGATCTGCAGGGGTCCTGATGGTGGGCCCCTAGAAACAATTCCACTGGTGGGCCCTAGACATCCCAGTCCGACACTGGGTTGAAGCTATTTATTGTCAAACTTCTGTGTTTTCTCTTTTTAAATCATAATGACAACCAAAAACATCAAAATGACCCTGTTCAAAAGTTCACATACCCCAGTTCTTAATACCGTGTATTGCCCCCTCTAACATCAATGACCGCTTGAAGTCTTTTGTGGTAGTTGTGGATGAGGCTCTTTATTTTCTCAGATGGTAAAACTGCCCATTCTTCTTGGCAAAAAGTCCCCAGTTCCTGTAAATTTCTGTGCTGTCTTGCATGTACTGCGCGCTTGAGATCTCCCTAGAGTGGCTCAATGATATTGAGGTCAGGAGACTGAGATGGCCACTCCAGAACCTTCACTTTCTTCTGCTGTAGCCAATGACAGGTCGACTCGGCCTTGTGTTTTGGATCGTAGTCATGTTGGAACGTCCAAGTACGTCCCATGCGCAGCTTCCTGGCTGATGACTGCAAATTTGCCTCCAGTTTTTGCTGATAAGGTGCTGCATTCATCTTTCCTTCAACTTTGACCAAGTTTCCTGTGCCTTTGAAGCTCACACATCCCCACATCATCAGTGATCCACCTCCGTTCTTTACAGTAGGAATGGTGTTCCTTTCATCATAGGCCTTGTTGACACCTCTACAAATGTAACGTTTATGGTTGTGGCCAAAAAGTTCGATTTTTGTCTCATGACTTCAAATTACCTTGTTCCAGAAGTTTTGAGGCTTGTCTCTGTGCTGTTTGGCGTATTGAAGGAGAGATTTTTTGTGGCATTTGTGCAGTAATGGCTTTCTTCTGGCAACTCGACCATGCAACCCATTTTTCTTCAAGTGCCTCCTTATTGTGCATCTTGAAACAGCCACACCAATAGTTTTCAGAGAGTCCTGTATTTCAGCTGATGTTTTGTGTGGGTTTTTCTTGGCATCCTAAATAATTTTCCGGGCAGTTGTGGCTGAAATTTTGGTTGGTCTACCTGAGCGTGGTTTGGATTTTACAGAGCCCCTGAGTTTCCATTTGTTAATCACAGTTTGAACACTGCTGACTGGCATTATCAATTCCTTGGATATCTTTTTGTATCCCTTTCCTTTTTTATACAGTTCATATACCTTTTCCCGTAGATCCGTGGACAACTCTTTTGCTTTCCCCATGCCTCACAATCCAGAACCGTCAGTGGCTGGAGGAAAGATGCAACAGTCTGTCTGGATCCCAGAAACTCACTCAGCTTTTATGCACACACACTGATTACAAGCAAACAGGTCACAGGTGAGGATGTTACCTTTAGTAGCCATTCAAACCCCTTTGTATCAACTTCTGGGCATGTTATCAGGCCAAAATCACCAGGGTTTTGGAAATCGCTGTGTCCACTGCGCGTATTTTAACGCAAAGTGGGGATGGGATTCGCTAAAATCCCATCCACTTTGCTGTGACTGAAAAACGCCGTGTTTTTTTCCACGGTGTTTCTGCCACGTGGGCCCCCAGCCTAAAGGAATTTTCCCACCAAAGCAAGTTATCCCCTATTTATAGGTTAGAGGATAACTTTCAGATCAGTGTGGATCTGGCCACTCAGACCTCCGCTGATCAGGAGAATGGGAAACATTTGCCCCCCCCCCCCCATTCTGTGCATGACCAGGGTATTGCCAAGTCGCCCGCTCTTCTCTGTTTTCTTTACCTAAAATAAATACTCGACACCGATGTTGGATTAAATTGGCCACAGCAGCCAGTTTATTAAATAAAATAATTTAACCATTTAAATGCCACAACAAATATTCCCCAAAACACAGTAAATAACCCGACCCGACGACGGAGGACCTCGAGGCCCCAAAACCCAAAATGTTAACCCCATACTTCCTGAGCACCAGCTGTTACCCCTAGCCGTTCCACACCAGCTCAGGGGCACCTATTTAAATAAATCTGCTCGGTGCTCTATTTCCTAAGGCCATAAAGCCCTTAATACCCTTTAACCCTACCGGAGCCATCCAGCCACAGTCCAAATGGTCTGGGGAGTCCAGCCCCTACCGCGGGGCCCTCCCCACCACGACCATTTACGATATCCCAGCCTCGAGGACCCCCACCGCCACAACGCCCACCGATGACCTCCTTATCGGCGGGCGTCCCGCCACACCCCTAGAGCCGTCTCAATGCCCTGCTGCAATCCCAGGCACCACATGTCAATACCCACGGCGTTCAAATGAACCCCGTCCCTTCTCCAAAATGCACCCTCCCCAGATTCCAATTCACTATGGCGCACTGAGACCGCTCCATTCCGTGCCATAAACCTCCCAATTGCCCTATTCACCTTAATACGGGCTTTGTTCACACGTTCCACCGACCGGGCCGCCCTCCACACTTTCCTTGGCACAATATCCGACCATACTGTTACCAATCCCGGAAACATCGCCCAGAGCCGCAATAAGTCGAATTTGATATCGTTAATCAGCTCCCGAAAAGGGCGGACCCCCAAATCGTTACCTCCAACATGCAGTACCAGTATGTCTGGAGGTCTATCCAGCCTCACGAAGCGATGAAAGTCTGCGAGCACCCTGCCCCACACCATCCCCCTTAAGCCTAACCAGCGCAACCGCACCTCCCCTCGCGCAAAACCCAACTGCCTACCGTCTGGTCGCACCGCCGCCCGCACTGCGCCCCAGAACACAAAGGAATGGCCCATCAACCAAACCAAGCACGGCTCAGCACCTGTAAAACTTCAAAAGCAACATAACAATAACAGGCCCCAGGCACTAACACACCCGCTCGAACAAAAACCCCCTCTTCCTAACCCACCTACCTGCGGACCTCCCCCGATACAAAATGTGTTTTTGTTCAGACCAGCCCCCCCAAACGGACATATGACCTAAAACGCACCGATTCCCATCAGCCGATGCGCTGAATTACGTCCTCCCCCAAACCCCTCCGGGCCGCCTCCGTAGCTGCCCCAATACGGAAGGAGTGACCACTAAAATACTCCTCCCCCAAACCCAGATAACACAAACATCGCCGAAAAACTCCCAAGAATTGAAACCTGGACAAAAACGACCCATCCTCATGGACCAGGAGGGGGCCTGTCGCCCGACCCCTGTCCGAACAATAAGACCTCAAGCAACTAACAGGACACATCAAACACCCTGGTACCGCAAACAGCCGCACCGCACACCCCCGGCCTTCCTGGTCCGTCTTCGAACGCCTTAACCTAAACTCCACCCTGTCCTCGTACAGGCTCACATCCTCCCAAAACACACCCCCCGGACGAGTCCGGCATCCACTCACCAATTCCCCCAACCGCAAGGCTCCAAAAAAGGCGAGCGAAAACGCCGCCCTGAACAGCAAGACCTCCCACGGGCTCGCCCCCACCGTCCCCAAAGCGGAGCCCAAGCCCAGCAGTATGGAAAAGGACACCGGTCTGCGCGTGTCCTTCGCCGCCTTGAAACGGCGCCAACCTTTTACCGCCTGCCGCACCAGAAATGACTTCGTAAAGTCCGGCATCCCCCTACTCTTAAACCCGAAGGTTAAACCCGCTAAACACGTATTCAACCTAGAAACTGTCCACCCCGACTCCTTACAATGCCCCACGAACAATAATAACGGCATCTCGAAATCCTCTGTCTCCACCCCCAAAGAACCCAACCACTGCTCCCACTGTTCCCAGGCTTTCGTATAGGCCACCCATGTACAGTCCACCAAAGATGCCCGAATCAAACACTCCGCCGCCCGACCGGCACGGTCCACAACTCCGTCGGCCACCGCGTGCCGTTCTCGTCTGCCTCCGGCACCAACCTCCTGAAACGATCCCACTGCAAACGAGAGAGGGCGTCAGCCACATCATTCTGCACCCCTGGGACATGGACCGCTACAATCCAAACATTCAACCTCAAACATTCCAACACCAATCGCTGCAAAACCCGAACCACCGGCGGCGACGCAGCGGACAACCGATTTATCGCCTGCACCACCCCCAAGTTGTCGCAATGAAAGCGAATCTTCTTATTACGGAAAATTTCCCCCCACACTACCACCGACACCAGAATAGGAAATAATTCTAACAAAGCCAGGTTCCTGACCAGCCCCCCCGAAACCCACTCGTCCGGCCAAGACCCTACGCACCAACTACCCTTAAAATATGCCCCAAACCCTACGCTCCCGGCCGCATCCGTAAAAAGATCCCATTCCCCTGCTACCACTCCCTCCTCCATCCACAGTGACTGCCCATTATATTGTTCTAAAAACGAATCCCAAACCCGCAAATCTTCTCTCAACTCCCACCCCAACCGGATAAAATGCGCGGGAACGGACACACCAGCCGTTGCCGCTGCCAACCGTCGAGAAAACACCCTCCCCATTGGTATAATCCGGCACGCGAAGTTCAATTTGCCTAAAAGAGACTGCAATTCCCTTAATCGCAGCTTTTTTAGCCGACATGCCCTCTGAACCTCCGTCCGCAACCCACATAACTTATCCTCTGGAAGACGACACTCCATACGGACCGTGTCAATGGTAATACCCAAAAAACTGAGAACCGTCGCCGGACCCTCAGTTTTTTCACGCGCTAGTGGCACCCCAAAATCTGCCGCCACCCGTACCACCGAATGCAGCAAGACCGAGCAAACGGAGGAATCCCCCGGACCAATGCAAAGAAAGTCATCCAAGTAGTGAATGACAGAGGCCCACCCAGAAACGTCCCGGATGACCCATTCCAAAAACGAACTAAACTTTTCAAAATAGGAACACGACAATGAACAGCCCATTGGCAAGCAACAGTTGACAAAAAACCCGCCCCCCCAAAAACAACCCAACAAGTGCTGACTATCTGGATGCACCGGCAGCAGCCTAAATGCCGCCTCGATGTCAGTCTTCGCCAACAATGCCCCCCGGCCAAAACGCTGGACCCAGAAAATCGCCGCATCAAATGAAGTATACTCCACCGAACACAACTTGGGGTCGATCCCGTCATTAACAGACGCCCCCTTTGGGAATGACAGATGGTGAATAAGCCGAAACTTATTCGTCTCCTTCTTTGGGACCACCCCTAAAGGAGATACCCGCAAGTTCGGCAAGGGAGGCTCCGGAAACGGTCCCGCCATGCGCCCCAGGTCCACCTCCTTCCTCAGCTTTTCTGAGACCACCTCCGGATGCTCCCGTGCCGACCTCAAATTCCTAACCACCCCTGAAACCGCCGCCTCAACAAACGGTATCCGAAAACCTGACTCGAACCCCTCCGACAACAAGGCCGCCGCCTCCCTATCTGGGTACCTATTTAGAAATGGCGCCATCCTTTCCAGCCGCACCGGAGTCGCCCCCCTTCCCAGCCCCATCTGAACCCTTCTGCTTGGAGCGGAAGCACCGGTTGGCTCCATGGGTGCCCCCACAAGAGGAGCACTCATGCTTAAACTTACACTTGGAGCCGAACTTACACCCCCCTTCATTAAATGAGAAACAGAGTCCCTTCTGTGCGGCGACCGAGCGCCCCGAAGACTCGGGGCCCCCGGTCCCCCCTGGAAAGGACGGCCCCGCCCTCGCTTGTGCCATAATCCTCAGCCATAACCCAATGTCTTTATGGTCCCAGCGAATGCTGGACCAAACCGCTTTCCGCTGACGAAATTGTTCGTCATACCGGAGCCATGCCTGCCCCCCATACGTCCTATGCGCCTCCCCTATTGCGTCCAAATAACAGAAAAGCGCCGAACTATTTTCCGGCGCCTTCTCCCCTATGACACTTGCCATTATGGCGAACGCTTGCAGCCAATTAGCAAACGTCCGAGGAATAAGGCGGTACCGCCTCTTCTCCTCCTCCTCCTTCTTTTCTTCCTTCCTAGGCTTGTCCAAATTAAAGCGCTCCAAAGGCAAAAGCGAAAATATATCAACATATTCGCCTTTCCAAATGCGCTCCCTCACCTCCTGCTTCAAGTGAGCCCCTAAAGGCCCCTCAAAGCAGACATATACTTCCCCCTTCGCCGCATCGTCTAACCGCGGCGCGTCCCCTTTGTCCTCACTCTGCGTTTGCACCGACACAGACACCCCCGACGCAGAGGAAGCCCCCCCTAGCGATACCGCCGGCGAACTTCCCCGCCCCCCACGCCATCGCTGGGGACGACGACGTCCCCCCCCCCGCTACCCGCTCCCCGCACCATTTCCGCCAACACCCCCATAAAGGCTAACATACCCCTGCTTAGCTCCTCGCGGTTCCCCTCTAAACCCCTCCCCCCTGAAACCGCTAACAAGGGCCCTGTTACAGTAGATTAACGCTCACCTGGGCGCCTGGGTGCTGTGAACCCAGCGGCCGCTGAATCCTGGTCCTGTCGTCCTGTAGCCGTCTCACTGGGGCCCTCCTCGCCGCTATCCACGTCGGGCCTCCTGGACAAGGCCTCCGCAACGCTCCGCCCCCCAGCGCCCGCGCTGTGGGCGCCATCTTGGGCTGATGTTGCGCTAGGCCCAGCCTGCTGCTCTGACGCTGAAGGTGCCAGCCCCGCTTCTCCCCCCGCGCACAGGGGCTGCACCGGAGATCCTCCTGCGCACCACAGGCCGAGCCGGAGTCACCGCCGCCGCCGGAAGGCCCACCGCTTCCAATCCCGACTCCAACGAAGTCAGTGATGCAGGAGGGGCGACTCTCCTCCCCCGCTGCGGGTCCCGCCGTCGCCGCGGATTCCTCCCGGCCCGGGACTGCCGCTCAACAGCGCGCCGAGCGGTGCCCTGGACCCGGCGCCGGACCCGAGGGGTCTCCTCGGGGCTGAGGCGCGCCGGAGGCCTGGTCCTCCGCGGCCGTCTTCCAGAAGGAGAGGGGCGGCTAGCCGACTCTCCAGACCCCTGTATCAACCCCGCGGGGGGGGGGGGGGGCGTGGGGGGGCCCCCGGGGGCGGGGGGGGGGGGGGGGGGGGGGGGGCATCCCCCACCCCCGGGGAGGGGGGGGGGGGCAAAAAAAGGGGGGGGGGGGGGTGGGGTCCCTCCCCGGCTTTTTTTTTTGGGGGGGGGGGTTTTTCCCGCCTTCACTTTAAATACTCCCTCCCCCAACCCCCCCCTTTCCCAGTTCCCTCCCCTACGCTTCCTCTAAATGGCCAACTTAACCCTTTCCTGTACCCTCAGCTTATGCTCCTGGCTAAACTCCTGTCATGCAGGCCTCCCCTTCCATCCTTCCGTCCTCGGTCCGGCCTCACTGAGTGGTGGTTGGGCAGCATTGCAAATTCACTTCAATGGGGGGGGCGGAGATAGCCAAAGGACAGTGGTTGGGTTTCTCCGGGGGGCCTTTTGATAATGAAGGGGGGGCGGCCCCTCCTTTTTTTTTTTTTGGCATTTTTTTTTTTTTTATTTTTAACTCCAGCAACTGAGCTTCATAATAAGTTGACACTTTTGGGAGAATTTATGTATGCCAGTCTTATTCTAGTCCCTGGCTGGCATAAGATGCATCTAAATTATTAAAAGGAGTTTTCTGGCCCCAAATGGATTTTTCATACTCATGACCTATTCTCAAATAGTATTAAATACATATGTTATATAAATGTGAATGACATTAACAAAAATTACATTCACATTTTATAGGGTTTCCAGCTATGTTGTTTTCACTAGCAGTATGATCTTTCCCACTGAGGTTTATTTGCAGTTTTTCCCCACTTATTCAAATGGAGAATAACTGCAGCATTGAAAACTGTAGCCCAGATTTACCAATAGTCAATCTGAAAATATGCCAGATTTATCATAGTGGCTGATGCTTGATGATGAAAATGGCGTGTCTTTAGACTGTTTAGCCTACGTTTATATTCCTTTTAGTTGGCTTACTTTGAACTAGAATTTTACATTATTTTGGTACATTTTTGGCATATCGTGGTGCATTTAAGCCATGTCAACTTTTTCTGAGAATCCACACCCACATGTTTAACATGTCTAAAAATTTTAGTCCAAACTAGATGTGGCAAATTGCAGCAGAGATGCACCATGTTTACACCGGCGTCTAGTCATAGCCACAATAGTAAATATAGGCCTGTGTTTGTTAGGGTGCTTTTAGATGGTATGTGTTGCCCATATCCATCATGCGTTCACTGCTGGGACACATTTATATTCTCCCATTTGAAGTAATGACATGTAAATGTACAACTCAGAAGTTAGCAGGAATCGCATGCACCTGTAGCTGAACTTACCAATGTGTCAAATGAGAAGAATAAGTGTGTCCTGGCAATTAACGCATGGCAGATGTTGTCAGGACGCACCTTCCAAGAGCACCCTAAGGTTAAGGCCCCATGTTGCGGAAAGACTAAGGCCGCACGTCGCGGAAACGCAGCTTTTTTGTTGCAGATGTTGTTGCGGTTTTTTGAGCCAAGGCCAACAATGGCTACAAAAGCAATGTGAAATATAAAGGAAGCTCTTATGCTTCTCCCTCCTGCTCAATCCACTCCTGGATTTGGCTCAAAAAACTGCAACTAAATCTGCAACAAAAAAGTTGATTTTCCACAATGTGGGGTCTTAGTCAGAAGCTGGTTTTTGTTGTTGCAGATTTTGCTGCGGTTTTTTTGAGCCAAACCCAGGAGTGGCTGCAAAGGGAATGGTAAATATAAAAGAAACACTTTAAATAAAAATTATTAAAACTTCATTTATTAACAACATTTTTGTCCTCATTGGGCTAGTCTTCTTAGATCTGGATGGATAGAATATTTGACTTATATTACATCTTAGAATTGAATGTGTGCATTATAAGGAAGGAATACATTACATATACATCAGTCTCACAGCATGGAATGAGCACAGTGCAGCTATGAGAGGCTTTAAATAGCAGCTACCAAATTAGCTCCAAAGATGAGTCAGCCGGAGTGCCCCATGCCATTTAAAGTAGGTCATGTTAACATCTAGCAATAGGTGAGCAAATTTTGACATTCCATATTTGCTGTAACAACCTAAACTGACTTCATTTGAAGGAACAATAATCAAGAAATGAATGAGAAAGTAAACAAGAAATAGTGGTTGTCAATCTCAATGATTGTTTGCATGATTCCAAAAGTCTCGTAGAAATCTTGCAGACAACACAAGGGTTAAGCTACTGCAGTCTGTTCCACTTTTGACTAAGGACCAAGACAACCAGTTCTGGAAACCCCTGATAATCTGTTTATTTAGTTGTGCGGCCTGTGTTCAGTAATTTCTTCTGAAATGGAGTATTACATGGCACACATTCAAATCAATGGACAAACATGTAATACGTGGTCAGGCAGAGAGTGGGAGTTACCTTTCTTAGTGCTCTAATAATGTCCACATGGACTAATAGGGTACATGTTTTTGCTCAAGTGCTGTGGCCTCTTTGAACAGCTGATCAGCAGGGGTGCCAGGTGTTGGACTCCTACCAATAAAAATCAAAAGCCCGCTTTTTTTTTGCTGCGATTTTTCAAGCCAAAGCCAAGCGTGGCTTCAAAAGGAATAGGAAATGTATAGTAAGCGTTTATACTGCTCCCTTCTGCTAAATCCACTCCTAGCTTTGTCTCAAAATAACACAGCTTTCCTACACATGTGGCCTCAACCTTAAAGTGTTTTGTTAATATATGGTGAATATTTGTACTGATGAGTGTTGGAAGAGGTTCTGCAGAACAGTTCTAGTATCTATGTAACGTCATGATGTGCTGGTGAGTGTCTGATATCATATAAAGATATGGATGTTACTTCAAGCATCAGATTATGAATGATTGCAGCCATACCAATGTATATCCTCATTAGGCTGGCATAAAGTGGTAAGTAACTATATACTGCTTGTATATACAGGCTGCACAGCGATCACATGACACATCACGTCGAGAAGACAGTGCAAGTCACATTCTGTTTACAACAGGAACATGTAAATGTGGAGGAAGACTCCTGTTTCTTAGTCAGGGTCAGTTGCTAAGCAACACGTAGAAAAGCACAGAGAAGGAACAATCAAGCCAATTGTGGGAGCTGACCTGATCCGTCACGTGGAGCAGAATCGCAGATGATGATATCACATCTGAATACTTTATTAGCCCATTTGTTTTAACCATATGTAAGCAAATGTCTCCAATGTCTGTCTTAAGTATATATTACAAGTGTACACACTTCCCAGGATTCTTAAGACAAAATAATACTTTAGCACAGTATCTCCCCTATTCATCATAAAAAATGATAGGCTTATTTATTATGTGGTATTGATGTACAAAAGTAATCGAAAGAGCAATTACTGTCATTGTAATGTGAAATATGGTAAGATGCCTGCCAGCAAGTAACATCTAATTTTTCTAGTATTACTAAGGTATGCTAGGCTGGAATCATGAAGGGTTTTTGTGATTTTTTTTTGTGTTGTTTTAGTGTATGGTTCAATATGGCTGATACTCTATGCTGCGCTATTGCCGCTCAACTCCCTTCTGTGTGGAAAACAGATCATTGGTGGGGGTGATGGATGTTGGACCCCACTAATATATTAATGGGAAATCCTAAGAATAGGTCATTAATTGTAGGTCTCTGATAACCCTTGTAATATCTATACAGTCAAAATACACTAATCTGATGAAGGACAATGAACTGTCCCAATGCCTTATAGGAGCTCAGCAAAGCTTTTCGACTATTTCACATTGCAACCAGCAGAATCATAAACTCACTTTAGGACTGTAAGGTTATCTTCACAAGCAGCAGATCTGTTGCAGCACTTTCTGTCACTGTAAATCAGTTCTGTACATCTGAATAGTTTTTTCCCCCTGCAGCATGCTTACTGTGTGGATTTCTGTTTGCTCCATTCAGATTAATGGGACAGTGGCATATAAATCTGAAACAAATCCACATGTGAATACACCCTAATACAGACTATAATTAGGATTAATTATAATTAGGATTATTCATCATAAATGTATTTACACCGCAGTAGGGCATCTGTAGTTTTCACTGCATGAATGGTGTTTTAAGCTAAAAGCAGGATCAAATTCAAAAGGTGTAACAAATATAATGTTTTTCTTGGATAGAAACTCATGACCTCAAACCCCCTAAGTATTAAAGGGAGTCTGTCAGCAGGAAAATTGATATTGGACAGTGAAGCTCAAGCAGGAGAAGATACGCCCCTAAAGCCCTTTTTATTTGTAGAAGAATAAAATCCTGATTTTCATGAAAATGGAGCTGCAATGTAAAATAAGAAAGGCATCTTTGGAAATTGTAGAAGCTGCCCTTATAAACTCTATTAGTCTGATACTGATTTCCTGCTGACAGGTTCCCTTTAAATACCTTTAGAGAGCTGCTGCTCCTCTGAATCTGCTGTTTTTATTGTCAGTAGTTGCACCCATTCTAGCATCTACCGTAGTTGTACCTGTTGCAGAGATATTGATGCTGTAAGTTTTATTACCAATATCTATGTACTGTCAAGTAGGCAGTCTCTGGGTCCCATTTGCAGTAGGAGATAGTATATGTATACTGTCAATATTTCACTCTCTACTGCCCAGCAACTACCTACTTAAAGGGATTCTATCATTAAAAAATAAATTTTTAACTAAAAGGACGTCGGGATAGCCTTTAGAAAGGCTATTCTTCTCCTACCTTTATTTTTCAGGTCCGCGCCACCGTTTTTGAGTTTTGTCTTCTTTCTTAGTTATGCAAATTGGTCTTCAGAAAGTACAAGGGGCGTCCCCTGTGCTTAAAGCACAGGCTCGTCATAGGTTCCGGCGCCGCCTCTCTCTTCTTGTGGTGACGTGTCTCTGACGTCAGCACCCGCCGAGGATCCAAATCCCGCGCATGCTCAGTTGACTCTGCCACTTCGCGTTGGACAAAGCCGACTGCGCATGTCCAGTCGTCCATTTTGATGTAGCCTCTTATACGAAGCGTTGTGGAGACGCGTTAGCACAAGAGAGAGGCGGCGCTGGAACCTATGACGAGCCCCCCCTATGCTTTCTGAAGACCAATTTGCATAATGAAGAAAGAAGACAAAACTCAAAAACTGTGACGCGGACCTGAAAAATAAAGGTAGGAGAAGAATAGCCTTTCTAAAGGTTATTCCTAAGGGCTTTTAGTTAAAAATCGATTTTTTAATGATAGAATCCCTTTAAAACTACACCAATATCTATGCATTGGGGGAGCAGCCACCGATAAAAAACAGCAGGGGATTTAGCGAAGCAGCAGTTCTCTATAGGTTAATGCTAGGTTCACACCTGTGATCGGGTTTCCATTCTTCGGGTCCGCTTGAGGGACCCCAAAAATGGAAACCCAACCCGCTTAAAAAGCGGTTACCCTATAGATTATAATGGGGTCCGCTGGGTCTCTGCCTGAAAAATTTTTCAAGCTAAATGGGGGATAGAATCCGCAAACGAGCAACGAGCGCAGGTGTGAATCCAGCCTAAGTTCAGCAGATGAGTGGCTCTCTAAAGGTTTGAGGACATGAATGTTCCTCTTTAAGATTTCTCTCTTCATATGTGTTTGGCAACCCCAGTGCACCCTGATGTGGTGGCACAGCCATAGGACATTTTCAAGTTGGTAGATGCCACAACTCAGACTCTTCAAACATCTGAGCACCCCTGCTCTAAATCCTTTTTGGCTGCTAAATATCATGTATGCTAATTTCACTGTCACATTTCTTGAGGGCTTTCAGACAACTTAATGGAAGATTGTCAGGAGAGGAATATGCAGGCTTTGATCCCAGAATCTGTAATAAAAATGCCCTCATTCCTGGGTCCTTGTTCCCTTCATTGCAGTTTTTTTTTTTTTTTTACCAAGAACGAACATACAGCTCAGAACAGGTACCTACAAGTTGCATTGATGTCAAAATACTTCTTCCCCTGTCCACCCTCCACAATAATTCTACATGTACTACATTGCACATTTTAGGTGGTGTTGAGGATAAATAATAATATTTCTGTAAAATCCCTGAGGGTCTAGGGTGTCCGAACAGTTAACATTTGGCATTGCTTGTGGTCTAGGGTGATAAAGGGGTAACATGATTATATAGGTTATTATTATATGGTTTAAAGGTAGTGAAGGGGGTTAATGGTGATGGCCTAAGGCAGGAAAGTTCAACTATTATTTCATTTTACAATAATATATGAAATTGGCCCAGTGCTCTTATATGGATTAGAGCTTTGTTGTTTTCCTCAGATAAAGCTCCAAATCTGCTTGAATTTAATTAACCATCTAGGAACATGACAAAGGCCAGCCTGCTACAGCTGCCACTAGGGGAATGATCAGCAACCCAGCTGCTGTGAAACTACAACTCCTAGCATGCTCCATTCACATCTGAGGGAGCTCCAAGAAGAGCTGAGCAAGTATGGATGCTGGGAGTTGTAGTTCCACAACAATTGTAGCACCGAAGGTTGCTTACTCATACACTAGAGGGAGCTTACTGCAGAGTGCAACATACAGCTACTTTTGAATTCAATAAAAATCTGTATACATTGAGTTCTGCTTAGCTTAAATTTGTATCAACTTAATTTCAATCCATTGCTCTGATCCGTCATAGGATTTGAACAACGGAATGAAAAACTAATAGAATGACGTATACAAAAGGAGTGTCAGTCGAAGCCTTTATTAAAGGGAGTCTATCACCAGGGTGAAGTATATTAAACCAGCAACACACATAGATTCAGGTAAGCCTGACCTAATGTCTGTTTCCCCATGAAAATTTGTACCTCTTTTGTGAAGATATTTATTTTGGAATATGCAAATCAGCAGTCTGGAGCACCAAGTGGTGATACTTCACTACTGCTCCAACCTGCACTAATACATCCTGTTTCCACCCTGGTTGTGTTTGAGTAACAGGGCCAAGGAGCTATGCTAAAATCTTGACTGGCCCTGTGGAGTGGTGCTCCCGATTGACAATTTGCATATTCTTAAATAAATAAATATTTTTGCAATGGAGGCACGAATTGTCATGGGGAAAACAGCGTTACATTCAGGTGATCCTGACCTATCTGTATTGCCGGCTTAATATGCTTCAGATGACAGGCACCCTTTAAGATTGGCGTTTGAAATGCAAGTTGTAATATATCTGTCCCAAATATACTTAATTTTATTAGTTTTTCAGTCTGCTGTTCTGATCCTATGATGGATCAAAAAATGGACTAAAATTTATCTGAGGTATACATAGCTTTAGTATCAATAAATATTTTCATTTAACTCAGTGTTGCCTCTGAACGTCTCAAAGAGGGTTTTCATACTGGTTTTCAGTCGGTAGTCTTACCAGTAAAAATAAACAGCTATACCAGTAAGGAGTATGTCCTCAGGGAATCATGACGATAAATGATTACTATGTGGCAGCCCTTGGGATTCATGGTGTGGCTCCTCAATCCTATGTTAAATATCAGCTTTATTGTGCTTGCAGACCGTGTCATCAGGAATTAAGTGCAATAATTTGCTGCGAGATCAAATCCAATAACCAGTTTACAAGATCTGTAACCACTGTCACCTGGTAAATAATATTCCCAGACCAACCTGTTTTGTCTGTCATTATTCTGGGCTCCCAAGGTGCGCAGATTTTTATTTTTTTTTTTTTTTTGTATCAGGTGGCAAAGTTGTTGTTGCACAGCAGGGAATCTCCTAAGAATACATATTCACCACCTATTGTTATGTTATGGTTGTTATTGCAGACCATATTATATACACAAGTGGATGGGCAGGAGAACTTTGCTATGTATTCTTAGACACTATCTATTGGAGCATGCGTTCAGAATAATCATTACATGCAGTTTCTCTGTAAAATCTCTCCTGGATACAGTGAATGGTAAAGTAGAATTTGAGTCTCTGACATTTGCGCCAATAATTGTAGGGACTTCCATGAAAAAAATTACTCAAAAGATTAACAAAAAACAAAAACCTTGTTTCTGTAATATTCTGTTATTTACCTCACAATCACATCAACGTGAAGCAGATTGTTTGAGGAAATCTGCATAAAATGTTCAGCACAAGCAGGTTTACACCGCATTTTGTAACTTACGTATGACAAGAGCCAGGGTAGCTAAAAACACAGACTTTCTTGCAAAAGTTCAATTGGAGTCTCCTGTGCAAAGTCTCTTCACGCTTACCTGCCACAGCCCATCCATACCTTTCCGCAGCATTATCAGGTTTCTTAAAGGCATACTTGACAACAGAGATGGAAACTTTGCTAGATAAATTACATGATTGTTGTTCGGGGATGCTCGGAAGGAGCGTATGTGAATTAGTATTTGGGTCTCATAAGTGACCCATCAATGCAGCTCGGACAGCCAAGGTTCAATGCTAGAGTCACAAAAAGATTAGGAAGGTATATATTTGGTCCATTGTATTCCCTCAAAAATAATTGAAACAGCATTTCCATAAGGCAACTTTTTTAACATGGCAGGTTTAGGTATAGTGACCCAGCTCTATATATGGTAGTATTTCTCTGTAATACGGTCACCAAATAAAATAATGGTACATACTAGTTCAACATAACGGAAGGAGATTACATTGACTACTTCTCCAATTGTAGTGGTGGATATGGGGTAAAACCTCCTCAGCAGTGCCTTCCATACAGGCATGCTATGCAAATACTGTAACCCTTACAACCTCCCCATTGGTATTTCTCTCCAGTCTTTCTTCCATGACTATATACCAACCTACTGCTGACCAGCAGGAGTGGAAGGTCATGTTGAGCAATGTGTGTATCATAAATCTCCATGCACAGAGCAGCAGAGGAGGATTCACGATTGCTAGACCTCAAAGGAGATCAAAGAAGTACAGTCAACGTTAGCATGGTGAGAGGGGACTGTGCGCTTATGTGCCAACCTATTTGAGAGCCAACCTTTTAAGATCACATGCCCTAGGCCGGTTTTGATTACCATATAGTATTAGAGGTTTAACATAAAGTCTGAAAATCAATCCATAAGGTTTTTAAAAATTCATTTTAATGAAGAAATAATTCCATTCCAAAATATAGACACACAGTTATAACCACTTCAAAATAGGACATGTCCCATGTAGGTTCCAACACACACACAAAACAATACTTAACAGCAATACAAAAATGTTCCATACAGTAGTAGTTTTGTTACAATACCAATGAAAGTTGTCAAATTCTTTAGTGTGTCTGTTCTTGCAGTCTTCAAGTGGTCAAGTACAGTAGTTATAGAATTACAAATATCAGTTAGTAACCTTGAGATTTTTAGGTGATATTTTTGGTTCAGAAGTCAAAAGGCCTGTTCCAAGACAGATGATTGCTCGCTGTTATCTGCTCTGTATATTATCTATGACCCCACTTGTTTGACCCAACCTGAGGCTGCCCCTATTTACAAGGTCTATCTACATTAAACTTCATCTGTTTCCTGCACAGTGACTTAGCAGCCATTTTGTGGGCTGGGCACATGTTCCTGAGAGCTCCTACTCCAACTTCTCCAGTCCCAACCCAACAGAATCAGTGGGTCGTTCACTCAACTGGGTAATAATGTTGGAAACTCATGAAAACCATTTTCAGCCCACAAAATGAGCTCCTCTGTGCAAGTGACAGCAGTACAAGATGGGAAAGAAACCGAAGAATATAAAAGATACCTTTGCTAACTAATTATTACATGACCCATGCAATCAAATAAGGAAAAAACACAACAGCAAAAGTACCCTATTAAAATATCATAATGAAGGCCACACAAATCATATGCAAAAAAACTGTAAATATTCTACATTCTAATAATCTCTCTGTATACATTCTGTGAACACTCAAAAAGCAATATATGGAAGTCAGCCTACTCTACGATTAAAGCCTATGTATGTTAACACAGTATAATGTAGAATAAATGAACCATTTAAAATAATAGCTGAAAATAGTCCAAAACTGACAAGGTAGAAATGGCTGATCCTCTATTGCCAAACTCCTCTATGGAGAGCTCCCTGTAGACAAACCTTACTCTAACTCCTCATGTGAAAACACCTATGTACCTTTACAGTGACTTTACGGTCTTCTATTTTCTCATGGCACTTTTTCCTCAACCCCTTTTTGGGTCATGAAAACAACTCAACAAAGTGATAAATAAACTATAAAATAAGAGCTGTTTTCACAGAGCTTCATGCAGTTATTATTAAATGTACAGTAAAATTCCTGAAATCTGGAACTAGCATTCAAAAGGTGTCAGATTATCAAACCTCTGGACTGTGGCAAAAATGGAACACGTATGTATCAAAACCCCACAATTCATTACAAGTACATGGGAAACATGTACCATGTATGAATACTATCTTTTACTTCTCACTAAAACCATAATTGATAGATAAGACAAAGGGTTCCACTGGAGATTGACTGAACTCACTGGCCACATAGAAATCAATGGCACCCTATTTCCACAGGTATCACAGAAATTCCGACTACTGAACCTGTGACTCAAGCTGTAAGATGGGGCCATTTTTTTAAGGGCTTTGAATGCCATAATAAAATAAAATACTCACCTCACTGATCCTCTGCTAGTCTTTACTTCCTTGTCACTCTGAACATATAGGAAATGCCCATTCTGCCAATCACTAGCTCTGACGGCTTACAGCTGTGCAGGCATCTCCTGTATGTAAAGAGAGACCAGCAGGGAAACTATTAAGTGTAGAATTGTTGAGGTACCACTTCTTTTTTCTTTGTTATACCATTCTAAGGCCTTTTGAAAGGAACATTTCCAATGGACATCCCTTCTAATTTCATAGGAACTTTATCAGGAGTGCTGTATCAGAGACAGACAGATCTCTCTGAACACTACTGAAAAGGTTTCCACCTCTCTTCAGTGCACTGAGGAACATTGGGAACTGGTGATGGTCCCACCACATACGTCGCTACTGAACCATATTACACGTAAGATGATACATTAAAGGGTAGGTATTAAGAAACCAATAATGAGTGAACTTAAAGGGGATTTCCGGCCCCAAATACACGTTTCATACTGAAGACCTATTCACAGGATAGGTGAACAGTATGTGATCTGTGGGGGTCTGACACCTGGATCCTTCACAGATTAGCTGCACCGGCAGACTCTGGCTGTCGGAAGCTACTCCAGTGAACATGAAGCAGAAGCAATCTGCTCCTATTCAAGTAATAGGATCGGAGTTGCAGCCCTATCCACTGTATAGTGGTGGAGCTGGGGAACTGCTGCTCCGCTGCTATTTCTTGAATAGTAGCAGACTGCTTCCACTCCTCGTCCACTGCTGTAGCTTCTGGTGACCAGTGGATGCCATCTGTGTGGGGTGCGGGTGTCAGGCCCCCACAGATGAGATACTGATGGCCTTTGCTTTAGTGTGGCTGAATATATGAATATCTAGTAAATCTTTTCCTTCTAATCTAATAACCAGGCATTCTTACAAAAGTCAAGTGCTGGATGATCCGACATCAAGTTTAAGGAATTTTTAGTTTCAATTTTTTCTAGTGTAATTTGGACTAAATCCACTTGAACCGTAACAAAACCACTCCATGATTTATTTAGGAGAATAAACATAAAAAAGTAGTCCAAAAAAGCCTAATAAAATAATAACCAAGCAGACAAAACAGTCAACCTTCCATGCCCCAGATTTATCAGCAGCCTCATGATTTTCAGTTGAGGGCACTCTCTCATGAGGTATCTGGATTGAGTAGTTTAAAGTAATGCAGACATGTCTAAAAATAACAAATTTAAACTCTTTCAAAAGAAAAAAAAATTTTTTAAATACCCTTTTTTAACTTTTTAAGTCACAACCAACTGGTAGGCACCTAGAATGGAACTTACAACCTCCATTAAAAACATTATCTACTATCTTGTACATTGTAATTCAACTCCATCATAGCAGCACATCTATCTGTAAGACCTTTAAAGGGGATGTACCCTCAAGCAGCGTAACATAAGTGACGTTATCTATAACCCCAGTGCTATTCTGCCATTTGATATACTTTGAACACGATCCCATCCATACCAATCTATCAGTCTTAAAGATATCCATTAGCGTTTGCTCTCCAACATTATACTGTCAGTAAAATCACCCTTACATTAGGTTCACACCTGCGTTCGGGTTTCCGTTTGTGGGGTCTGCTTGCAGGACTTTTCTCTCTGCATTTTTTTAAGCAGAATTATGGAAGGAATGCCCAAACGGGCAATGAGCGCAGGTGTGAACATAGCCTTTCAGAAGGCCTGGGACCACTGATGTGTCAGTTTAAAAAAAAACTTTTATTCCCCATAAAATAGCAATTGTGGTATACCTTCTCTTACAACCGAGAGATGTAGTGTTCCTGTTATTCTTACCAGAAACTTGTGAATAAATTGTCAACGGGGTGTAGGTTACCATTTCCATTGTGAGAAGGGTGCGCCTCAACACAGTTAGCACTGTCAAGACTATGTCAGACTGTGCAGGAACACCCCAACTGCTAACACCCAGTTGTCAATGTGGTAATACCTTTCTATTGGGAGTAACAGAGGAACGGTATAAGGCTTCATTCAGATCACATCCGTTTCACAGATGGCCAACCATTTACACAGAGATCAATGTAAAAGAAAAAAACAAACATCCAATTCTGTGTCTTTTTATGGACTGACAAAAAATATGGTATACTATATTTTTGTTTTTGTCCTAAAAAAAAAAATCAAACCAGTTAATGATATCTATGTAAATGGACTGGCCATCCATGTGTGTTCATTTTTTGCATCTGTTAATCGAATTTGCTAAATGGATGTGAAAAACATAATCTGAATAGAGTCTAACACAGAGTTAATAAAAGATTATCCATAATGGTTATGTTATAGAGAATACTATTATTTCATAAAGCAGGCTTATCCTGACAACTTTTTTCTTCGCAAATACTTATGTTTCATATAAAGTAACAATTCTGGAGCATCTTTTCTCAGATCTCTCTGTTGTGCTGTTCATCTCCTGTGTCACAGAATTGTATGAAAATAACAACTGGGTGTTAGACTGTGTCTAGTAGAAATATCAGAGTAATGCCCTAATGGAAATAAAAGGTGCTCAAGAATTGTTATTGTACTGTATGTGGAATACAGTCATGATAGGAAAGCTGACAGGTCTTATTTAATGCATGCTACCGAGGCTTCATCACCCGTCACATGTCACTGATTGGGGCCCCTAAACCAGCTCGTAACCTCAGTAGCATATGTTTAGGTTAATGTAACTTTTAATTTGATAAAAATAGGTCCGGTGATGCTTCTCTAGTCACTCCAAGTGCTGTTAAAGTCATGGCGCATGTGCAGTGAAGTGAGGCGTGTTCTCCTCGACTTCAATGACAATGCAAATGTGGTGTGAGCCACCAATAGGAGTCTGGTTATCGAACTCTGCAACTGAGCGATCGAAAGGACCAAGGTTACCCGTTCTAAACCTCAGCAAAATAAGGAAAAGCTGCTGGTTAAGGGATCCCACACCAAGTAACATGTTCAATTTAATATGTTCTTGGGCAGAGGAAAGCTGAATATCCAGAGCATCCAATAAGAACAGGAATTATGTTCATTATCTAAACAATAATGCCCTATGGGGTGGGAGGAAATACTCTCAAATCTCCAGTTTATTTGTGATAGTACAAATGGTGGAATGAGGGCAAAACTCCTACCACATACATTTACATGAAGGAAAACCTGCCTACTACTGTGTACTTTTCCCTGCTACTACCTTAAAGGTTATGAAGACCTTTGACAACAAAAAAATTTTACATGTCAGTAGATACCTTAAGTTAAAAAAAATAAGCATAAAGGGATTTTCCAGGCATTTATATTGATAGCTATTCCACACCTCAGATCCTTGGGAGGACGGAGGAACTATACATTGACAAGTTTACTGTACTGGCATTCAGAGCAATTTGGAGCTTAGCGACAGTACTCTGGTGCTACAATTACACAGTGGATAGCGCCATATTCTTCAGTGATATAAAATGCCCAGAAAACCCCCTTAAACCTTAAATCTTCATTTATTTAAACCCCCCAATATCAATTTGTAAACAGCTCACAGTTTCAAACTATTCCCACATAGGCGGCGTCCTTATTAATTACATGCTGGATGTGAGGTCTGTGTGTCCAAGATATTTCCTTCACTAGATTTTGTGATCTAGCACAACTTCATTCCTGCTTTCAAGCTCTACTGCCCTGAAGGATCTCCTCTCTGTGCTGACAGACATTGATGCTGAGGAGTGTTTGATTCCTCCCCAGCAGAGTCTATTGTGGGTGCTCTTCTCTCTCTCTACACAGATACACAGCTTCTAAATCAACTACTTTCCTTCCAGACTGTGGTTTGTGTGGTGTCCCCACCACATATACTCTGATACAGTACATCCTGTGTGATCTGCCCTTCCTGAAGACTTGGATGTTTTCCCCTCTATACTCTCAGATATACTGTATACAATCTCTTCCCCTTCTTTGCTGGTAACTAACACTGAGAGAAAGAAAAGGTAAAGCAAAGAGAGAGCCGACACAGCCAGGAGCAGAATGCTGTCAGATCTGTGTCAGAAGCAAGATAACCAGCTATGTGAAGGAGCTACGCAGATTCTTCAACAGCAAAATGGTAGGAAAATTTACTGAAGACTATTTAGAAAGCTGCTTAGTTTTACATTTAGAAAGTGAATGAACAAAGAAGGAAAATTTCAGTGTAGAAAAGGGTCCATAGCCTTTACCGTTCCTTTCAGTCAGCAAATTTTCTATGTACAGGTTTTAGGTCAAACAACTAACACAGAAAATGGAAAGTCAACATTATGTTTTTTTTTCTGACATGACAAATAAGTTCCACTGTGTAAACAGACATTTTACTAGTAAATGTTCTACATGAAAAAGTGTTCTTGCCTGTCTCAGCCATAGTCCATTAGAGTTGTGTGTTTTCCCATATCTTTCTCTGACACATGTGAGCCCTTGTGCTTTTCACTGCTACCCCTACTTGCCTTAAATATGCAAGCAAAATGTCTGGCGGCCATAAGGCATTCAGGAGACAATTCTTGGTTTATTTGCCGCTTATAGTAGAGAGACATTTGCTGCATATTTGTGTGTGTGTGTGTAGCCTTTCAAGTCAGCAGGACCTTGCAATATCACCGAGGCCAAATGGCTGCCTTCACTATGTCTAAGTGACAGATATACTTATATTTTTGCAAGCATGCAGTAACAGTGAATACAAAGGCATCAAAAGAAGAAATTAAAAAGGCAAAATAAAACTCCTAAAAACACAGCTGATATTCTCTATTTGCAATGAACAGCGAAATAACAAGAGAAGACAACTGTGAGGCAACAGCAATATGGAAGAGAGTGAGTTTCCGCTAGTTTGGGGTTTTATGGCACCTGTGGTTTATAAACAGCTTTATCCTTTCAGCTGCCAAGGATGGGCATGCAGTGCCCAGCAGAACCCTGCAGCAGTGAGAGGGTTAATAATGAGTAGCTCAAAACATAGTTCACAGTTTTAATAGCATCTATGTGGATTGCAAAAACTAGATTCTAAATAGTCTGAACATTGTATAATTTGTCTTTTTTTTTTTTTGTATATGATAGCGTCTATATTGAAAATGAAAAATATATATATATTTATATATAGGTATATACACTAAAAATTCGTATGGCTGATTTGTGAATTCTTGAGAGGAAAAGAAATACAAAATTATACAATTAGCCCTAACTTTATTACTTTATTTCAATGGGCTTTGTACACATAAATCTCTATAGCTTTTCAGAACCAAGAAAAATAATATTTAAATGCATCCAATTCTATCCAGTGACTGAAATAGACATAAAGAACTCTATGGAACTGCTGCCTTACTGCTATTACTGCTTATATCAAACTGATATCCAGGATTGCAGTCCCAAGTTAAGTGCAAATCCTGCTGTAGAATTAAATAAAAAGTGCTGTTCTTGAGTGACTGCCATCCATGTGCATTGCAGGGTGCTGGAGCCAGTACTCTAGTTGTCTCGATTTCTCCAGTGCCAGAGAGCACTGAATGTAGCCTGGCTAAAAAAAAAAAGGGGGCTATTCTGCAGCAAGACGATGCATTGCACAATGGTTGACGGCGCTGCTTGCCTAGATACTGCTACTAGATAAGTGGCTGAGTAGGTTCAAATGGAACTAAGGCACTCAGACAGATAGTAGTAACAGCTGTTATCATACAAATCATTGGCTTCTATGGTCCACCACCACGTGGTGATAGAAAGGATCTCCTCTGGTAGTTTGGCCAGTGGCAGAGAAGATGTTTGCATACACCTGGTTGATATATTCAGTGTGTCTCTACAGTGCATTAGTACGCTTGTCTGAACTTGTCTGAATACTTGTTTCCCCTTCCCCTTGGAAGTAAAGGAGATTTCGGTCTTCAAAGACGAGATTGCCTGGCTATCTGCACTGACAGCTCGTGTATATCTGACATATGACTATGAACATATGACATTATGTGCAAATGGCTAGTTTTTTTATGCGAATAATGCTTAAAGTTCAAATAAAAGGATTTTTTTTTTTGTATGTTGTTTGTAAAGTAATAGTTAAAACACACACCTACAAACTACACGGTATAGAACAAATGTACTGTGCTACATTCCAGTGGACTCTGATGGGGATCTTTGTACTAGAAGATGCAGCAGGTGAAGTTAACTTGTGGTTTTCCTGCCGGATTGACAGTTGACAACCAAGACTTCTCATGCTACGTGCATCTTCTCCATATTACTGCTTTTCTGTGAGGAAATAAGAGAGTCTGGTTACAATGCTATTCCCCAATGCACACACAGGCGCAGCTTACATTACATACATAAACATCTTGCGTCTATAAGAACACCTTGGGATCTAATTAGATCATTACAGTCTTGTTGAGTGTTACTTCAGCTTTACCCATTACTAATTCTTACTGAACATCTTAATTCATTTTCTGGAACTGTGCAAAAGTATCAGGCAGATGTGGAATACGCTGCAAACTAAGAATGCTTTTAGAAATAGAAGTGTTAACAGTATATTTTAGAAAATTAACAAATGTTAAATGAATGAACAGAAAAGAAATCTAAATCACACCATTATTTGGTGTGACCACCCTTTGCCTTTCGAAACAGCTTCAATTCTTCTTCGTACACTTGCCGACATTTTTTGAAGGAATTCAGCAAGGAGGTTGTTCCAAACATCATCTGTGGATATTTGACTTAGATTTCTCTTTTGTTCATTCACTTTGCATTTTGTTGACAAAAATAAACTAATAATGCTTCTAATTCTGAAAGCATTCTTACTTTGCAGCAATTTTTCTACAGCTGCCTAAAACCTTTGCGCAGTACTATATATAATATTGAAAACAAGAGAGTATTTTCTAATAAGAATATTACAGTACCTTATGTGTAGAGGTTTCTCCTATCATAGTAGCCAGCACTGGCCTCTCTCTTAGCTCAATAGCAGATGTACTGTAAAGTAAGCCTTGGGTGCCCTCTGCTGGTCATATAACGACATTTCACATAAGTCTCATAAGTATATATTCTTTTTATTACTGACATAAGCAGGCCTATGTTTTATGTAGCATAGCTACCCCTCATCCTGACAACTGTTCTAAACTGAGAATAATATCAGCAATAAAGACAGTTAACCATGCCTGAAACATATAATCTACATCAGGGATCAGCAACCTTTGGCAATCCAATTGCTGTGAAACTACAACTCCCAGCATGTTCCATTTATTTCTATGGAAGTTCCAAGAAGAGCAGAGCAGGTATGCATGCTGGGAGCAGTAATTCCACAATAGCTGGAGTGCCATAGGTTGTCTAACCCTGACCTAGCGGAGTGCATGATGCCCTTGGTTCATGTCAGTTAGTAAATCTTATAAGACTGAATAGTTTAGTCGTGGAAAATACTTACTTCAGAGGGGAAGGAAAGAGAATAGTGCATTCAGCCCTGCAAACTGACCTGTAGGGAAAAAAAAGATGCGTATTTATGATATGAGATGAGCGAATCGAAGCTGCAGAAGTGTAATTCAATCCGAATTTCAGGAAATATTTGATTCGCATTGAATCCGAATTTCCTCACGCTTCGTGGTAACGATTCGCATTTACTTCAAAATGGCTGCTCTACATGGGGCAAGGAACTCTGGGAACGCGGGATCACCCACAATGCCATGCGTGCAGCCAATCAGCAGCCAGCCCTGTGATGTCACATCCCTTTAACCCCTTCGCGAGCGCACACGGCATGTTTGATCGCTGTATCCAAGTTGTTAAATCCCCCTGATCGGTTATGGAGCAGGGTGTTAGCTATAACTGACAGCTAACACCCTGCTCCATAACCGATCCAGGGTTTTAACAACTTGGATGCCGCGGTCAAACATGACCGCGGCATCCAAGAGGATCGCCATTTTGCCGCCCACCCCGGTTCGCTGCAGCCAATAAATAGCTGTTTTTGGTACGCAATTCACCGTGATTTCATTCAGATCGAATAGAATCATATAGCGAAATTCGGCAAAGTTGCCGAATCGAATTTTTTAATACTTCGCTCATCTCTAATTTATAATGAATCCAGCCAATAAGGGTTTTGGAAGAATTAGCTTTCTTTTATTCACAGATATGTTTCATATGACAATATCATTGGCAGAATCCTCTTATCTCTGTTCTGCTCTTGTTGGTCTTAATGCTCTGAGCACTTAGTTCTCAGTCTACAGTTTCTTGGCCACTTTGGATAAACACTCTTCAGAGTACCCTGTGTGTGTAGCTGATGGTAAAGGTGCTGATAGGACCACACGTGATCAGAAAGATCTTGGTAAGTGCATACTAACACATGTGAAACAATATATGGCATGACACAACTGTGTAATGTATGGATATTAACTATCCCCCAGACTGAGAGGTGCTCATTCCTTCCAAGGAAGAAGAAAAAAACATCTCCATGTAAATACTTGGGTTCAGGAAGATTTATACAATAAGCTCACTGTCATGGCTCATACTGTACATTAATGTAAAAAGGTTCTTCATCTTTTTGGCTCACACTTATTATAGGACAGTTTTTCAGGCAGAACAACTTGTCTCGGTCATTTGAGAGAGTTCTTAAAAAAAAAAAAAAAAATTAAAAAAAAAACCTTCACTTGTTCAAACCCATGCCACTTTTCCTGAAGAAGAAATCACACACAGCCATGTTACCTGGTAGGCTTCATCCTGCAATTTTTGTTTCAGATACTCTTCCATTTTCAGCTCATTTTCGAGTTGGCGCACAGAGTCATTCTCATAGGTTTCATCATCATGTCTGTTATATGGATCCTCAGGGACCCTGCAACATATTTAAAATGAGAAAGTAGCAGGTTCATCCTATGTCACCACTTTATCCATTTACATTATATCAGCTTCAAATCTGTAACATTTATATAAGCTTAAATAATGACCTTGTTAAGGTGGCCCCTGTATATTTTAGGTGAACTTGGTATAGTTAGGTCTCTCCCATCAACCATACAATATTTATTATTCACCATTGCCAGTCCAGTTGTTGGAAGGGGTAAAGGTATTTTATGGTTGTCATATAATACTCAAGATATACAGTGGCTTGCAAAAGTATTCATACCCCTTGAACTTTTTCACATTTTGTCACCTTACAACCACAAACTTAAATGCGTTTTATTGAGATTTTAAGTGGTAGACCAACACAAAGTAGCAGATAATTGTGAAGTGGAAGGATAATGATACATGGTTTTCAAAATTTTAATCAAATAAAAATCTGAAAAGTGTGACATGCAAAAGTATTCAGCCCCCTATATCAATACTTTGTAGAGCCTCCTTATGCTGCAAGTCTTTTGGGGTATGTCTCTACCAGCTTTGCGCATCTAGAGACTGAGATTTTTGCCCATTCTTGTTTGCAAAATAGCTCAATCTCAGCCAGATTGGATGGAGAGCGACTGTGAAGAGCAATTTTCATGTCTTGCCACAGATGCTCAATAGGATTTAGGTCTGGACTTTGACTAGGCCATTCTAACACATGAATATTCTTTGATATAAACCATTCCACTGTAGCTCTGGCTGTATGTTTAGGGTCATTGTCTTACTGGAAGGTGAATCTCCTTCCCAGTCTCAAGTCTTTTGCAGCCTCCAACAGGTTTTCTTTCAGGATCGCCATGTATTTAGCTCCATCCATCTTCCCATCAACTCTGAGCAGCTTCCCTGTCCCTGCTGAAGAAAAGCCTCCCCCCAGCATGATGCTGCCACCACCATGTGTCACAGTGGGGATGGTGTTTTCAGAGTGATGAGCTGTGTTACTTTTCCACCACACATAGCGCTTTGCATTTAGGCCAAAAAGTTCAACTTTGGACTCATCTGACCAGAGCAACTTCTTCCACATGTTTGCTGTTTCCCCTATATGGCTTGTGGCAAACTGCAAACGGCACTTCTTATGTCTTTCTTTCAACAATGGTTTTCTTCTTGCCACTCTTCCATAAAGGCCAGATTTGTGGAGTGCTCGACTTATAGTTGTCCTGTGGACAGATTCTCCTACCTGAGCTGTGGATTTCTGCAGCTCCTCCAGAGTGACCATGGGCCTCTTGGCTGCTTCTCTGACCACTGCTCTCCTTGTTCGGTCAGTTTAGGTAGATGACCACGTCTTGGTAGGTATGCAGTTGTAGAATACTTTTTGCATTTTTGGATGATGGATTGAACAGTGCTCCTTGGGATGCTCAAAGCTTGGTATATGTTTTTATAACCTAACCCTGCTTTAAACTTCTCCACAATTTTATGTCTGACCTGTCTGGTGAGGTCCTTGGTCTTCATGATGCTGTTTGTTCACTAGTGTTTTCTAACAAAACACTGAGGCCTTCTGCTACTTTGTGTTGGTCTATTACTTAAAATCTCAATAAAATACATTTAAGTTTGTGGTTGTAAGGTGAGAAAATGTGAAAAAGTTAAAGGGGTATCAATACTTTTGCAAGCCAATATATGTATCTGCATAGGTAAGCACTATCAGTATCGAGTAAAGGACACAAGACAGATTTGTGCTCTTGCTGTGTCTGTAACCCATGCACCTTCTGTACTGGTTTCTCCAGAGTAATGGTGTGGTTAGTGACAAGACAAATGGTCCCAAGTGTTAGTAACACATTAGACCTTATTTATCAACACCTATAGGGCTGGGAGTACACATTAGATAGTGGTTGGCTGAATTCTTCTCCAGGCAACAACTATCTTTTCCAGTCCTCCATTCACATGCATGCTTAGCTTAGCTGAGAGTGAGTGCGTGTATTCTCTATGAAGAGAATGCCACAGTCAAAGTCTTTGCTGGCATCATATCCTCTATTCAGCCATGATGAAAGCCAATAGCTTAGTCCTTATCTACCCTGACATCTACTATCAGGGATGAGCCAAGAGGCCCCTCTATACTCACAGTCTAATCTGTATGACCAGCTGTACATTTGGGCCCTATGCACACTTTGCTTAGGGTGTCCATTTAACAAACTGCAATACACACTTGGAAATGCCTCTGACATATGCAACTTTTCCCATACACAGTTACAGAGGTTGACTACACACTGATATTGTAAAAAAAAATTCCTAAAAGACACTTTCAGGAGTTTATGGATATATCTATGGAATGTGATGGGAAGCAGTGGGAACAGATCCCACAACTACTTTAAATATAAAAAATTGCTTTGAAAGATAACAGATACATACATGTCTGTGCGAATATTTCCAGCAGCTGAATTATTATGGTTGTATGTTGGTTTCCTGGCATGAATCTGAGCAAGGAAAGCTTTCTCTGAGGTTGGAGATGGGACCAAGTCATCAAAGTGAACCCTCCCATATTCTGCATTTACACTTCCTTCTGCTTCATTTCCCACATCTGGAAAAAACAAAAATGTAGTATGAGACACAGTGTTATAAAAAGCAGAGTTATATCTCTAGGCTGTATGCAGTGAATCCTCCATCTGCCACACCGGATGAAAGGCATGATGCATGAACAGACATAGCATGTCTAGGTATATTATTATGTTAAATTGAATTATAATTAAACTGTAGCTAGAATTATCATTATTACTATATAACACAGGAGAATCCTCCACACTTTTGACTTTACATTTAGTTGCGGCTCTTGGGATAGTGAACTAAGAACTGTATGACTATGTATCGACTGATATGCTATAGGTCAGCAACCATCAAACACAATAAAATTGACCTTTCATCACCTCCATTAAAGGGGTTGTCCGGCATAAATTGAAAATTAAACCCTAAACTAAACCCCCTCCCCCCGCCTAACTTCTAATTGACTTCATTAAAAAAAAATTGTATATTTGCCTATATACCTGGGGCAGTCACGTGACTGCCCTAGGCACATTTTCTGATGATCCAGTGATGTTCCGTTTCCAGATTTCCGGAAACCAAGCATCACCACCCCCCCCCATCCCCTCATACTTACCCCACCACCTTCAGTCTTCTGGCATGAAGCATCACTTCCTCCACTTCTGCCGGCGTCTGCGCAATAGAGCAGTCACCGGCAGAAGTGAAGACCACATACCACGAATGCGCAAGAAGTCCACAGAAGAAGATGCTAGCGAGACTGAAGAAAATGAACTCCAGGACGCAGAAGACAGGTAAGTATGATTGGGAAGGGGGGACTGGGGCTGAGTTAGGTAGGTAGATAGATAGAGCAGTAGCCTGCGGGTTAGCTAGGGAAACAGGGAGGGTGTGTTAGAGAGGGAGTGAGAGGGGGATCATGGGAGTTATAAGCTAGGGAAGCAGGAAGCTAGCCATGTAAACAAATGCAGAGGATGCTAAGAGCTCCCAGAGAAAGCCAGAAATCACTAAAAATACTGCTAAAGGTATTTTGGTACAATTATTAACCCATTAACAGCACTAAAATACCTTTTTTCAAAAAAGTTTTTTTTTTTTGCCCAGAAAACCCCTTTAAATCCAGCTCTTTTAATAGACACTGCTCCACTGATTCCAACACAGCTGGGAATCTTTTTCTAGCCCCCACCATTCCTGAGCAATAACTGTTAAAATGTTGGTGCCTGGTAAACTATTTAGGCCCTGTACAGTCAGGAGGGCGGTGTCAGGCAGGAGCAGGCAAGGGGGTATGATTCTTAGCTCTGATACTGTCCACCTCTGATTGGAGCTCTGAATCACGCCCCCTTTCCTCACACAGCCCTCCTGACAGTACAGAGCCTACATAGCATATCAGGTATCAAAACTAACTGCACTGCTTGCTCAGGGATGGTGGGGGCTGGAGGATAAATTCCAACTGTGCTGGATTCAGTGGAGCGGCGCCTATTAACATATGCTAAGAACTGGAGTTGGTGGAAGGTCCTTTTTAAATACACTACTTTTAATTGCAATGCCTGCATTCACTCAAAAGGAAAATCATTATTTCAGACTTCCCTGGTGGTCTAGGTTAGTGGAAGGGTTTACATCAGCTTCACTGGTAGTCTCGGCTTGTTGAATGATTCATTTCTCCTATGGTGGTTTAGAATGGTAAAGGGATAAATGCTCACCTCCCTGGTAGTCTAGGGTAGTAGAAGGGTTATAGTGACACTTCTGTAGTAGTTTATGGTAGTGGAGGGGTTGTGGTTTGCTTTTATGGTGGTCTAAAGCGAATAAATGAGTGCCCAGCTGTTTTCCTTACCTCCCCAAGCTCTAATGATACTCTGTCCTACTTCCTTTATAAAAAAAAAAAAAAAAAAAAAAAAAAAAGAGTGTGATGTGCTTGTTGCATTCAGCTTTTCATCCTGCCCTGCACTGATCATACAGCAAGGGTAGAGAGGACTCTGCGGCTATCATTATACACAGCTTCCTTTATGGCTGATCTCTGCCTAATGATTAAGGAAAAGGTCAAGAGCTTATGGCGCCATTACCCCCTCCTGACTTTAGACTCAGAACACTATTTAACAAGATTTTTTTTCCTTTAACAATTTTCTTGCTATAGTACAATACAGTATACATAATACAAACATCTATCTATTTCAAACTTTATCTCCACATTCACTTATCAACAAGAGACTGAAAAAGTAATAAAATGTTGCATTTTAAAAGTAAAAAAAAACTTCTGTCTTGTTTATTTACATTACAGTGAATGGCGACAGATGCAAATTAAGGGTACTATAAGGCACAATGCAAGGGACTGTGGAAATCTCAAAACAAATGCCATAGAAAACCACTGAAAAAGTCAAGTTAAAAGTGGGACATGTTAAATTGTCCATATCTGTACTGTTAAACACGTGATATATAGATTCTTTTTCATACTGACAACTAAATATACCACACTGTAAAGCTTAGTAATCACATACTGTATCACTGTTTATTCAATAGCAATATTACCCTTGCAGCCTATTGAGAAAAGTGTGATCGAGACCTGATACGGATGTTTAGAAAATACTTCACTACATGTATGACGTGTTTTGCTACTTGATGAAGACCTTGTTGAATAACCTCCCAAATTCTAGTGAATTATGAGAACGTCCTAATGATATTTCTTAGGACTGCTTTGTACTATTGTGTATTTTATTAAAGAACCCTGCTTATTTTCTAGTGCTGCTGAGATGACGCACAGAGACCCTGAGCAGATGTCACCTTCTGTGCATTATGCATGTATTAGTCCATTCTGCTTGAATCAATAAAGTGATATAAACATAGTGATTTGTAAAGCGGCAGCATTAAAAGGCTACCACGCATCTTTTCAACTGGAAATAACTACTGACATACTGTGGTATCACTTGACTCACACCTACCAAAAAAAGTCTTTATTTCAAGGCTGGCAAGGAAGCCTTACAAAGCCTTTATAAAAGTTTCTATTCTAATTTACTTCAAGCCACATATACAGATAAGCTAAATAAGAGCTTTTTTTTTTTTTTTTGGAGGGGGGGGGGTCTTTGAATTCAGTTTCCCATTCTGTCATAGTAATAATTTCAACTCCTTTGGTGTCTGAGAAGGTAGGCCACAAGGACTCTGAGTAATGGAATACTTTCACTAAAGAAATTGGACGATTGAGCTACATAAGACACATTATTATACTATTCAATGTCTATGGGATTGACATACAGCGGAGTTTTGTTCTTGGCAATCTCTGGCAGTCCCATAGAGAATGAATGGAGTGACAGCACTTTTGTAAGAGGATAAATGTTGAAGTTGGCACAATGCATTTAAAGGCTTTGTACAGGAGTAGAATACCACGGCTGCTTTCATATAAAAACTGCACTACTACTGTCCATAGGTTGCATGTGGAATTGCGAATACGGTATAAAAAAAAAAAATAGCAGTCCAACATCATGAACCTGACAAATCAATGTTTTTTGGTAGAATTGACATTTCTACATGCCGCTCATTCTGAGTAATAGAATCATTCATTGAAAGGGGATTGTTCACAATAATAGCAGTGAGGAGGTAAATTGGTGAAGTCATTCATTCTGCAAAATAACAGGTTTCAATTTTGGCCCTTACTTAAAGTAGGAGGGTGGCAGAGATTGCACACGTTGCTTATAGTGCATTTCCTTCTGAAATACTGGGGAAAATGAGTAATTTCAGACATAGTTCTGATGAAAAATGTACTTTGATTAAAAAGGTGATTGTAGAGGGAAAAACATATGGAGAAGTACTGCAAATTATAGGCTACTCAGCCAGAATGATCTCAAATGTCTTGAAGTGGCAATAAAAACCTGAAAGATGCAGAAAGAAGCTGGGAACTACTGTTCAAATGGATCGAAGAATAGCCAAAATGGCAAAGGCTCGGACTATGATCACCTTCAGAAAGGTGAACAAAGATCTGAAGTTACCAATGAGTTTGGCTAGAATAAGAAGATGATTAAATGGGTTATCCGGTTTCTAACAGTGATGGCCTATCCTTAGGATAGGTCATCAATATTGGGAAAAATCCCAAAATGCAGAAGAAATGTGAAATGTAGTCCAATCTTCTTGGACTGGAATACCTGTTCAGAAGTGCTAGAAATTGGTTCATGATCCATGAAACGCAGAAGTCCATCAGTTTTCACAAAAAATGGTTATGCCAATAAATATTAGTTCAGTAATTCAAAGTAAACTAAGATCTCAAACACTGTTCACTTTAGACAACATTTTTGAGTCTTTAAAGAAAAATACTGACAACTGCTATTTTTTGAACAGACTATTATTCATTTTTCTTTACTTTCTGTACTAACACAAATTGTTACATATTGTTACTGTTTAGATTTGGAATTTAATGTGTAGGATTTCCAGTCTATTTACATTTATACAAATAAAAGTTATAATGATTTTCCGCTTTATTTCCTCTATTAAACTCACCCACAAATCAGTCAACCCCGATCTCCTGATTGATTATGTAAATTAATGCATTATTGATGAGTGAAGGTTACTGTCAATTCTTATAATCCAGATCCAGAAGAAAACCCCGAATGTAACATTTTCATTCCGCAAAAGTATAAAACGGCTTATGGGACAACACAGATTAGCGAAGCAAAAACTAAATGTTGAAATAAACAACCTTGCATACTAATAATAACTTCTCATCCTACTCCTAAATATATCAAGTCTACATGTCACATAATTAAGTAATGTGAAGACCAGGGAATCTATTTTTGTAGCCAGATTCTTGTGCATTTCACTTAAGAATTACAGTGACTCAAATGAAAAAATCTGGTCATTTTGTGAATTTTTTACTCTGGTGTAGACCTAATAACTCTCAGAGGAAAATGGTAAACAATGAGTGACAGTGGAAATTTACTGTACATACTAAACATGAATTACTCTAACCTTTTAGAAAATTATACAAAATTATCAATATGTGTCTGAATGATAATTAGATGACACCACCATAGCTCAGAAGTAATTATTCTTTATTTTCATTTCATTCTTGACCAGTGCTGTACAGCATCTTTGTTTTAATGCTGCTAGGGCTTTCTTTAGTTATCTGCCACACTGTTACCGTACTGGTATCTTACTTGTGGAGAGCAAGTCTCTTCTATCAAAGAACTAGAAAGCAAGGTCAGTGCAACCATTTTTACCTGACTTGAGCTCCTTTACTAGAGAAGACATGGTGTTGGTTATGGAATCAGCTGCCACCAACAGGTCATTCCGCAGATTTCTTCTTGCACCTAAAAGATCAAAGCAATAAAATCACAAGACATTGATATCCATAGGACAAAATAAACTATCCACACATCTTCTGTCCCATTCTGGATAGCCCATGGACACCACAGAGTTTGTAAGGTACATGTTCTAATGCGTTTTCCAGGTACTCTATTGTGACCCCACACTCCCTAACCCTACCTAACAATTCCAGGTGTGTACTTAACATAAGGGTACTAGAGCTCTACTCAAGGGTGAGTATGATGTGAGTACACAAATCTGGGTACAAGATTGCTAAGACAAGGTTCACATCTGTGCTGGTCTCACAGATGTGAACCTATGCGGACTTGAAAGACAGAGAGCCCAGACCACCAAAACAGCACTTACCCACAAACAACGGCAGACCCCATAGATTATATGGGGTCCGCCATTTTCATACTGAAACTGGCGGAGAGAAAAGTTCTCCCGTACAGGACTTTTCTCTTCGCCGATTTCTGTCGGTTTCTGTGGCAGTCTCCGGTGCAGATGTGAACTTAGCCTAAGGCACATATATCAGTTGAGTCTAACTAGTTGTTTTATACTTGAAGCTAGACAGAACTGATAGCACTGGTCTGGCGTCCACAGCTGGACAGAAAAACATTGCATGCAATGTATTTCTTTCCAGCACAGGGAGGCGTCCAGGATCAAATTTGATGTGCCAGAAGCAATCCCATAGAAAAACTATGGGATGCATTCTAATATCTCATATTTTAATAAATGCAAAATATGGACAAATATATGGGAACAAGGCCTTAATGAGTATTTTTTCAGCTGCACTGTTTGCAAAGACACTAATACAGCTGGGCTGCTGCATAACAACATTGGCAGTGACGCCACAGGATTATTTCTAATCTAGTTGTTTAGGTGTAAGGTTGTCACTTACCATACAGTGCAAAGGAAGGCTGCATGTGCTAATGCAGAAGTTTAACCATTTGGTAATATTTTTCCACTACCTTTGCAAAATTGACACCAGGAAATGTGGATCTAGTGATTTGCAAACATGTTACAGTATAAGGCTGATCATTCTCTATTATCACTTACTCTGAGCAAATGCCTCTTGCACATCTCCACCAACCCCTGTAAGAGAGTCCTGAGGAGTGTGTGTTGGGGTGGAGCAAGCTGATGCGGACCTTATAGGCATTGGGATAGGCCTGCTGATGGTATGACTGGGAGAAGAGCGAGGAGAGCCTGCCCCCTGAGTCTGTAAAATAAACAGTAATTGGTAAGAAAATGTAAGTTTGGAAAGCAAGTACCTTCTCATGTGTTTTGTAACTTAGCAATTGACACTCATAGGACTGGGAGCTGATCTAAGCATGGTCACCATGTTTCCTTACTCCTGGGAGGGAGGGAACTGCCATTCAGCAATACAACCCTTATCTATGATAGTTGTCTGTTCCAGAGATAAATGTAACTAAGGAACAATGAGATAGAATAGTAACAGACTTCTGACCACTTAAATGCTTTAAAATAATAAAAGAAATAACAAATCACGTTACCAATTCCCTGCTGCTCTCATTCCAACACTTTGCGGGTCCCCCACTGGTCCCTGTTGACACAGAAATGTGGCTGCTCACCCCATCAGTGAGTTGCTGCGGCAGTGATTTTCTGAGCAGTCACATTTTTGTGTTCATGATGATCAGAAAGTAGACAGACTGGTGAGGAATCTGGGAAGCGTTAGAATGGGATAAGCAGGGGATCCGTAAGGTATTATTTCTTACATTATTTTGAAGCATTCTGAGCATTTAAAACCTTAAAGAGAGTCTTTTGACACAACTCAGCATATCAAACCAGCTCCATAGATAGCTAGGTTATGGTGGCCTGAATCAAATGGTGTTTTCCACTTGTGAATTGATGTTTCCATAGCCGAGATATTGCATTTTTTTGGAACAATGAGGGAATTGCTCCTTACTTCTCTGAAGCAAAGACCACACCCTTGTTTCTCCAGATAGCTCATTTGCATATAGACAAAAAACATAAAAACATCTCAGCAATGGCGGCACCGAATCACAAGGGTAAAACACTATTTGATTCAAGTGACCCTAACCTATCTATCTGTGGGACTGGGCTGATGTGCTGGGTTCTGGTAACAGATTCTCTTCTGAACTGTCTCAAGAAGTTCCCATGAACTCTGTAACATGCTCCTCTACAGCATTCAGTACATATTCACTGCTCTCAAACAGTCTCAAATCACTGCCTGATCCGCAATGAATGGAGATAAAGCAGAAAGCAGTCAAGTCACAGTCAGAACAAGTCATGCAAGTAATGGGTCATAGCATAAGCTCTGATCAGGTATGAGGTCATACTAAACATCAAACAGTACAACTTATTCGGTATGTAAGTAGCAACATGCACAATGACAACTTCTGAACCAGGCAGATGGCGTCTCATCAGTTATGTACCATCGATCCTACAGGTCCACAATTCACATCAATAAAACTACCGGTACTTCATGATTGTTTCATAGAGATATGGCACTTGCACATCACATATTTGTAATGTCCAAATACATACAGACTTCCGTTTTAAAGATAGGCATGGACAAGAGGTGAAAGCTAGTATATTCATGTATGCAGCAAAAAATATCTGCCTGGACTTTAGGGCATGCTGCAGATTTTCTAATTCCGTATTTTGCAGATAAGCCACAGATTTCATTCATCCTTTGCAATATATACCCTCAATGGGGTTGCATAAGATTTAGATTTTTATCTGATTGGTGGGGAGCCGACGGACGCCCTCCCCGCACCAATCACTTGTATGGGGCCACTTCCAGCGCCTGTACTTTACACAGCACAGGGCGGAAAACAGTTGGCTCCCTGCCCTGTATAGTGGATGGGTTCCAGCACTGCAGCACAGCTCCCATTTACATGTCCGCCCTGCACCAATCAGATATTTATGGTCTATCCTAAGGATAGGCCATAGAAACCTAAATCCTGGACTTCCCCTTTAATGCGGGAAGTACAGTATGGTCTACTGCATTCTTGCTATGCAGTTTGAGGGATTTGTGCAATGTAAATTGACAGACTGGTGTGGGGGGGGGGGGTCTTACAATATGCATATAGGAGTATTTATTACTTAAAATAGTTTAAAACAAAAATGGAGAAGTTGTCTATACCATTTTTTTTTTTAGGTCGTCCATTTTCCATCCTGCTATGGAATACTATGGCAGAGATCTATGGATTTCTTACACACATGACAAATTCAAAAGAACAGTTTATATAAACTTGTATAGCTCTTAACTAAATAATATTAAGAACTTTAGGATTATAATTTAGGCACTTGTGAATACAGGTAAATATAGATTATGTATATACACAACTTGTTATACAGAAAAATAAAATATTGATCATCTAGAAATATTTTCAGACTGACAAACAAAGGTTTAGTCTGATGTCTCACAACCAAACGCAAGACATATAAAAACATGTAAAAGTCCTTAATACATCTCAGGTGTCTAAAATCCTAAAACATCTGAGAGATCTATACAACTGAGTATTAGGTGCGGGTTAATCTTCCTTATTGTTAATATAGGATTTCATTTTTTACATCATGCCAATACAGCCAAAACATGCAGCCAATAATGGCAATATACATGTGGACTTACAGCCTGTCTCAGCTCTTGTTCCTGTAAAATTTTCATATACAACAAAAAACAGAAGGATCAATAACACATCTGAGGCCCTTGAAATAAGAGGTTACAAATAGAGGGGTCAGTTAATGGTCGCTGTCATTTCATCAAACGTATGCTCATTAGTTGGCCAATGTAGAGATTACATCTACTGAAAATTACATTTCCTACTTGCAAAATCACCGTAAAGGGCTGACAACTAAGTGTCTTCTCTCCCTTTAACTTGCTGTACACTGCCTGTTGTCAAGTGAAATCCATCTCTAGCAATAGAGACAGATTGCAGGAGGCGGGGGTTGGGTCTCTGCAGCTCCAGCCTCTACCTCACCACAGTCTCAGCTCACAGCATGAGCAGCAGGTAAGTGAGGCTCTCCTCTGTATCTTTCTTCTATATAGACATCATTGCCCATGTTGGTGTTATTGCAGACTGCTTCTGTGGGACACTAAATTCCTTTCTTTACCGTCTTGTCAGCCATTGAGGCCGGCAGCAGCATGAGAGATATTCCTTTGCTATTTATGTTGGATACTGTATGTCAGTTTCTGCTTTCCTCTCTATCAAACGCCATGCAAAAATATCAGAGAGCAGACATTTAAGATCAGTGGTAGTGAGGAAGGTGCTGGCAAGTGAGGGCATGGAGTATAGGGCAGGGTAACCACTCACTCAAATCTCATTATAGGGTACGAGTACTATGAGCCCTCGTTATTTTTTCATTTTCTGTTGAAATGACAAGTACACTTTAAAGTACCTATAAGATCATAAAAAACAGGCGTTCTTCCAAAAACAGGGCTAACACATCCACTAGTTGCGTGTGGTATTTATGCTCAGACCCTTTTACATCAATGTTGTTGAGCTGCAGTATCGGACACAACCAATGGAGGAAAGGAGCCATGTTTTCCCAATATTGTGCAACTCCTTTATTTCTATCACATACTGTGAAAATAACTAACAATTTCAATCCCTCACCTTCAAAAGTTTCATGAGCCCTTCAAGCTGTACCATCAGCTCCCTCCTGCTTTCTTGCAATGCGGACATCCTCTGCTCAAGTTCATCTTTTCGCTGTCTGAATGATGACAAGAATCAGATCAGAAAGCTCCCAATACGTCAGCCATCATAGATTATAATTCACCCCATCAAGTAAGACCTTCTTGTCCCTTTCCATTAATTAAGAAAGAAACAGACACAATCTCAAAACTCCTGTGCAAGCAATGTGCCCAAGTAAATGAATGTAAGATAGATCACTGAGACTATTAGACTGCCATTGTCATAGCTTATTGTCATATTAGGTGACAAGCAGGGGCAGAGAAGGCCAGCATCAATGTGATTCCTGTCAAGTGGCACAGTGTGGAAAGGGTAAGGTGAGGAGTGCTGATGTACGCTGTTTCCATTACTCCAATAAGAGATACGGAAACAGCTCAACACATTTAGCTATGCGGTTTCCATAACTGGAGTTACAGGAATGGTGTAGGTCTGCTGCGCTATTTAGTTTCCGGAGCTCTCATTCACCTGTATGGGACTTACAGAAACAACATAGAGCAGTTTAGGGACGGGGACATCTCTCCTTGAGGAGAGCACCAGTGAAGGTGTGTAGAGTTTTGAATTGCCTTTCGCCCTCTACTAAGCATCTACATATCACAAGGCATTATGGGAAAGGGAGCTGGGAAGCTCATGCGCCCGTCACATCCAACAGAGGGCGCATGAGCTTCCCAGCCCCCTTTCCCATAATGCCTTGTGAAACATAGAGCAGTGACACTCATCTGCTTCTGTAAGTCCTGCTCTTGTTGTTGGGACTTGCAGCCAGTTGTTTCTATCTTGGTTATGATTTGCTAAGATGGGAATAACCCTTTAATGCTAAGAAAGCTGCTTTTTTTCCATCACAATTTTGATGCTGTATTCTCACTGCTTTTGACAAGTAAATCGAATCCAACTAAAAGATGGCAAAATATAAGCTTAAAGGGAGTCTGTCAGCATAAGGTATAACCACAAACACATATAGGCGAATTGATAAAGACCAGAGTATTACTCCCCCCCCCCCCCTTGTTAATATTTGGCTTTCATGGGCCTATCTACCCCCCCCCCACTTGCATGACTTAATCCGTATGGACTTCTCTGGTTTTACGTGAGCCTACCAATCACCCCCCCCCTTCTGTTGTCTTTTTGTCTTGTTATTTGTTATCGACTTGTTTTTGTAGTCAGATGATGTGGTAATTGGTTTCAGTGCAGTCCCTTTATGTATCTCTGCCACACCATTTTGTCTCTTCTGTTTGTTCTTTATTGAAAAAAAATTAATAAATAAATAAAGATCTAAAAAAACAAAAAAGCAGAGTATTATATGCCAGCCCTCATGATCCTTGTGACAACAGATGATCCATCTGATTCATGACTAGGTGCAAGCTTGGACTGAATCAGGCACATCTTCTGCCGAGCTCACCTGCTATTTGAGGAGTTCCCAGATTCAAGTGTCTTGAGGGAAATGATAAAATGCCTTAGACTAAGGCCCCACATTGCGGAAACGCAGCATTGTTTGTTGCAGATTTTGCAGCACTTTTTTGAGCTAAAGTCAGGAGTGGATTTAACAGAATGGAAATGTCTAAGAGTTTCCTTTATATTTTCCATTCCTTTTCAAGCCACTTCTGACTTTGGCTCAAAAATCTGCAACAAAAAACGCTGCATTTCCGCAACCTGGATCTTAAGCCTTAAAGTGGTTTTCTGGCCCCAAATCGAATTTTCATGCTGATAACCTATCCACAGGATAAATAATCAGTATGTAATTTGTTGGGGTCCGACACCTGAACCCCACATAGATCATTTGCTTTAGTAGCCTCTGGGTACTGGAAGTTGCTATTGGCGGCGCAGCAGCCGCGTCCACTGTCTGGGTCTGAACTGCAGTACCGTTCCTATTACTTGAATAGGAATAGTGCTGCATGCACCGCTCATTCACTAGAAGCCTCTGGCGAGGCTGCTAGAACAGATGATCTGTGTAGAGTCCAAGTGTCGGACTCCAACAAATCACATACAGAAGACCTAAATTTGGTTTGGGGCCAGACAACCCCTTTAAAGCCAGGGCCTCACGTGGCGTAAAAAGATGTGCCGTTTTACAGTTACTGTATAGTGGATGGGATTCTAGCGAATCCCATCCCCACAGTGCGAGAAAATATGCGCTGCTGACATGCTGTGAATTTCCAAAAACTTTGCAGTTTTGGTAATCACAATATGTCAATTATACCTACAGAAATGCCTGCGGTTTTCCTATAGGTATAATGGAAGCAGAAAATGCGCAGAGGTTTCACTTTTTGTGAAAAGCGCTGTGGGAAAAACTACGATGTATGCCACCATGGTTTTTCCCACAGCGCTTTTTTTCTAGGGGACGCTACTTGGGGCCTTAGCCTAAGTAGCACTTGGGGACTCATCTTAAGTTCTCAGTGCTGAACTGCTCATTGTATCACAATAATCTATCACATTAGAATCTGCCCTACAGTACCATAAGTTTAGTTTAGAACTGATGTTTATGCCTAAAGTGTCCCTTTAAAGCTAGGGCTATGGGACTAAGAGCTGATCACTGCATGTCTATGATCACTTTATATTTAAAGGCCTATGATATAGAACAGAGATCGGGCTAAAGGTTATGCACACTTTTGAAACCATTTTTACTTCTCCAATGCTAAATAAAAAATGAGGTATATTTACAACTAGTCTTAATTAAAAAATCCCCTACCGATTTGTGTATACAGCCCCCATGCAGACCTGAATGTCTCCATAATTAGACTGGAAACAAAACCTGTGTGTAGCCTGAGCCTGCGGTCATGTGTTACTCCCTTCCATCTCACCCCTTTTCTACGATCTGTATAGGAAGAAGGCGTAGAGAGAGTGACATAACACAAAGCTCAAGATCAGACTGCACGCAGGTATAGTTTATGTTTCGATCTTTGTAACCACCATACACAAGGCTGGGCTAGTAAATGATGCTATTTATTTATGCACCACTTGCTGCTAATTGTGGTCTTGAGGTTTTCCTTTACCTAATAGGACATCCAGGTGGATATCACACTGGGCGCTATCATTATTGCTCTGTTTGATCTGTCTTTCCTTGGTAGGTTTGTACCCATCTAGTCTGTGGTTACATAAGTCTTTATGTAGCTACTGACATACAGTACAGAATAAGCTAAGTGCTCTATTTTTAGCACAGAGAAATTATACACTTGTAGAAAGCATGCGGTACAAAACAAAGGTACCCAAAGTGCTACAATCCATTTATGTAATAACACGACAAACAGAACACTATGTGACATTAAATTCCTTTAAATTGTATTACTCTCCATACTTCGCGTACACTGGCTTACTATGCTGTGGCCTGGCCTTTTTTTGTCTTGGGTTTGCCTTAGAAGACATTTCTGCTTTTAAGATGATGGTTCTGCATGTTCATTTATAACTACGGATGGTGACAGTATAATGTCTGCTTCATTATGATATTCTGCAGCCATGCTGTGATGGATTTTATCTTTTGTTACCTGAGCAGTCGGAGTTCTGCCAGAAGAGTGGGATTCTGTTGTGCTTTTTCTGGAGTGGGCTGAGAGGCCTGTTCATGTTCAATTCTCAGCCTCTGTATTTCCTGCAATATTTCTCTGAAAACAGAAATGTGGCTAAATGTTATTATGATGTACAAAATAAGGAAGCTTAACACCAATCTAAAAGAAAGAAAACTGAATATACCTACACAGGGTTTACTACCTGCTGTGTTCATGAATAGGAAATGTGATCTTAATTGACCTTTACTACATAGGACAAAGGTTGGCGAGACCTTTCTCCATCCCTAGATTGCAGGCTATTGCTAATAAAGGGCATGACCACCTTTGCATGTTTCTTTTTTTATTACTTAAATGTGTTTAAAAAATATATAATAAACTTTGTGCTGGAAAGAGGTAAAATGTTAAAGGATGTTTAACCATTGTAATAATAATAATAACGGTAATAATCATGATAACAAGGTAGCAGGTGTATAGCACTCTTAGGCTACATTCACATTTGCATAGGAGACTCCATTGCAATGTCTGGGACCTGAATGCACAAATTTTTCATCCATCACTTAATTTAAAAATAACAGACCCTATTTAGCGATCCTACAAAGGACAGCCAACGCTAGTGTGAATCTAGCATAAATTTACCTTCGCTATAAACACCAGTATTATGTAAATAACCTAGAATATATAACCTAGAAGCGTTTCCAAACTATGAAGATTATCACTTCTTGTATGTCCATGCGCTGTATGATAATGTGTGCCTACACCTGATGTCGGTACACCTACCCATATCATACAGTAGTGCATGTGTACACGTTATAGACTGTAGCAGGTTGCGGGCATGTCAAATAATCTGTATACCAATCTACATCATATGTAAATATTTAGGAAGCCATACAGCAGCAATGCCCATGGGATGCCTACCCCTTTCCCTCTCTGTTAATAGTATGAATCTTTGTATGATGTGACATTTTGTCAGGTTTATCTTTGCGACTCTGCTTTTTTTTTTTTTTTTTTTTTTGTACATTGTATTGTCAAAATTGTATGTGATTACTGCTGCTTTAGGGGCCAGACTCATCTGGGAATAGGTTTGCTGGTGTTTATTTCTAATTCAATAAAGATGACTATTTTTGCAGTTTGTGTTAATGATTTTTCTTACATACCTCTTGTGTTCTTTGTTGTTCTGCTCAAGTTTTGGGTATATGACTATACTGTTCAAAACAGAGGCACTGTCACAGCCCTTTCTTTTTATACATTGTCATGATAACTTAAAGGGACCCTTAAAAGCCTAACACAGTTAAAATACCTGGCGCCCTACTGGCGTGGTTACCTCCAATTCCCACTCCTCTCTATATTTTTGTACAAATGCCACCAACTTCTCAGACTTCTGCAGTGTTGAACTGAGGTTCCCATGAGATAAAATGATTTTGGGGGCCCACTGTCCAACAACCCCTAGGTAATAGAGCTCAATACCCTTCAAATCTACATGTCTTCTGCTGAACTATTATTGTCTTAGAGTCTGAGCCCACCAGAGCATCCTCTGGTACTCTCGAGGGCTAGTCCAACACGTGTATGCACACTGCTATGGTAGTCTCCTGCAGAAGGGAGCGTCTCAGACTACCAAAGCACAGTGTAAATAGGGGACTGACAACTGGAGGAACCACTCTAGAAAGGGCACACATTGCACCAGGTATTTACACCATGCATTATTGTGAAAACGTTTATTGTCAACCGGAAGATCACTTTAATCCAGTTATAAGTAGAATTTCCCTGCAGTGAAATGATTTTACCCACTGACTATAAACAAAAGGAACCATAAAACCTTCGACAAGTGGCAGATACTGTACCTATTTTTATTTTCCAGCTCTGCAATAAGCTGTCTTTGCTGCTTATTTGCATCGATTGTAAAGGAGATGTCTGGGCCTCTCTGCTGACTCTGCTGTAATAGAATAAAGCATTCTTATCAAGAAATCTCGCTGGCATCCCTGCTCATAAACCACACAATGACACCCAATAGAGAAAGAGACATTCCACTGCTAGATACGCTGAATGTATAGAAAAACAAAACCATACTCCTTTCTCCAGCTGTTTTTCTTCAAGAAATGCTTTTTTTTAATTTTTTTTTATTATTATGGACCCTTATATGCAGAAATAATAAAACAAGCATGCAGATATTAATTGGGTAATATAATCATAGGTATTTATGACACAAGAAATGTCAACAGTATTCGAAGGATGTGGGTCCTAGCAATGGGAAAGGCTGTGGAGTCGGAGTCAGGACCCGCCAACCATTGCTTCCACAAAGACAAACCCATCATTTCTATAGATTACATGTACAATTCACTACAGATACTTTCTTTTTTTCTAGATAATAATTCACACTTCAGTTCAGGTGAAAAAATATGTTACTGTTTCAGGCAGATTTCATCTCAATCCTACAAAGGCCATCTGACAGATCTACTGTCCTTCTCTACTATCACGCTCACAGCAGCAAGCAATTGTTGTGTCGACTTGAAATCATTCAGGTGACTTGGTTCTTGTAGATATACCAATCTGCTACCCATGCTGCCACGTTTCATGTGACAACTGAACAAAAGATTACTAAGTTGGAAGGACTACATCTTATAATCTATATAAGATGTGAAATTAGTCGGGAAATGAAAATACACCGGATTATCAAAGGGTATACGTTTGTTCCCTATAGTATGGTATCTTTTTGTGATGTCCAATGCTGATTAACCCCTTTGCACTGTGGACAGTTCTGGCCTTTTTATGTATTTTTTTTTTATCTGCTCCTCTGTAAAAGCCATAACCATTTTTCTACAAAAATAAGTGTGAGAGTCTCATTTTGTACAGGAAAAGTCTCATTTTTAATGCCACTATTTTACAATACATATTATATACTGAAACAATTGCATTAGGTGTAATAGTATGGAAGCCATGGGAGCCATTGTTAGACCCCTGTAGGAAGGGGGCATGGAGAGAACTCGCAGTCATTGCTATGACAGCGCTGTAAATGTATATCATAAGTGTGCAGCAACTGTCCACAATACCCTAACAGATGGCGCCATTAACCCTCTTAATGACTGTCTTTATTATTGCATCATATTCGGAGTGCCATGATTGTTTATATGAGTGATGATTGGAGTCGCCCCCTATCACTAATGCACTAATCTTCCCAGAGTATTGCCATAAGTTTTTATTTGTAGACCCAATAAACAGACAGGAGCTAAATAGAAATTCCTTCACATGGTACTTCTCAGGCGGAAACTGGCAGGGACCCATTAAGTGTCAGAACAGGAATGGAAGAGGACTGGTTGAAATTCCTAACATGAAACTCCTGCAGGTTCCTATTCCAGGAGAGACATACTTACTGATGAAGTGGTCTCGGCTGCTAGTCTTGCTGCATATCTGGCAATCAGTCTATGTTCCTCATCTAGGCGGCTGGGACTGTCAAGCATTCTGTACAAAGGAATTTAGGACAGGAAGAAAAAGGTGGGAAAAAAAAACAAGAAAAAACGTTTTACACCTTGAAGCTTCCCACCTAAGCACAAACCCATAGAGTTTATAAGTGCCATTTTCACATCCATAATAAGCAACACTATTATAAAGAGCAAGACTAGGCTAACATGTTCTACAGAGAAACACCAAAGATTCATTAATGTAAAGAAAATGTAAAAATACAATTACTAAACTGTTTACACTGTATTTAGAGAACTTTGTTATGTGCAACTGTTTCATGTGCACTGGATTATACAGATGTAGCAACCGATAAACAAAAGTTCACAACCTATGGCGTGTTACCAAATAGCCAGGGTCCTGCAAAGTGAATGAATGAGTGTTCTGTAGCGAGAAACCAATGTTACTTAATGCGATATGAAGGAAGATTTAACAATTGCTACATCTGAATACAGACTTATCTGGAAAGAGCATCATCAACTTGATATCATTTTATAGTATTGTGCAGTAGAGCAGTAGGCTGCCCTCTATGAGTTCATATGTACCTCTACTAACCAAAGAAACTTGCATCATATTCCCAGAGGTTTTGACAGTGTAAACAATGCTTGTACATTGTGGACCAGATAAATTCATTACTGGATGGAGATAACATCTCTAGCATTTTTCTACCGTGTTAGAGATTAAACCTAAGACTTTGCATCATGACACATTGATCATAATACATAGGTAAATACTTTTTGTAAATGATGAAATACCTTTCACTCTGGGCCTCTATCCTCTATAATTATTGCTACCCATGAGATGTACCAAGTAAAAACAAATAATGGTGCAAAAGAGACTGGTTTTATTGGATACAATGTATAGGTCCTTCCATCGTGTTGGGTTAAGCCAATGCTTATAGAGGAAAAGAGCACTGTAAAACAGCCCGTGATGGAGCATATAGCAGTTCTTAGCATATGGAGGATGACTGAGGGATCCATGCAACTTTATAGGTCTACACTAAATACAGCTGTGTGCATAGGCCTAAATGCAGTGCAATGACCAACAAATGTTACTGCACTTGTGCACAATATTTTTAACTATGCACTAAAGTACACCAAAATAAGATTTAGACAATTTATAGAGTTCTCACAAACAACAATCAAGTCTCTCGATAATCAGATTTCCAATTCATATACAGCAGCATTCTGCATCGGTGCCTTGGTGTGCATCTGTAGACTTCACTTGAGATCCATATCAATTTAGTTAGTACTCTCTCTATTATGTAGGGGATACACCATCTACATTTTTCCACAATCAAACGTTCACTTCCAAGTGCTTGCACCTGCACCACCAGAGAATGTTTTTGTACATATGTTATTGCATGATGTTTTTTATGTGATTTAATTCATTCCAAGTGTTATGAAGATCATTTCTTGTTACAAAAGTCGCTATAAAATACATTGTGTGATGGCTGTTATGCGATAGAAAACCACTATGCTGTTTCTAGGAGAAATGGAATATGTTCAGTAATGTTCATACTTCAAGTTATGAGGTATAACAATATTACATCAATGTCCCTGTCACATAGCATTGTAATGGTCCTTGCTTTGGTCAGTTGAGTTTTATACAATACAATGATCAGTTGCACAGTGTAGATCTTTATGCAGATTATATTGATACGTAATTAGAAATAAGTATTTAGACGCTTGTGGCTCTAGATCAGGGGTAGGCAACCTTTTTTGTTCGGCTTGCTGATTTTAATTAAAAAATCAAAGATGAGGTACTTGGAGTGCCGGTCAATAATTGTAAGTCTGACAACCCCTAAACTAAAGTCATATACCACAAACCATAATACAGAAGTGCTGCCACAAGATGCTTCTGGACACATGCGTTTACTGCTATTTCCTGGGACGCTCCTGTACTTTCTGATTAGAAGCAATGAAAGTACATGTGCAGCCCCCAATTAGTGGTAAATGTATGTGTCCAGGAGCACCGTATGACAGCAGTCTTATGGTGAAAACACACTATGTATCTGGATGCAGCTATATTCTTAGGCCACTGGAACTTTTAGCTTGATGTATATCTGTGTTCACATGGTACAGCCCCTACACACTGTATTATGCCCCATAGCGGCCCCTTTACACCGTATTATGTCCCATAGCGGCCCCTGCACACCCTTTTATGCCCCATAGCGGCCCCTGCACACCGTATTATGTCCCATAGCGGCCCCTTTACACCGTATTATGTCCCATAGCGGCCCCTGCACACCCTTTTATGCCCCATAGCGGCCCCTGCACACCGTATTATGTCCCATAGCGGCCCCTGCACACCTTATTGCATCCCATAGCTACGTCCCACAGCGGCCCCTGCACACCGTATTACGTCCCATAGTAGCTCCTGTACACGGTATTACGTCCCATAGCGGCCTCTGCACACGATACTATGTCCCATAGTGGCCCCTGCACACGGTATTATGCGCCATAGTGGTCCATGCACACAATACTATGTCTCATAGCGGCCCCTGCACACGGTATAACATTCTAACTTTTATCATTTTCGCCACTCACTAGCTATTACTATACTCTGGGGTCTCTTCAGACCCCAGAGTATAATAAGTCGAGGGCCAAGAGAGGTGACAAACATAAAAAAACAATGTACTTACCTTTTCCTGCGCTCCGCAGCCGCTGTGTTCTCTTTGGGCGCTTCTGCCTGTAGTTAGCGACCGCTGATTGGTTCTCAGGGGTCACGTCGCCTCATTATGCGTAATGACATCGGACGTGACCCCAGAGGTCCTGTCAGCTGTCTCTTACATCAGACAGAAGCGCCCGAAATGCAGACAGTGGCTGCGGAGCGGAGGGAAAGGTAAGTACGTTGTTTTTTTTATGTTTCATCACTTCTCCTGAGCCTCCGCTTATTATTCTCGGGGGTCTGAAGAGACCCCCAAGTATAATAACAGCAGTTTCGTTTTGGCCGTGTTTGGACTGATCGAAACTGCTGGGTGAGGACTCCGGTCGCCATGCCAGGGAAATATGCCTCACGTGCCACTCTTGGCACGCGTGCCAGGGGTTGCCGACCCCTGCTCTGGATTATACACTTCACAGTACCTTATTGCTGGTGTTGGTTTTTGCCAAGTACTGACACCACATCTATAACACAAATACACTGTACCATAAGCTGCTGCAATGCCCCTTATAGGTATGTAAATACATTTCTATCAGTCCCACAGAAGTGGATGGAGCGTCTGCCGATCATGCACACTTATGGAGGCTGGTAGTCCCAGTGGGCGAATCCTCAACAATCAGATACAGTATGTGTTATACACTGATGTGAATGGTGATTTGAAACCTCATGAGGTCTCCATGATAACACTATATCTGACAGATCCCCATAGTGTAGCTCTAGGCTTTAGACCTGTATCTTCAAAACATACATTTAACATTGTTCAATAGAACACAGTAAAGAAGATATTTTTAAAGACATTGAGGGAGAACACAAATTGTGTTGCTAATGCATACAATACAAGAATTACAGGAAACTTCTCCAGAAGACCACCTCTTTGAGAAGACCTCCTTACCCAGACCACATTTTTCTGTGACACTTTCAGTTTTCAATACCAGCTATCTACTTTAAGAAAACCACATCTCTAGATGACCACTTTTTAATGCAATTTTGGGTGGTTATCTCAAAGAGGTTTCACTGTATATGTATTGAGCCTACATGACTGGTCATGTTGAGTCCTCCAGAATGACAGCCCCTCTTCGATGTGGCTGTTTGCATTGGCTTGGATGTATATAAATATACAGTATTGGAGATTAAAGGGCATAAGAAAGGTATCTTCTGTTCATACAACTGATTTTCTTGTCTAGTCTGATCCTGCAGTTGTAACACTCTTCCCCTACCTCTTGCTAACCTACCAAATTATAACTATGGGACAGATGAAAGAAAGTTCCCACATTTTTTCCATCTTAGATATAATGGAACAAAACAAACAAAAATGGCTGCAAAGTTGTACATCCATTGTAGACATCTGCAATGCAATGGAAGACATCTGTTAAAACTTCGGAAAAAAAGATTTTATCTGTAGCATGTCAATGGAAATTTGTAAAACTGTATTTTTGCTTCAAACCATTGGTTCAGAATCTGCAAATATAGTCCTTGAGTGAAAGTGGCTCAGTGTCGACTACTGGTAGACAGGCAATAGCAAACCCATTGGAGCCTTCCAATTTGGCATATTGTAATTCTCCATTAATATATAAAAATGTATAAATTTCTGCTAAGGAAGCCCTAATCTAAATTATGCATACTGGCACTGAGTTGATGTTTGCTACAGCCAAATAATGCATTAACTACACTTCCAAATAAATCAGATGAGTATTAACATCTCATAAAAACAGATAGTAAAAAAGCAAAACCAAGACATCAAGCAGCTTAATATCTAGAGGATGATGCAAGCTCAGTCCCTTTCTAACACATGCTTATCTCTTCAAGTAACTGGGCCACCTGAGCACACGCTGAAGTCATCTGACTTGGCTGACTGCGTTTCATCAACAAGTGACCATCATATGCTCGTCTCCATTTTGTACAAACAAGACATTTGCCAAGCCTTAACTAACCGTGAAAGGTTGTTCTGCAGCATATTGGCATATACCCCGATGAGAACATGTTCATCAGCCAGCCTGTCTGCCACATCCAGGCTGTACTGTAACCTAGAAGGATGGTTTGGAAATAGGAAAGGCTTAAATGTAAAAATAAAGAAACTCAAGAAAGAAAAAGAAAACGTATGCATAGATAGGAATGTAAGAGCAAAAGCAGAGGAAAGAAAGAAAAGGCATGCAGCAAAATAAACCATCACCTCTAATCTGGTTATTGAGATATAGGAAGCATGCGCTATAGATTTACATCAGGGAACCTCAATTATGCAATACTATATTTCATTTTCCACAAAAAACTCCAAGGATCTGTTTACATCACATTTGGACACTACTACGTTCAGTATACACTTCTAAAGACTGCTGCTGTATGTATGCAACTATACACGTTCCACACATCTGCCAGACCTCCAACCTCCACTGCAGAAAATAATGATACAGAATGGAATACTTTTTTGGGGCATCCAGCTGTATTAAAAAAACATAAAGACTTATACAATATTCTCTAAAAAGTGTATACCAACATACATTATATACTGGTTAAACATGTGCCGAAAAAGACCCTCTACAGTATTAATTCCTGCACTGGACAGGGTAGCCCAGGGACAGAGTACAATACTGCATCTCCTATAATCTAGGAAGATGCAGCCTATATATATATATATATATATATATATATATATATATATATATACACACATATACACACACACATACAAGTTGCATCCTTTTAGATGTGTGTATATGTTTGTGTATACATCTGTGTTGTGTGTGTGTCATATAAATATACATGACACACACACAATACAGATGTAAGGCTAGATAATTTCTAGCGAGTCAGGCCAAAACCAAATATTCTTTTTAATCAGTTGTCTAATAATGTGTTATCTCTGGTAAATCTTCTGTTCATTCAATGAACACCTATTCCTTCTGACACCCCCCATACACAATGGGGCAGATAAACTAATAAGTATACATCAGGATTCTTGTGTAATTTGTGTGAAAAAAAAACTTGCATATATGCGCTCCAAGCCGCGGCAAAAAACACCACGTATTACAATACCTGCAAAGTAAATGAGATTCTGGCTAGTCCCATCCACACATTGCAGAAAAAAATCTGCAATGGAAAAACTGCATTTTCAAAAACGCACACATTTTAGAAAACTGCAGCATGTCAATTCTATCTGCGGAAATACTGACGTTTTCAGTATAGGTATAATAAGGGCTGAAAGTGCACAGAGCAAACCTCTGCAAAAACACAATGAAAAAAGTGATGCATTTTTTTCCACAGCATTTTTTGCTGTGTTTCGCTATGTGGGGCCTTAGCAACTGTCTAGTCTAACTTTGTCTTGTTTCCAAAAGTTAGACAATATTACTTTACCTGCGGCAATGTTCTCAATGGAGGGTAGAGAATAAGTTGCTGTCAGACAGCTCTTAAAAACAAAAGAACCAGGCATGTTGAAATCTAACATGCCTGACCCTTTGTTCACTCCCAACATCTGCTGGGGAGAATCAGCGCTCCCCCATAGACATCAGATGTGTGCGGTAACCCTTAGAACACCACTTTATTAGTCAATGTACCAACTATTTGCAAACTTTATGGGCACAATGAATGTGCGATAGTAAATTATGAATAACCCAGTTCTTACTAGTCAGATTATCATACTGTAGTTAAATATCAAAAGTTAAAAGTCTGTAATAAATTCTAAAAGTTGGTGAAAACCAGTAAATTCTTTTGCTGCAATAGTTTGCAACTACAAAATTTAAACATTTTGTGGGAGATTTATTCTGGTGTAATCTGCACCCAAAAACTTTCTAACATTCTGTGCGTCACATTTATCAAGTGATAGATACTTTTCCAACTTCTGTGAAAAGGGGTGTGACCTACACTGCGACTCCATGTACCAAAAATGTGCCAAGAACTTTTAGGCTAAGGCCCCACGGAAAAGACCGTGGTGGAAGCGCATCACATTTTTTTTTCCTCAGCGATTTCACAGAAAGTTTGCAGACTTTCTATCCCTATTATACCTATACGGAAAACACCGGTGTTTCCGTAGGTATAATTGACATGCTGCGATTTAAAAAAACATGATGATTTTTGAAATTGCAGCATTTCTGCTGCGGATATTTTTCTGCAATGTGTGGATGTGATTAGCCAGAATCCCATCCACTTTGCAGGTACTGTTAAACGTGGGGCCCCGGTCTTAAGCCAACTAAGGGTGGGTTCACACTTTCGGTGGCATTCCGTCCGCCGCGAATCCGACTTAAATGTCGGAAAACTGGATAGGGAAAGGTTTGCGACGCTTTGCTTAAAAACCTATTCACTTGAATGGGTATTTAAAGAAATGCGCCGGTGTGCGCTTATATCCTCTGAGCCGCAAAGACAGTTTTTTTTCGTCGGAAACAAAGTCGGACATGCAGGACTTTGTGTCCGACAAAAAAAAAACGGCTTTGTGGCGCAGAGGGTGTAAGCACACACCCACTCATTGCTTTAAAAACCCATTCAAGTGAATGGGTTTTTAAGCAAAGCGTCGCAAACCTTTCCCTATCCAGTTTTCTGAAGCTCCACTGTCTAAAACCTAGACACTATTAGTAAATCTGCCCCAATGCCTCATGTGCAGCAGAAGTCCATGCCCTTTATTATGTTTTCCCTATTACCCCAATAAATGCTCTTACACTATGCAGAATTAGAAACAATATCACCAAAAGTACATAACATTTAGTTAGAAGCAATGACTAGAGCTGTTGCCAGAGGTGGCTGGTAAAATGTGACAAACATTGACATTTGCAGCATTGTACTCACCGTGGCCGCATATTGTCACTTTTATTGCTATTATATATAGCCAGCACGACAGGACAAGTCATTTTGACAGTTGTGGAAAGACATTTTCATTAGGTAATTCTGTATATTCTGCTGCTCTGTCTGCACGCTCCACGCTCTCTCTCATTATATGTATACTGCAGGCAGGCAGGCGTACAGATTATTTTATAAACACATATCTACACCTATTCTACAAAAGTGAGAGCTCTCATTGGACAGATAAGACAGTCGTCCACTCTGACCACACAAGTTCGAGACCTTGACATTTCAATCCTATGATTTTTATGGCCAAATTGGCGTTGACCAGGTGACAAAAGACGAGTTTAACAACAACAGGTGGAGCACCGGATAGTGAAAGACAATGTCTTGCTATGATAATAGTATGACGGCCTGGATCTCCTGTTTAATCCCATAGGACATATCATTGATGTCAACAAAGCTCATAGCTACAGTGGAGATGAACTGCTTGGTCTTACAGTTACTGCTAAATAATATCCAGTATTTTGGATTTTCTAATAGTAATGTAGATGATAAAATGAACTGTATTAGGTATTGTGGCCCCTCCCTATTCAAATGAATGGGTCTGAGCTACAATATAGACACAACCCATGGACAAGAGTAGCTCTGCTTCTGGTAACAACGCTCCCCCCACCCCAAATTATAAACTTAGATAACCCCTTGAACAAGGTGCCACTCACATACAAAGCAGAAAAAATGGAATATGATGAATGTTATTAATCTAAACCAAATTATAAGGATTCAGTCAAGTTAACGAATTTTGTAAATTGACTTTTCTAAGTATATGCAGGAATTCATTACTGCAGTTATTAGTATTGGTTAGTAGGGTTACAGTACCACTACACACCTACATGCTCTGGAGGGCAGCATGCAGATACTAGCACTACAGATCAGCCTCAAACTTACCCTTTGCCTTTAAGCAAAGTTGGGGCAGCCATAGCCAGCTGTCTGCTCTGCTCTGTTTCTGACGCCTTTTGAGTAGAGCTGGTTAACAAGACAGAACAATGCTGAGACAAGCTCATAGGAAGAACAAAGGGGTGTGATAAGCAAGTGGTGAATGAACGCTTTAGAATATAAGGTAATAGGATCATAGGTTACAGAGAAATTAAATGAAGGGCAAAATATAATTTAATCTACAAAAGGACCAAAAACTGAAGAAGAGGAATATTGATATTACTTAGACAAGTAAATGCAATCCAGACAATGGAGAAGCAGTCCGCTGTTGAAAATACAGGTGTGTGCAAAAGGAAATAGGTAATGGAGATGACCATAGACCTCAGATTTTACTGGAGATCTACAGAGAAAAACATGGCTAGCACACTGACAAAGCACATGTGCAATGAGCCTTATGGTCCTGACCACAATCTTATATCTAAGGTGAGCTTTAGTTACTGTAATCGTGATATATAAAACAAGGCAATTATTGTATGCCAATGCTGTAATGTCAGACTTCCACAGATCTGGGGTTGTTCTTGTCTAGAGCTCCACATTAAATGGGTTTCCCCATGAACATAACCATATTTCAATTTGTAAACAATTCAAAGCTAAACATTTTTGCAAAAAAAATAAAAAATCTGGAATGTTGAAGATTTTCTCTAACGATTTTAGTGGTGACAGTTTTTGCGTAGATAAGTTGCCAATAGCCATGAATGCAGCAAAGACTTCCTTATTATGGTCAGTTGCCAATTCTCATGCATGTATTGTCCCTGTCTGATAACTTGTCCACAATAAGGAAATCATGACTGGGTTTCTGACAATTCCCAGACCATAGACAGTTCCTGCATGCTTGGTTGTATGTACTATCTTGTGTTACCTCCTCTACCTCATAGATTGTAAGCTCTGTAATGTCTCATTGTGTCTGTACTTTAACCCTACAATTTGTAGAATGCTGCAGAACATGTTGGCGCTATATAAATAAAATGTATTATTGGCAACCAAATCACGGTAGTTAAATGGCTCCAATGAATAGTTTTAACAAATCCAAGTTTTAACAAATCTATCTATTCATTTGAGCCATTTAACTAACTCAACCTTGAAAATGAAAAATACACTAAAATATAACCTTTATTAAATAAATAGATAAAATTACACCAATAGGTGTTGATGATGTATTTTCTTAAGAACGGACCAGCTACCTGGATAAATGAGCTTAGTCCCTAATAAGATGTCCCTACCTAGGACAAGATACAAGGGACAAGGGGTGAGCAGTGACTCAATAAACCTTATTTTACATAGACCATACAACAATTCCCAACCTTATGCATAATTTCTGGCCATTTAAAGGTTATAAACCCCAAAACCTCGCCACTCACCTCAATGATGCGCCGCTGTACCATAACTCCCACATGATTATTATTTCTCCGATAAAAACATATACACAGACAGCGAATCCATCTATGTGTATCAACTTATGGCGAAAGAGACTGCTCACTATCCCTATAGTGGCACACACGCGGACACTGAAGTCTGACTAGCCAGAGTGGGAAACCAAATTAGTTTGCTCAGCTGTTGGTCTCCATACTTAGCATAGACAGGGAGAGGTATGTATACTAACTACTCCTCAAGTGACACTCACGCGGCCTCTAAAAACTAAACTCCCTTCCTCAACCTAATGTGGACGTGTTTCCAATGAGGGACAAGCCCCCAGTTTCATCAGAGGTAAACATAAAGCAAACGGAACATTATGGTTCAAAAGCTAGGAGGATCTGGTTCTAATTCCAACTAGCATAGCGTTCCCCAGCACTGGTCTGCATGTTACACTTGCAAAATGTCCATCCAACCACTGGTGTATAAGGGCCCGTAAGTCTCACTGTGTGCTCTATGCAAGTGGAGCAATGGCCTGCACTGCTTCATTCACTTAAGGTGCTGCATTCAGGCATTTATCCCCCTCTCCTACATGTTATTAATAGGAAAACCATGCTGTAATAGGCATTTTAAGCCAATAGAGTAGGGTCCATCGATCAAGATGATCATTGCAGCTCCTATAAGCAACTAAAGCATTCATTGAAATCAATGAGCACCACTGGCTTTAGACAGTACTTTGCTTTTACCTGTATTTATAGCACAATTCTAGCACGTACCAACAGTATTACCAAGGGCTCCCAGCAACAATCCAAATAAAATGCCCAAACTGGAAAGTATGCTGACACTTTCAGGATTCCACTCCAAATTCCTCACCAAATCTGCTGATATTCTGCATCCAATGCAAGTGAATTGAGTTCACAGGCAGCCAAAATGTCTGCATGGAATAATGATGTGCCATAGAATTTTCATGGAAGCCAAATACTAGCCCTACTTACAATGAGGATAATTCTTGCAAAGATCCACTGGCACATCTGCAACAAAACTCTAAACGTAACCCTTAGATTTCTATTGAGGACATCTTGGATCTCCTATAGCAAATTGTGAATGTCTCCCCACACCTTCATGGCATGACAATACATCATCTAGTGAAATTTTCTTTTTTACTCTCCCTCCTCAGCTATTTGCTAATGGTTAGATACTACAGCACAGAGTCACACTGGAAAGGTGTACACATCTGCTAAAATATGGGGTGACCTGCAGCTAAAACAAGCAGGAAGACAGAATTATGTTCAACCCTACGGTTCTATTAAACTGACCATAAACATAAGGCAGACATCAGCCTAAATGGACAATGGTTCTATAAAAGTGATATCTTGTAACTTCATTTTCCATAATAATGTAACTGGCTATAAAGGTGACAAATATAAACTCCCAAATCTGTCTGGCTTGTTTTGGGCCCAACTGTTCACATGAATGACCTGGCATACAGGACCACTGATCAGATGATGCTGTTCATCTAATGTGTATGGCCAGTTATACATAAAGCTTAGGTAGATGAGACACAAGTAACTTCTGACTGTTTTCATGTACAGAGCAATAGCGAGAATCTCAGAAAAGACAACAGAAATGGACATAGTACCCGTACAGTCACCATTTTCTCCATGTTTATTATCTATATTAGCTACTATTATTTCTATGCACTAATAAAGATGTCACATCAAACAGACAGCAGAAGCAGTTTTGCAGTTGATTCTTTTTGTCTCCGGCCAATCTCACATCCGTAGCCTTTGGTATCTAGATATCAAGCCTTTGAGTACACAGCCATTTGTTCCAACTTGCATACATCTGTTTCAGAATTTATGAGGCTTGTTTTTGAGGATTTTTGATGGAAGTGATGACATGCTAATACATTCTGTTTTAAGAAGGCATTGAAGTACATCACAGTATTTAATAGACTGAGCTTTTTCGGGTTACTTTCATCTCACCACACCATAACCGCATTGGCCATTGGATAAAATGTCAATAAACACATTACTCTGGAGAAATTCTACTGACTAAATAGCACATTCAGTATAAAGGGTTACCATGTATTAAAAAATAATGTACAATTATTAGTACTAAACATCATTAAAGGTTTTGGACACGTTCTCGTCTAATTTCTAATATGCTATAAAATAGTTGTGATTTGTGCCAGGGAGCTATAAACTCCATCATTGCTTTCCACCTTTGGCCTTCATTCACACGAACGTCATAATCGGATGTGTGATGGCCGTTTTTGTAATGTTGTCTCTTGACTGCATTAAAATCCATTCATGTGAATTGGGGCTATTCACATGATCTATGTTTTAAAGGTTTGTTTTCAAAGACCATCAAAAAATAGATCATGTCCTATTTTTGTCTGGTTTCACGGATGCCTCAATACACTCAAATGTAAGAGGGATCCATGAAAACGGTTGCCCCTTAGATGCAAAGCTAGCAAGAAAAATGGATATTTTTCATTGCCGTTTTGTACAACGTTCGTATCACTGTAGACTTATATTTCTAGGCCAGGCCCCTGATCCCTATGGTGACAGACCATGTGGCAAAATTGTGGAGTTTGTATGTTCTCCCTGTGTTTGCATAGGTTTCTTCTGGTTACTCTGGTTTCCTCCCACACTCCAAAGACATAATAATAGGGAATGTAGATTGTGAGCCTTATATGTGACAATGTGACAGTGAGTGACGCTGTCTGTAAAGCGTGGTGGAATATGTTGGTGCTACACAAGTAAAAACACCTATATATCACCTAGATTCGTGGCTTCATCTATATAAAGGAACCAGGAAATTCATCCAGCAGGGATTACATTTATCTATCTGCTGTAGGTTTTTGGTTAAAACCCAGTAAAAAGGCCTGAATCACTGGAGTGGGGAAGAGAAGGGTGGGCCCCACTCTATCCCCACAGTACTGGTCTTGGCCTGTCATAAATAAACAGCAAGTAAAATCTGCAGCTTCGTCAGACATTGCCCTCAGTATGGGGAACAGAGCAGGTGCCATGAGCCCGTGAGAGCACCAACTGCATATCAGGTTATACAGACTGTATTTGCTTTGTATGTGGTATCAGCCATTAGGCCTGCACCTGGATAGACATTATGTTCTGTGTAGTTACAGGCAGGCAGGACAGTCATAGCTTTTGTTTTGCTTATTTCGTTTATTTCATTTGTACCAACCTGCAAATAAAACTAGTTGCGGCCAGTTATACCCGAAATCTTATGTGTGGACTGACATGTACTGGTGCGCTTGCTGCCCTGTTCCTTTCTACTCCAGGAGACAACCGTCTCACTACCTAATCCCTTACAACAGGTAAACACTGGATGCAGCAATCTCTGTGTCCAAGAGAATGAAAATGGCGGGGATCACATGATTTACTCAACATGTCTGCTTACATGCAGAGACAGCAAAATCTCCTGTGTCTGCACCTACGCAAAAGTGGACTGTGCCAGAAGCCACATGGAAAGCAGTCTCATGATTTACCCATGTCATCTTCATGCCTATGGACACGGAGAGTGCTGCATTTAATGTCTACACGTCCTACCTATGGACAGCAGGTGACATGAAAATTAAAAATGAGATTAGAAATGAGGGGATTAGTGCTCCTTGGCGCCTAGCACAACCATTTATGGCATACATACTAGAAACTTATACTACTAGAAAACATATGTCCAACCATGGGAATATTTGCTTTGACATGACACTCAACTGTTTTTCAGAGGCGTCACCACTGGCATAAAAGATTATCACTACAGAAGACGTGGCACACAGTCTATGTTAATAGTAGTGAAGCTGACATCACTCACTTATCTAGAAGCATCTAAGGACATCCGGATGCTAATGGATTACAGTACAAGCTACTGAACTAATATGGTTAGTGGTTTAGTGCTGTCATACTGACCGTGGATTGCTCTGCAGCTGACATACATACATCTTTATCAGTGAATGTTCGTCAGTGATGGCACTAGATACACTTACATTGTCAGGTAACCTGAATGAATCAAACAGTGGAGTCGATAGTTATGTTACAAGGCAACGTCACAAGTTTTTAGTTTGGTGGATCCAATGACTACGACTACTAGCACAGCTTCATAAAATACAACCAGGTTGAACTGAGAATCTATTAAGAGCCTGACGGTCTCCAAACAGCGGCAGTGCCATGCAGTGTGTATTAATGCAATCCGGTATAGTGCACATTCTTAGCTTTATTCTTAGATTAGATTAAGCTCTTGTCAGAAGTTACTTGACGGATACAATAGACAGACATTATTTAACTACAGAGTCCGGTAAAAATCACACAGGTATCACTTTTATGCCATAAACAATGTGACACTAGTACAGCAAACATCCCATTACCAAACCACTATTATACTATACAATATAGGGTCCAATATTCACTGGATATACAATGACTATATTCTGCACATGGATTTATAAATGTATATATAACCTTAAGACTTACATCTTGTTAGTGAAAGGGCTTCCTGAGGGAACGGAGTGAGAAAATATAGTGTCATTCATGCTGGTAACTGGTCTTGGAGGCCTGTAAGAAGAGTAAATCTTCAGATTCACAGCTTATCACACATGGCATATAAAACAATTTACAACTACCTAATGATGTAATTCTTCAATGTAAGAGATTCAGTGACAGAATGCATGCTTAAGTAACCAGTCCACATAAGTAAAACTGCTCTGCGCTGCCTCCCTGTTAAATTAGATAAGGCAGCTTCAGATTCTGCTTCCTTGCATTTGCTCAGTGAAGGTCAGATGCACTAAGGCCTCTTCACGTAAGTGGTGTCACAGGGTCAGTATCCAAATGCTCTTCATGCCGTAACCATCCTGGTCAGGAACTGTTCTGTATCTGAGCAGTGGATGTTGCACTTTGGGCTCAGTTATTGATATAAAATCTTCTTACTTTTTTTTAAATAAATGAAATTGAAGTAAAATTATATAAACTTGAACTCAATTTTAGCAGGTTTCTTAAATGGACTCTGTCAAAACTGCTGACAGAGCTAGGTAGGGGCAAGGCACAGAAGGTGAAACATACTTTTGGCTATGGTTTTACTACAATGACAGCTGTAAAAACAGAATTTGATTTCCCCAGGCGCTGCTCTCACAAGTGCAATGGGGGCGGGCCCTTATGTGGAAGTGCTCTGGACATCATGCACTGAGCTCCTCCACAGACCCTCCTTTCTGCTCTGAGTAATGACTGTAGTGGCCTCCTGGCTGAACACTACAGCCATCACTTGGAGTAGGAAAAGTAGCCATGTTTGACTGTAAAAATGGAGGAATAATGAATATATATATATATATATATATATATATATATATATATTATCCAGTCTGCAAGGGTCATCATTTCATTTGACAGCTAGAGAGTAAATGTGAATGGATACTAAACACAATGCATCTATACACTAATGATAGTGATAGTTAGCTACAATGGTAGCTGGTCTGAATACTCACCAAGTGTCCCTTTGATGGCAGAAAGGAACAGAAAGTACAGAATTTTAGGCAAATATGAAATATGACATATGCAATAGATTTATTTAGCAAACTTGACTAATCTTATTCATTTGTAGATCATCTTCCATGGCACAGGTAACACATGTAGAACATACATAAAAGACAACTATGCACACAGTTCCTACTATATATGCAACATTCAGGAGTAACATCGAACAGAGGTAGAACAATTTTGCCACAGTGAGAAACATAATGGCAAGTCATTTATTATTTTGCTTACTTATATTATTGTTATATGTTACTGTTTCAATTTCAAAATTATTCAATTTACTGAAGCTCGCTTTTTTACTCTATAAATTGTCTGCCTGCAAGTCAATTATAGGGGTATATTAGGGCTTATGGACATCAAAGAATTAGGTGCCCTGTACAATTGGCAGCATTCTGCCAGACTTGAGCAGTACTTGTATTACTTGGACAACCATTCAGATGTAATGCTACACTTCCCCTGCAGGGTCTTGGCTGGCTGCAGGTATCTCTAAGCAAACTCAGTAGTGAGGAAAATGGGCAATGTCATATAATTGACCACTAATGTTCTAGTAACATTTGGTCTCACATCTCACAACGGAATCTACATTACTCTGCTAGACCCTTCACATTATGGATGCCAATGAGGTTCAGGCTTGGTACCCAACAATAATATCACTGTTGGCTGTGCTTTTCTTGTCATCAAATGTGATTGAACTGCAATTTCAGACAAAGTAAATCAACAAATGAACATGCAGAGTGCAACCATCAATCTGATCACGCAGAAAACTGTCTCATATGAGGAAAATTTACTATAGTGGTTTAAAATATTCCAAAATCCAGTGCAAATTTCACATCTGGTTTTAGACCAAATTTTCTGATTCACGCAGTGTCGAAGTTAAAGAGGGCTTGACTTATATGTGAACAGCAAGTGACATACCATTCATTTGAATGGGGACCGCTGGAGATAGCTGGTAGGTAAGTATAAGTAGGTAAGCATACTAATGAGAAAACTAATAAGGAAAGACACATGTCCAAATGGACTATCTAAGTTGACACCCTCTAGCTGTTAGTAAATGTGGGCCATAGTGTTTGTACAGTATGTGCTGGCACCACTACAGTATAGGGAACATCAATATTCCCATAAGACAGAAGCAAACTGTATCAATGCCAAGCACCAAGTCCAATGAGATAGACTCTTAAATACTTGTAGTTAAAGGGTTGTCTGTTTAGAAAACATTTTTTTTATTTTTTTTTTTTAATCTCAGAAGTTCCCCATTTAGAACACCCACATATTATCTAGAGCAGAGAATGGTTACATTGTAACGTTTCTGTTTCAATGATAATTGTTTTATAAGGCTATACAGAATGGGATTTTTATATGGGCGAGCTTAGTTGCTATAGGAAGCTTTTAACACCGCTTTTACTACTGGGGGGGGGGGTACAAATATAAATGTGGTAACTTTCTTCAAAATAAAAAAGTAAATGGCATTGCCTGGGAAACATAAACCTGTTCATATAAGGAGATTAATATGCTTGTTATTGGTGAATTCAATTTAACTTCATAGCTTAGGTAATATTATGTTAGGTTTTGCTATATTCCCACTTTCGTATGCTATTGTCACTAAATATAATACATTTCATTGACTTCAGAATTCTGACCTTGGGCATGTTGTTCAGCTGCATAATAGATATGAAATACAAAGGATTTGCATTTGTTTTCATTACCAAGGCTAGCACACGATTCACAGCAACCTGATGATCTTTGGTCCCAGAGGACACTTATACACGCTGCCCATACATACGTCCTGTATGGGCGATGAATATAATACTCACACAATATGAGCCAGGTTTAAAGGTTTTTCAGGCTGATCTGGAAACATAGGATGCAGGGGCTCACGGCTGGAAGCACAGCTTAAAGACTTGCTTAATGCATTAGTGAGCTTCTTTGCAGGGGATTTCTGTGAATGGCAAAAACGTAATGAATATATAATTTTTCCTTCATTAGAAACTGCATTTTAAGTATGGTTGTCTTTTCCAGGGCAGTGAACTATGACTACCACTATAAAATTACTACACAAACTGCTAGTGCTGATAAACCTTGTAAAGCTCTTATAAACCAATGCATCTTGGCATTTCAAAGACACAATCCTACCATTTCACTCACTACCTTGCTTATCTCTATGTCCGTGCCCTTATTAGGAAACTTTTTTTTTTTTTAAATTTATATAGCTTTATATAAGCCAGTGACTGTAGAAGAACCAAACACCTACGTAGTTCTTTATACTGCCATGAGGATTCTTCTGCCTACTGACCAATGGTTTGCCATACAGATACTACATACTAAAATGACAATCTACAATGGGTCACTGAGTACATAACACTCATAGCTAGTAGACAGATTTCAGTTTTAGGTCAATAGATGCTAGATGGCATCTTTTATAGCAGCATCAGGTCTTACATGTTACATTCACGACTATATATACATTCAATACACTGAATTTGACATGCCAGTGATCAGCATGTACAGCATTTTAAGTGACAATATTGGCCATCTATTGCGCAATGAAATTGATATTCAGTAAAAACAGATATGATCTACTCCAGAGCCCTGACACAACAGAACAGTAATAGAAGTAAGTATAAGAATACCTGAAAGCAACTCATAGTTCTTCTAGTCCAGTCTGCAGTACCGACACTACCAACATAGTAAACTGCACACGCTATGCCGTGCTAAATACTTACACGTGTGCTATTTATAAACTAGCGTGTTACAGAGTGACAGTCAAAGTAATAATCTCCCTCTCTCACCAAATTCATTGTCTGCTCTGCCCTTTTTATCTGGGTTAGCCCACTCTTGTGTGTGCTTCTTGTGCGGTGCAGCTGCAGAGCCCAGTGAACCTTCTCTTACCCATGACGTATACTCTTTCATTTGGTGTTGGTTGCTATGGGAACCACTGGCATGTCCCCTCCAGAAGCAGTCCTGACAGAGCTGGTAATTGTGACACTGCTGGCAGCGATAGCGGAAACCCATCATACTCTCACTGTGGCAATAGGAACACTCGACAGGGTGGAAGACTATCAAAGAGAAGAAGAGAAATTTTTTTTTTTTACAATTAAAACACAAGGGTAAATGATGAAGAAGTTACCTTGTGACAGGAACATTAAACATATGTAGAGAGTACCAAAAAAAATAAGAAAATACCCCGCACTAAAACTTCTTATTTCCTTTTATCCTATTTTATCTTGTATTATAATTAAAACAAAAGAAATATTCACCATTTGTAGGAAACACTATAGTTGGTTATCGCTTTACATTGGTGAAGAATTAGACCCTCGTCTATAGGTGAATGGACCCAGCAAGTTAGCTTCATTAGAAGAATGGAGGAATTCATTACTGAGGACTCTCTACTAGCAAATACCCCTCCATGTGGCAGGGTTGGATTATGTTCCAAGACTCCACCGAGTTCCAAGCTTTAGTTGCCAAGTGGTGCAGACTAGGGGCCTTCGGTCGTGCTCTCACTCTTCCCCTTTCCCTCCTCCCCTTCCCTTCTTTTTCCTTTCTCACTTTTTATTTACATGTCCTCCTCTTCCTCTCTTTTTCCTTCCCCCTTTCTCCTCTCTCTGGGTACTTGAAGGTCCTTGTTCATATGCTGTCATCCTTCACATTATTTGTAGATTTATTCTGCTATCCTACAGTCAGTTGGTTGTATTAGGGGACCCCAGCAGTAGTAGTGTAACAGGTCCATCTGCACCCTCTGGATTGGGTGGATTGGATTGGACTCCATAAATACGCTTTCCTTGACATTGGTGCCACTCTGATATCTCTGTATCGATGGCACTTTGTCTGTTACTATTCTGTTTACGGATCTTGATTATATGTTTGTTTTCTATTCTATTCTGACTTAAAACTTTAATAAATATAGATTAAAACATAAACATAAAATAAATAAATAAGAATCCTTCTCCATGCAAGACAGGACATCAGCCATGTTCCCTTACTCCTCCTCACTCTCCTGTGTTTAACTGTAAGACAACTGGCTGCAGCAAGAGCCTTACTGCCTTGTACAGTCTGCAGCAGGACACTAAGCCCCACTCCTCAGCCAGTCTCATCATCCATTCCCAGTACTCTCTATTTGTTTCAGGAAAAAGCAGACATTGGGGAAAGATCACTCCTGTTTACTTGTATCATTTATTTCTAGGTTTCATGTTCCTTTAACTATATTCTGGTCAGAGCTACTCTATCCTTTAGTACATTACTTGTATTACAGTCCTGTTACCTGTCATGAAAGGGAATTAAATTCACTTTGTGCTTTTTAGATCGTAAGAGAGAAAACTTTACTTTATTTTTCTTCACAATAACCTTTTAAAAAGGATCTTTCAGCATTTTTTCATATTTTTGCAAAATTCATGTAAGGATGATACATCAAATGTTGTGTACTATAAGGATAATGTAAAAGTCGGAAATGTGTCTAAAAACTTGATGAATGTGGTGCAAAGTATGTTAGAGAGTTTTTGACGCAAAGTACGCCAGAATTCTGGCGAACTTTGCTTAGCAAATCTCTAATGTTATATAACAGATAATGTGATCTTCCTGAATATTCTTTAGGGGTTTCCCTTAAACAACATGTCATTTAGTAAGCTGCCAGCTGATGTCACATGAACTTAAATGTAAGCAACACAACAGTCATCTAATGGTTATAGTCAATCTGGTCAATGGTCAATCTGATACTGATGGCCTAGTGTAAGAATAGGTCATCAATGGCGTAGTCCTGGACAACTCATTTAAGAGATTCTATGATGTCTGAATGTTATTTCTCAAGGATGCTCATTGACTAACTGCAGTTAAATGGTCACTAACATTTCAGACAACTTCGTTTCATTTAATAGAACACATGATTCTGGACCAAAATGTAATGCACTTTATTTTAAAATGTTGTTTTCTGCCTGAAAACCTCTTAAAGTTGCTGCCACAAGGTGTATCCCTTCTACCTAATTTGGTGTTCATTGTTATTAGGGAAGTTATGTCCATAGATACCTTCAGGCTTAAGACAGGGACACAGTGAGTGGAGGGAGAGGATCTGTTCTCTCCAACTATGAATGAAGAGGGGAGGGGCTGATTTCTTTTCACAGCCTATGCATACATATACACATACATACATCTATACAATGCAGGCAGATAGAGAATTCTACAGTTTCTGCAATGTAAGGAGAGTTTATTATGTACTTCTATATACTTGTGACTAGCTGATTGTGTTATTGCTGATGGACAGTAAGCAGCTTTCCTGACTGTACTCAGATTTCTCTTTTTCTGTGTCAGAGATCTGTTTAACAACATGGCCTATAGTTGAAATCCAGTGTCACTGAATCTCCTACATTATGTTCTCTTTGAATTTCTTCTGATATTTGTTTGCTGTTTTACAGCTACTTCTGGCAAAATTACATTTAAAGAAATCAGTAGTAGTAGTAATGGATAAGGGAGGGGGGGCATATTGCTACTTATTTTACTTGTTCCCAGCCTCAGAGAGAAAAGTAAAATGTGCTGCAGCCATAATGGGGCTATTAACAGGAAAAAACTGATAGTATACCACGTATGAAGGAATATACATTCTCAAAACAGCAAGATATTTCAACACAGGTACCCTTTAACAGTGCATTTCTGCACAGTATATCCTTAGAAGAGATTCAGTAAGTACTTACCATTTTCTACATTCGCCAGTCGATGCAGAAGAGGTAACCAGACAAGACACTGAGGTGGTGGGTCAGACATAAGTGTGTCCAAGAATGAATTTAAGCTAACTTTCTTCTGTTAGGGTTAAAAAAAAAAAATATTCAATAGTAACATATCCAGAAACTATGTTATAATATTTGTACGTATACTGGTAAACTATTGACAAATGACTATTCTCTAACTATAATTAATATATATCTTACATAATTGTTTTGGTGTACAATATACACCTACAGCATTTTTCACATCAGAGCTTTTATCCCTTATCTTGCAGATCTATGCCTGTTTGTGTACACTATTCCTATAATTGGGTCTAAATGGATTACTACATGAGAAAAAGGCACTACTGCACCAATAGAAGGTGAAGACTGGCCACATGATGGCCTATATGCAGACTGGATACTAGTAATGTAAACTAATCCCTTCAATGTTTCCCTGAGTACCAAAAATAACATCTTAATAATGGACTCGGAAGCACACATTGCTCCAGAAAAGACAGCTTAACAATAAAAGCCTAAATCACAATTTTGTATAAGATGTCACTATTTCAATGTTATTTTCGGTCAAGACAGTACATTTCATCATTTGTTATATGATTACAAGGGGGCCAGGTTAAGGGCTTGTTTACATGCCTGTATCTGAGGTCCATGTTCCACTCCATACTTTTTGCCAATACCAGTAACGGATCCAGGCAGGAGAAAATAGGGAAAAAAAAAATGCAGTGATAAAATATTTTATTCTAAACGAGCCATACACATCTGTAGACCCACAGGCATGAAACGTGCTTTTTCAGTTTTTATTTCCTTCTGCATACTATTAAGCTTGATTTGTTTACCCATAAAATCATTTAATCGCTTTAATAAACTTTTTTGATAAATGATTAAATAGAGGCTACAACTGTTCAAATGGAAATATTCTCTCTCCAATGGATTGGAAAATGTGCAGATCGCACTGGGTTCTCATATTATAAATACAAGCCTCTGGCTAAAATCACAGCATTACTTATATGCTAACCAATTGTGTAATTTCTCTAAGTCAAATAGTGTCTACATGTATACCGTAAAGACAGCACCAACATGTGCACATTTACCCTACAGATTAAAGGGGAATTCCTATTTTATAAATTGCTGGGATATGCCTTTACATTATGAGTCTGGGATCCCCACTACTCCTGAGAATAAAGGTGACGTAGCACTGGTTTAGAAATTTCACACAAATAGGGCCAGCTGCAGTCTTCTGCACAGTGAGGTAGTCAGGAGTGCGCCTGTGCAAGGAGAAGCAGTGAAATGCTAAACCAGCCTCTTCACTCTCACAACTGTTAAGGGGATCAGATCAAGGCTGTGGAGTCGGTGGGCCAAACAACCGACTTCAGCTTCAACTCCATTTCATAAATGGCTGACAGACAGAAGCAGTAAAGCTCCCCTAATGCTAGGTTCACACTAGCGTTCTCTCTCCATTAGGGGACCCGAACAATGGAGAGGTGAAACTATGTCGCAGATGTGTATGTACCTCCTGACGAAGCTCTAAGGAGTGAAATGCACGTCAAGGTGCCAACGTTCCACTGGTTATTAGGCCTTTATTATGACCGCAGGTATTGATTACATTATAGTGGTATACTTCTTGTGATAACTTATATAGATCCATTTTTTTCTATTTTGGTATGTAATTTTTATGTACCATTCTAGCATGATTATCTTCTGTGCCCCTCGCTTTATTATCTTATGAGAGTGACTTTGGTAATTATATCTTATATGAATTGTTTATTTATTATATTAGGGTCCCTTTGACATTTAGGATATTTTCAAGCACAAAGGACATCAATATATTACGCACTTGCACTATACTAACCTATGAATTCATATTTATCCATGAATTGGTCTTTCTGATTGTGTAAATCGTGGAACAGTTTTCTGTGTTACGGCTTATTCCATCATGCCAGGTTATCCTGTATATTTTTTATGATTATGTATTAACATTTGTAATATATGTAATAAACTATATCTATATATTTTTATAATTTGGTGTAGCATTGCTTGTGTGCGGGGCCTGGTTATTTTTGTATGAGGCAAACAGGTTTTGTGCAGATGTGTATGTAGCCTAAATCATGAAAAAAAACCTAGTGACTAAATTCTGATGAAAGTATCATCCACAACTGGCTCCAACCCCACTGTCTTGAATCAGACCCCCATGATCATAAAGTGACATATCACTTTAAGAGCTGGGAATTCCCCTTTATAACTAACAAAAATATGCACACATATATATGTCTATATATTTATCTATTTTATATCGTATATCTGTTTATATCAAATATATATGCAGAACCAAGCATATGGGTGCCAATCTCTACAGGAGTGGATGCCATTCCCAGGTGGGAGATGTCAGAGGAAAAACAAGTAGTACCAATTTTCCTGAATTCCAATTATTTTACTCCTTGATTAAAATGTCATTGACCATTAGAGTCACAATGTGTGGCATGTTTATGGAGATGCAATGCATACATGTGATCTAACCATGAGGATAGCAACACCAGAATTTTTAGCAGACATTGGTCTTCAATGGTCTTTAGAGCTGTCTAAATTAGTAATGTACAGGCAATTTAACTGTAGAAAGAAATATATATTAAGGCTGCTTCAGAGGTATTAGGAAAAAATCTGGACCAATGTAATTTTCACATCTTAAATGTAATTACATTCTGGCTAAGGTGATTGAATTTTACTATAGGATCTTTTATATTCATTATTATGCTCTGTTCACACTGGCATTTAGTCTCCTTTGGGGGTTCCAGCCACCATTACAGTAATTTTGACAGCAAGAGTAGCACAGTCTGCAATGCTATTCTTGTCATTACAAAATACCAGAACCTCCGATCCATCACAATGCCATGGCTTTAGTATGATGTTCAGGGCTGGGTAGGCTAAACCACTGACTCCGACTCCTCTATTTTTCCACAGCCCGACACCAACTCCTGTTCCAACTCCTTCATAAATGTCTGACAGCCACGGTCAGACAGACGCAGCAAAGCTCCTCTAACTGATGAAAAAGCTAGTGCTCGTTTCTGTATAAAAGTAAATAGTCAACAAACTATGCATCTAATTAATTATACATTATCAATCATTGTATCATAAAATTTCAAATCATTATTCATTTTATTTTGAAGCCATAGTCAGTAATATTTTTCGGATATGACTCCACCCAAATGGACTCCACTTCATATATTCTAGCCTCAACTTCATGCAGGTCCTTCTAAAACACAACATAATCGTAGCATTACATTCTTCCTACCTGCTGTGAGAAACAAGACCTTGCAGATTGCTCTGTGTAACCAAAGGAAGGTCCTTCAAACACAGCGGTCGGCAGTTTCAGCACCTCCTTCAGAAACTGGTCATACTTCTGGTAAACCATGACCCCACTAGAATCGGAGATCAGTGAGAAAATGTCTGCAAAAGGCAGAAACAAAAGGGTTTAAAATAGAATTAATCTGTAAACACTGTCTTTGCTGAAAGTAAATTAAGGGGGTCTTCCTTTTAATGACATCTTTGCCCTATACTTTGTATAGGGGAGAAGTGTTTGATCGTTTTGACACCCTACGATCATGAAAATGGAGATTGTTGAGTGCTCCATGAGAATAGACTGGTGATGTATAGGCCCAGCCACAACTATTCACTCCTTTGGGAACTTTCTATGGCAGCCTCTGTGAGCTAAATACAGCAATATCACATCTATCACTCCTTTCCTGACGGTCTGTTAAAATGGAACAGCATCGGAAAACCCACCTGTAGTTTAGCAAGAAGGAAGGAGCTGATGGCAAGTAATAAGACTGAAAGATAAGACTATGTACAGGGTTTGGTAGTATCAATGTTCTAGAGCAGCACAAAATTAACTAAGGCAGTGTGAAAACAGGTCTACATGAAGGTGGTATGCACAAAATGGCAAAGCTGCTTCATCTACTATTTCAGATGCATTGGAGCACTGGATATATAATGACTGCAGAAGTATGCTTACAATGCTAGTAAGAAGTGACTTTTTTTTTCCCATTGGGCCTGTGGTACAACCTCTTTCCAGCAAGCACTAATACATTTGTATTAGTTTCAGTTTGTTGAAAATAAATCACCAGGCTACAGCTACCCTATAGGAGGGCAGTATAAAGTAGCGACAGACACCCTGATTCCCGTGCTAACTTGTGAAGATGCTGTAGTTTTCCTAAAATTACTGTTTATTAGCTGCTGGAGACCTCTCAATGCTGTGCGCATGCAGTGGTATCCTTGTATTATTGACTTGTTCACTCCCTCAACACACCTGTAGCTGACTGACAGCCTTGACCCTATGCACAGCATAGAGAAAAAGCTGTCAATCAGAACCATGAAGGCAAGGTTAGACCACTGCTCACGAATATGAGGACTTGGCAGTGGGACCTGTTGCAGCCAATAAAACGATTTTCTGAAAAGTACAAGATTTTTACAAATAAGTGACTTATTTCTGGAATCAGACTTGTTACAATAAATCTGGTCACAAATTCCCTTTGATCAGATTAAAGAGACTGTAATGTCTGGTATTTATAATAATATTTAATGACTAGTTATAAATCTTCATACAATATTAAAAGGAAGTTTTGTCACATTTTGACACATTTGACCTAGTTTTAGAAAAGAAACATGTTTCCTCAGATAAAAGGTTTTCGGGTTTCTTCAACATCACACACTGATACCAGTAGTAGCAACTGAGGTCAGAAATGTATCTGCTATACCATAGTTGAATGCTACTGGAGCTAATAGCATGCACAGTATTTTTTTTTTTTTTATAACAGACGGATGGATACACAGCAGATGTGTAAGCTACAACAGCTTATTAAAGGGAGTCTACCACCACCAAAAGTGCTTCTAATACTAGGTGCACACTAGTCTTCGGGTGACCCGAAAGACGGAGCATGGGGACCAGAAAAAAGGAGACCGTCTGCTTAAAAAGCGGATACCTGAGGAAACCTGTGGACCCCATAGACTATAATGGGGTTCGCTGGGTTTCTGCCGGTTTTATACTGAAACTGGCGGAAAGAAAAGTCCTTGCAGGACTTTTCTCTCCACCGATTTTAAGCGGAATCTGCAGCAGAGTCTCCTCAGTGCAGATTTGAAACTAGCCTAAGCCACATATACAGGTACATCTCAATAAATTAGAATATTTTTGAAACGTTCATTCATTTCAGTAATACAATTCATAATCAGCGTCTTCCATGGTTGTGTGTCCTACTGAACCAGACTGAGGGACCGTTTAAAGGCTTAGGAAACCTTGGCAGGTGACACACTGAATTTACAATACTGAACTTTTTTACAATATTCTAATTTTCTTAGATTTGGGTTTTCATTACCTGTAATCCATAATCAACATTTACAGAAATAAAACACTTGAAATAGAACACTCTGTGTGTAAAGAATCTAGAAAATATAGGAGGTCACTTTCTTAATGTAATTACTGAAGTAAACAAACATTTCAAAGATATTCTAATTTATTGAGATGCACCTGTATACTGCTAATGGGGCTGTTACTGGCATAGTGAAGATATGTTTATGGTGTTAAAGTGAAATGTTAGCAAGAAAAATCAATTTGTATACAGTGCTGGCCAAAAGTATTGGCACCCCTGCAATTCTGTCAGACAATACTCAATTTCTTCCAGAAAATGATTGCAATCACAAATGCTTTGGTAATAATATCTTCATTTAATTTGTCGTCAATGGAAAACCACAAAAAGAATTGTCAAAAAGCCAAATTGGATATAATTCCACACCAAACATAAAAAAGGGGGTGGACAAAAGTATTGGCACCCTTTGAAAAAAATCATGTGATGCTTCTCTAATTTGTGTAATTAACAGCACCTGTTACTTACCTGTGGCACATAACAGGTGGTGGCAATAACTAAATCACACTTGCAGCCAGTTGAAATGGATTAAAGTTGACTCAACCTCTGTCCTGTGTCCTTGTGTGTACCACATTGAGCATGGAGAAAAGAAAGAAGACCAAAGAACTGTCTGAGGACTTGAGAAGCAAAATTGTGAGGAAGCATGAGCAATCTCAAGGCTACAAGTCCATCTCCAAAGACCTGAATGTTCCTGTGTCTACCGTGCGCAGTGTCATCAAGAAGTTTAAAGCCCATGGCACTGTGGCTAACCTCCCTAGATGTGGACAGAAAAGAAAAATTGACGAGAGATTTCAACAAAAGATTGTGCGGATGGTGGCTAAAGAACCTCGACTAACATCCAAACAAGTTCTAGCTGCCCTGCAGTCCAAGGGTACAACAGTGTCAACCCGTACTATCCGTCGGCGTCTGAATGAAAAGGGACTCTATGGTAGGATACCCAGGAAGACCCCACTTCTGACCCAGAGACATAAAAAAGCCAGGCTGGAGTTTGCCAAAACTTACCTGAGAAAGCCAAAAACTTTTTGGAAGAATGTTCTCTGGTCAGATGAGACAAAAGTAGAGCTTTTTGGGAAAAGGCATCAACATAGAGTTTACAGGAAAATAAAAAAGAGGCCTTCAAAGAAAAGAACACGGTCCCTACAGTCAAACATGGCGGAGGTTCCCTGATGTTTTGGGGTTGCTTTGCTGCCTCTGGCACTGGACTGCTTGACCGTGTGCATGGCATTATGAAGTATGAAGACTACCAACAAATTTTGCAGCATAATGTAGGGCCCAGTGTGAGAAAGCTGGGTCTCACTCAGAGGTCATGGGTCTTCCAGCAGGACAATGACCCAAAACACACTTCAAAAAGCACTAGAAAATGGTTTGAGAGAAAGCACTGGAGACTTCTAAAGTGGCCAGCAATGAGTCCAGACCTGAATCCCATAGAACACCTGTGGAGAGATCTCAAAATGGCAGTTTGGAGAAGGCACCCTTCAAATCTCAGGGACCTGGAGAAATTTGCCAAAGAAGAATGGTCTAAAATTCCAGCAGAGCATTGTAAGAAACTCATTGATGGTTACCGGAAGCGGTTGTTCGCAGTTATTTTGTCTAAAGGTTGTGCTACCAAGTATTAGGCTGAGGGTGCCAATACTTTTGTCCGGCCCATTTTTGGAGTTTTGTGTAAAATGATCAATGATTTGACTTTTTTTTTTCATTCTCTTTTGTGTTTTTTCATTGCAAGCAAAATAAATGAAGATATTATTACCAAAGCATTTGTGATTGCAATCATTTTCTGGAAGAAATTGAGTATTATCTGACACAATTGCAGGGGTGCCAATACTTTTGGCCAGCACTGTATATGGTCAAATCTTCCAGAACACCCAGTTATTGCCTATGATCAACATGGATCTGGACCTGTCATCTTCATATTAGGGGTGCTGCTGACTCGCAACCACAGAAAAAACTGGGTGCTCCGACAAGTGCCCTGAGTGCACCAAATAGCTCTTTTGCATAAGGACTAATAGTTAATGATCTTGGCAACAAGATTGTACATCGACAGAAAACAAGTATGTTCACCATGTCATTAACAGGCGCTACAACCACATAAATGGTAAGCCTACATTCACACAACAGTGAAACTCGGCAGTGTGATGAACTTTTTTTTTTTTTTTTTTTAACAGCCGTCAAACCGCTGCATTAGATTCACTGTATGTGAATGGGGGCTATTTACATGACTGATTTTTGATGGTATGTTTTTACGGACTGTCAAAAAATAGGTCATGTCTTATTTTTTTCCCGTTTTCAAGAATTTCTCAAATGAAATGTAAGAGGGATTCGTGAAAAGGGTTGCCCACAGTTGTGTGAATCTAGGCTACTAGGTGCAGAATTGATTGTGGTGGTAGATTCCCTATAAAGCAAGCAGTCTTATGTCTCTATCAAATCTCTTCTCTGTTTTGCCTGAAAGCACATTTCAGTTCAAGCAACCATGTTCCATGTTACCAGATTTAAACGGGGGGATAACATCAGCACTGAAGACAAAACGTTTAATGAATCAAGCTTCTCAATAGCTACACATTTCAGCATTATTATAGTATACTATTCTTTGCGTTATACAATTAGTGCAAGTTGAGAAGACTATAAAGCTGGACTTACATCTCAATTTGTCCATGATTTTTCCTCCACATAGGGTGGCCAATGCCATTTTGACTGCAAAAACTGTGATCTTACCATGTCCTTCCCTGTAGAACAAAAAGAAATGAAAAAATAAGCACATAACACATTTCATACAAAATCTCAGAATAATATGGCAAATGAATGAAATGATTCTGTAGTGTACACTTTCAGTACAAGATTGTATTATAAATTTCTACAAGATTCTAAAATTATGTTGACCTTTGTGATGTGTTCTTCATTAACTGGACAGTAGAAGCTTAAGATATCTGACATAAGAAAGCGGCAAAAAAAGCTCTGGCCTCCCAGCGATCACAGCTGTGTGTCTGGGTTCAAGAAGACGCCATAGCTTCGCCTATAACAGTTATTTAGTCAATTGACTAGGAGTGGGTGTCCAACACCTGTGAATCAGCTGTTTGTTTAAGGAGCGCTCCTTTAATGCCACTTCCACTTTACAGGCTTTGTGATGTCATGTTCATCAGCTACTCACAGCCTGTTCACACTTCAGTCCTATTCAAGTAAATGAGCTGAACTGTGACACCAAGTACAGCTGCTATACAAATGTATGGCACTGGTGGCAGCAGCTCTCAAATGCAGTGAACTCTTCAAATAGCTGATCGGTAGGGGTCCTAGGTGTTGGACCCCTGTCAATCTTCAACTGATGACCTATTCTTAGGATGACTCAATGAATAAGCCTGGAAAACCCCTTAAAGAAGTTGTCCAGACAAACCTTTTATATTTTAAATAGGCCAAGGGAGGTGAAAAAAACAGAAAACAAAAAAAAAAAATATCATACTCACCTGTCCCCGATGCTCTGGTGTCCTCCCAGCACAGTCTGGTCCTTCTGCTGGGCTGTCTTCTCAAAGTGAAACTGCTCGCCGGCTGTGATGCCCCGAATCCCTTCCGCTGAAGCCGCTGATTGGCTTCAGCGGTCACGTGACCACTGAAGCCAATCTGCAGCCTCAGTAAAAGACCCCATGTGCCCTTTGCTGAGGCCACTGATTTGCCTTAGCGATCACGTGTGGCGAGGATTTGCGGCAGAAGATAACAATGGACCGAGAGGACTGAACCGTGCTGGGAGGCACCAGAGCACCTGGGAAAGGTGAGTATGAATTATTCTTATTTCTTTCACTGCCCCTGGCCGATTTAAAAAAATTATTTATTGGTCCATTTTTGCCTGGACAACCTCTTTAAGGTTAAGGTCCCATGTTGTGGAAATGCAGTGTTTTTTTGTTGCAGATTTTGCTGCGGTTTTTTGAGCCAAAGTCAGGAGTGGATTTAACAGAAGGGAGGCGTGTAAGAGCTTCCTTTATATTTTCCATTCCTTTTCAAGCCTCTCCTGACTTTGGCTTAAAAAACAACAGTAAAATCTGCAACAAAAATCACTACGCTTCTGCAACATGGGTCCTTAGCCTTAATGTAACAATAGCTTCTCTAGGTGACTGCACTTTTTAGTTATACATATAGCATACTTGGAATCTAGTGGACAGCCACTTGCATAGAAGATAGTTAATGACAGTCTCAGTGTGTCAGCAATGGATTGCAGCATACTCAAATCCAACATGCTGAATCCTTCCTTCCCCAACACCTGCATCTGGAGACATTCATCTCATTACCTAATGTAATATCATTCTGTATTTAAACCAAGTGGTCGCAATTTAGTTAGCAATATACTAATATATAACCTGTATTCGTATAGCAGAAAGATACTTACGGGTCATAGGCTGCCAACAAGAAGTTTAACAACAGGCTGATGGACTGCTCTACATTGATTTGGTGAGTGGTTGGCATACGCTTATTAAGCTGGTAAAATATTGTTGATAAGACAGCTTCCAGACGTGCCACATTCAGTTCTACATTAGGATCCAAATTGTTTAGTGAATTTTCCCGGAGTGCTTCGATAATATTCCATATATCTACCAGATGCACTGCATGCAAAAACATAGTAAATCAGAAAAGTCGAGCACAGTGGTTGCAATGCTGCTTGTATGTGATACACTGACATTGCGGTTAGTCTATAGCCCCTAAATGACTAGAATACTTACATTTATAGCACAGCGGCACATACCCCATGCAGCAGCCATGTAAATCTAAGGTATTACTTGAAACTGCAGATCATTCCCCTGTACAAGCTTATCAGTATGATCCCGATACAATGCTTTCCCCAGCATCTGACCAATGATAAGTGACACAATAGTGTCCGTTTCTGGCTATGTGATCATCATGACAGTCTTTCAGCCGCCTTCACTCTCCTATCAGCCACCTGAGACAGATGGAGACTGACTGATAAAGGCAGCAAATGTGAAGAAAAAATTGTGAAGCGAAGAAGGAAAAAAAATTGCATACATTATTCTCTACTCTTATATTCACACTAATATATTGGGTAGATACATATTGGGTCTTTATGTACGGTATGTGTTGAAACTTCTGCTTGTGAATTAATAATTCGAAAAATAATTAAAAAAACAAACAAAAGTTAATCTTTTTTAAAATATTTAATTATTAAATATAGGTCACCAAATTTGGTACGGCTGCAATCCTTGAAATGAAACAACCCATGAAATAAAGTTAATGGTGGCTTTGAGGTTTAATTTGCACAACAAAAAAAAAAAAAGAAAAAAAAAGTACCTATATGGTATAGCATCTGTATGGTATAGCCACAAATTTCCCCACAGATGTATCTGTCCCCTGGGATCCGCATCTATCTCAAGAATGAGGAAGGGAGTCTCCAACCCGTCTTGCAGCTGCAGTGAATGGAGAGTACACTGTATAGTAAATGGAACAAGTCACTGACTGTTGAATTGGGACAGCGTCGGGGGCCCCCGTTCTCGTTCTAGATGCAGGTCCCAGAGGTGGGACATTTATGGCAGGTTAGGTAGATATGCCAAAAATGTCCCAGATGGGAATACCCCTTTTAGGCTAAGGCCCCAGGTAGAGAGCTGCAGCCAAAAAGCACTGCAGAAAAAACTGCGGCAGAAACGTATCGCGTTATTTTTCTACAAAAAATCCACGGTATTTTCCTCTGCTGACTTCTGTCCCTATTATACCTATACGGAAAACACCAGCATTTGGACATTGACAAGCTGCTATTTACAAAAACGCAACGGTTTTCGAAATCACAGCATTTCTGCTGCAAATGTTTTTCTGCAATGTAGGTTCTGTAGTTTTAGCCATACTTATAAACCTGTCGTAGAGACCTTCATAAACCTGACTCACTTTCTGATAAGCCAAAATTCTCTCTCACTTGCTGATGCATCAAATTTCTAGATTATTTTTGCAATGCACCCAAAAATCTGTCCATTGCCCGTGTGCCAAAATTCTGTCTCAAATGAATCTTGAAATAAGTGTACAACATTTAAAAATTGGTATACTTTGCGCAAGAAAATCGGCGCCGTATTTATACATTTTTATGTCTCATAAAAATATTTTAAACCACGCCCATTCTGATGCACATTTTTCAAAAGTGTCAAGCCAGTCATATTTTTTTATGATCTTTCAGGGGTGCGCTATACATAAATATGCCATAAATGCTGTGAACTATAAATTTTGGTGTAAATTTCGACAGACAAGTGTCGGACTTCTATTGATAATATGCCCCAAGGTGTTGTGGCCATGCCGTAGTGCTGCATAGTGCAGGACAGCCACTACACATTGTTGGAGCAGTGTGCTTCTGGCTCTGTACAATGTGCAGATAGCAGCTGATTGGTGGGGGTGCTAGGCGTCAGACCCCCACTGATCTGATATTAATGACCTGTCCGAAGGAGAATTAGAATGACATATTGTGGAGCTTAATGACTTAATAAATAAAATATAACAGTAAAAAAAAAAAAAAAAAAAAAAAAACTGTAATGTTTATGCCCAAAGAATCTTGACCTATGCTCTGGAGGGGTCAGAAGATAATTAGCCTGTATGGCAGAAAGCCTTGTAGGAGGTATAATAAAGAAAACATCTGTTTAAAAAGATAAAGCCATTATTTCTACCGCTGTATGGGCAGACAAAGTATTAAGATCCAACACAGCCAGTTGGGTCATTATCAGCTGGAAACTGCAAGTGAAGTCCATGGTGACAGCTGCTGTGGCCTTAATGAAGTACCCCCCATGACTTGTCATCTCTCTCCTACCCCTTTCATTTAATAGTACAATCACCAAACTTCATATTCTTACCATTTCTCTTCATCCACATGAGTCTACACTTGAGTATGGACCATGTCACCTTGTAAACTGTACAAGAGTAGGCACTGATCTGCTGAATGCTTCAGCTTCTGATATTTACTATTAATCATCTCCCCAAATTTCTATTCTGAGATTAAAGGCCCATATACATGGCAATGTATGTTTAGATCCATTAAAAGGATCAGGTAGAAAGCATACCCATAACAAGCCATAATAAGGCTATGTACATTAAACCAAAGTGTCCATTAAAAGAGAACCTGTAAAAACACAGATCAATCCTAAATGAGTGTTACAGGGGTACTCCCCTTCACAGAATATGCCACAAATGTCTGATAGATGTGGGTCTCACCTCTGGGACCTGCACATATCGGGAAAACAGGGCAGCTGAAACACAGCTAGGCTCCCTCATTACAAGGAATTACATTTTCTGAAATGCTGCTTTATTTCAGGGAAACTATGGCAGGAATGTATCATACCATATGCAGCATTTTTGTAGCATACAAAGTTGTAAATGTTGTCAAATAATGAACAGGGCTTCCCACAGACTATCAATTTAGACTAGACACTGATACAGCACCCTATATGTCTGCCTACAGCAGATGTAGATGTACATTTTTGGTGTAAAGATGACCAAAGATATGTTAAATTTATTAAGAGGCGCGCACCTTTAAGAAATGGATGGACTTTTGATTAGGACCGGCATATAAAGCACACATGCAAAGATGCCAAGAACTGGAGTTAGAGGAGGAGGTGAAAGGTCCTTTTTAGAAACTTTCCCCATAGTTTTAAAAAGAGCCAAGTATGGAGAGAACATTTTCTGGGCAGCTTCAAATCCAGCTTCAATGCAGCAGAGGCCACTCAAGCACTATCACTTTTCTATAAAAAAAAACCAAAAAAAAAAAAACCTAACTACATAAAGTTGTAGTTTAGCCTGGGATTTGGGGTAGGGAAGAATAGAAAACTGGAGCAGAAATGTTACACCACAAAGTGTGAATACCGCAGGAGCTTGTTCTGTTAATCCCTCATTAGTAAGAGGTAGAGGAGCCTCTTGCTGGGCACTGCCTAGCCACAGTGCATCAAAGATATATATTATTCATTAAGAAGTCTGCTGTCAATGCAAAAAGCACTTTGTGATGTATTTTTATTTTCTTTGTAGTGGTTGAAATCTATACCACTACAATTTATTATCACTATCTCATATGTGAAAAACCTGGAATATAAATGAAACATGTACTATTAATAACCTTTATGAATTAGGATTGTTTTATTTTTTTCTATAGTCAATTGTATAGCAGGAAAACAAATCTTCAGGAACTTGAGGAGCTACAGAGAGGCAGCAGTAATGCAAATACAGCATTCGTAGTTGGGTGGATAATCCAGCTACAAATGAATAGTGAGACAGACCAGCAATACCAAAGCTCTCTTTCACCTTCAACAGGAAACATTTATACTGTGGCCTATCATCTTCTTGTTAACCTACACTGCCCTGTGTAATGCCAGCGGTCTGCCCTTGCTGTCCATCAAATAACGTTACAGCTGCTTGCAGTTTTGCTACTGCTATGAACTACATGTAGCTGTTATACACACGTGGACAAAATTATTGGTACCCCTCGTTTAATGAAAGAAAAACCCACAATGGTCACAGAAATAACTTGAATCTGACAAAAGTAATTTGCCAAACTACATGTTGACAAGCCACAAAGCTTCTGGGAGAATGTCCTATGGACAGATGAAACAAAAATCTAAATTTTTGGCAAGGCACATCCGCTCTATGTTCACAGATGGAAAAATGAACCATATCTTGAAAAGAACACTGTCCCTACTGTGAAACATGGAGGAGGCTCTGTTATGTTCTGGGCTGCTTTGCTGCATCTGGCACAGGGTGTCTTGAATCTGTGCAGGGTACAATGAAATCTCAAGACTATCAAGGGATTCTAGAGAGAAATGTGCTGCCCAGTGTCAGAAAGCTTGGTCTCAGTCACAGGTCATGGGTCTTGCAACAGGAGAATGACCCAAAACACACAGCTAAAAACACACAAGAATGGCTAAGAGGAAAACACTGGACTATTCTGAAGTGGCCTTCTATGAGTCCTGACCTAAATCCTATTGAGCATCTTTGGAAGGAGCTGAAACATGCCGTCTGGAAAAGGCACCCTTCAAACCTGAGACAACTGGAGCAGTTTGCTCATGAGGAGTGGCCAAAATACCTGTTGAGAGGTGCAGAAGTCTCATTGACAGTTACAGGAATCGTTTGATTGCAGGGATTGCCTCAAAAGGTTGTGCAACAAAATATTAAGTTAAGGGAACCATCATTTCTGTCCAGGCCTGTTTCGTGAGTTTTCTTTTTTTAAAAATTCTGTTGAAGCATGGTTGAAAAGCAATGTCTGACTTTCATTTGTTTATTTTCATTGAATTTTTATATATTATTACTTTTGTCAGATTCAAGTTATTTCTGTGACCATTGTGGGTTTTTCTTTCATTAAACAAGGGGTACCGATAATTTTGTCCACATGTGTAATATTATCAAAAATTGCAGGATCTGGCTCACAGTGCTGAGAGATAGATCCTGGGCACCCAAACATCTTCACCAGAGCCAGCCGCAAAGCCAGATGGACTTGTGCTGAATTTTGATCCACGTAAGTTATAACCACATAAACTAGTATAAGAAATAAACGCTCTACAAACCAGAACCCACAACAAACTCACAAGGCAGTTCTAAACCAGAGGGATGAATTAGAAGAGTGAATGTATCCAAGTCAAAAGGTCAATCCAAGAGGTATCGTCAGAACCAGTGAATTTACCGGTAACAGGCCAATGGTCAGTAATACAGTACAAACGATCTGAGTTCAGGAGCCTCACTTAAGTACATACTAATAGCAGGCACCTGGGTGGGAGCAGAAGAGTTTAAATATCCATCCTCATCTGCTGATTGGATCTACGTAGCAGAGCTCTGAAAACTACAAAAGCTTTATTTGTTGGCAAGGTAACCTTAAGGCAACAGCAGCTAGCCGTTTAGCACACTGAGATTCCTAAAGGTAGCAACCCACCTTCATCCCCCTAGAAAGGTGCCCATGGCAGCCTACAGCATTATCAGTAAAGAATTATAACATCTTCTAAACGTACTTCATATTGGAAAACCATAGCTCATCCATAGCTCAACCATAGCTTATCACCCTCATCCACAAGGCTCTCCATAATGCTGCACCTCCCTACATTTCCTTCCTCATCTCTGTCTATCGCCCAACCCATGCTCTCCGTTCACTCAAAGACCTAAGACTAACATTCTCTATTATCAGAACCTCCCACGCTAGTATACAAGACTTCTCCCGAGTTGCACCACTTCTCTGGAATGCCCTATCCTGGACTATCAGATTAACCCCCAATTTCTACAGCTTCAAGCGCAAACTAAAGACATATCTTTTCAGACAGGCCTATCACAACTCCTAATGTAAACCCTTCCATAGTTAGAATCCCTAAAACGTACCCTCTGTTCACGCTCCCGCATTATCTCACAGGGTATGATTCCTTTTCAGACTAACTTTATATGTCCAGGCACCATCTGCACTTTAAAGGACACGACTAGTGACGGCTCATACAGCTTTATATATGTGTAATGGCCTCTATTACAAAATTTTCTGACCATTGTATAAGCAATGCTACCTCCGATGCCGCCCCTGCTACCTCTTGAGTCACCCCCTCTACCTCATAGATTGTAAGCTCTTACGAGCAGGGCCCTCAGTCCCAGTGTGTGAATTGACTATTTCTTTGTAATGTATCTTTTTTGTCTGTACTTGAACCCTACAAATTGTACAGTGCTGCGGAATATGTTGGCGATATATAAATAAAATGTATTATTATTATAGCTGAGAACATTCTCTAAATGCTTCACATGTACTGTATATGAGTGTACAGCCTAAACAGCATTCCATCTATAGGGACCCTATTTATTTGGTGGTTGTGTTGTGTACTGCCAGGTACAGGATTATCAGTTTTGTAAACTGCAGCATCATAAAGTTGTGCTAATTTTTTTTATGCTAAAATTTTTTCATGTTAACTTATGCCATGTTTAATGCAAGACAGAATTTTGCTAGCTTTAGCAGCTGCAGACTGGTTTTAAGGGCTCTTGAAAAAGTAATCACAAAAAAAGTACAATCAGATCTTCCTCCAATGTTGCTGACTTTTTCTCAAGCAGACAAAGCAGAAAAAGCATAAAATTTTTTCATATTATGTTGCAAAAGAGCCACAGCCATAAAAACTCTGTACCGCCAAATGGTGCTCTGTATGGCAGAGTGCCTTGCTTGTGTAATATGGTGTTTAATGGAAAACTATAAAGATTTGTTTTACTTTTTAATCAGAAACAAGCACAGCTAGAGTATGGCTATATATAAGTATATCGATATATATTACAACTCTGCAATATGGTATTTAAATAAAATCTAAATGTTATTGTTTCAATTCAGTTTGTTAATGGGTTTTCCAGGTTAAAATATTGACAACCTATTCCAAAGAGAGGACTTTAATATCAGATTATTGGGGGTCTGACACCCAGCACTCGCACGGATCAGGTGATATACAGAGAACAGAACAGTACTCTGTGTAGTGGAAGAGTGAAGAAATCAGGCGATAATTTTAGAGGCTAACTGAGTATATTTATAAGTAAGCTTTCAGGAGTACTAGCTAGCTCCCTTCATCAGACATGGTGTGATACAAGAACTGAAAATTCACAGATTTTTATACACATGGTTTTCAAAGAATTTTAGAGTCCTTAAAAAAACCCAAAACAAAATGCAATCTAAGTAGAGAAGTTATTTACAACAGGTCAAAAAAAGCAATCTGGAAAGTTGTGGTGCGTGACGGAGGGATCAGTAATTCTTGCTGTTATCTGTTTGCTATCAGGAGGTGATTTGTGACCCTCACAGTTCATACATAGTGTGACATGAAGCTGGCATGAATATTGAGTTCAGTTCATGGTTCATACATAGTGTGACATGAAGCTGGCATGAATATTAAGTCCAAATTGCAGAGTTTGAAATTTTTGCATAAATTTGTACTCCCATTGTTTCCTCGCCTCCTGCGTCTTAAAATGTCCCATTAAAACCACAACCCGCAAATCTTCAATAGAGTGGTTTTCTCCGGAGAAATGTGCGGCCACTGGGAGATCGGTTCTGCTGTTATTGATACTGGATCTGTGTGAGTTCATTCGTTGACTGAGTCTCTGCCCTGTTTCCCCCACATAGAGGCCTGTGGTGGGACATTGCGTACACATTATGAGGTACACCACATTGGAAGACCTGCAGGAGAATGTCCCCCTAATTCTGTGCACCTGTTGTGACTGTCACACTCTTCCACTACTTTCAATGGCTAACACGGTACAACATTATAGTACTCTGTGTAGACACTGCAGCTTAGCTCCTATCCAAATGAATAGGAACTGATCTGCAGTACCTCATCTGGCCACTACACAAAGAACAGAAGCAGTCTGCTTCCTGTCCTATTCTCTGTGTATCAACTACTGAGAAAAACTGACTAGGGGAGATGCTGGGTTTAAGTTTCCCGCATATCCGATATTGATGACCTATCTTTATGATAGGTTATCAGTAATTTTAGCCTAGAAAGCCCCTTCTAATTTTAATTAGCATTATTGAATGTGTCTACTAGTCAGGTGCCTACTCATTCACTCATGCCTACTATCTAAAGATATCATACAGAAGATCCAGTGTTAAAAGTGCATTGGGGAAAAAAAGACACATGCGATTTTGGTGCATTTTTTAAATTGTACAGGTAAAACATAAATAAATGTGTTTTACCACACACCAAAAACTCCTGATGTGTTTTTGCTGCGGTTTTAACTGCACCCATCATGATCATCTGAATACACCCTAGCCACAATATTTCTTTTCACCACATGGTCAGATATGTTGCAACAAATCCATTAAACTTGCAAACAGCCAACAACCATCTACGTAATGTAAAGTATGTTTAAAATCATTGTGCAATGTCACCTCTATACTTAACATCACAAATGAATGAAAGAGCATTATTGTATTATTATTGTACAATACATGAGCTTTCTGTCGGTGGCTTATTGGCAGGCCATAGGACCTTAAAGGGGTCTTCCAAGCTAAAAATACTGATGATCTATCAGTTGGGGTCTTCCATCAGGCACCCCATTGATCAGCTTTTCTCAGATACACAGAGATGAAGCAGGAAGCATACAACTGGGTTCTGTGTGTAGTTGCTGAACCGAGTCACTGCAGCTTAGCTCTCATACAAACAAAAGGGAGCTGATCTGCAGTAACCTGGTCTGTCCACTACACAGAGCACAGAGCTGTCTGCTTCCTGCTCCATTTCCTGTGTATCAGCTGCTGAGAACAGTTCATCAATGGGGATGCTAGGTGCTGGATCCTTACCTATCTCATACTGATATATCCATTGTATACGTCAATAATATTTTTAACCTGAAAAAAACCCTTTGAACCCCCCAAAAAAAGAGTGTATGAGGTGCCCATATGTGCCATTTTCTACACTTCATGAGCACTGTGATGGCCTGGTAGCTCTAAAAGATTTTTTTTTTTAACTCCTTTTGATGATACCTAGAGCTCTGACTACCACAGACACAGTAATGGCTTTGGTCCTCCATATTCTGCTCATTTCAATCTCAAGATCTTTGTATTTTCTGAGTATCATTCTTATTATACCCATTGTAAAGAATAAATTGCTATCAATGAGAGGCAGTTTTTAGTCTAGAATCTCTGATAATGATTCAGCTGTGACATCTCCAGATTTCTCTTTGCCACTGAAGAAGGCAATTTCTTGCTGAGCTGTAAGAATCACACAAGACTCCCACTCTTCTCAAACCCAAGTAACGCCAATATAAATACACAGATGGAGCGCACAGTCAGCTTTAATGAACTGTGTTTAGAAATAAAATCAGCACCATTTTTTCTATTGGCTTAAAAATCACAACCTGTTGCAGTTTATATAAGGACGTGTCCTTAAAGGGGTATTACCACAACTGACATTTATCACCTATCCACAGGACACATGTCCAGGGCTAGAGTTAGAGTCAGGACTAGTGTTGGGTGGAGTCAGAAAAAAGCTCACTCTTCAAAATAAAATTGTGACTTATTTTTTCTTATAATATACAAAGATCAATATTGTGTAATTATTTAAACACATAGTTTGTTACATGTTTATTTTAAAAAGAATCCAGTCACTCCTATTTTTCTGTAAATTAGAGGATCTTTACTGCTTCTGTCTGACTGTGGCTGCCAGGGATTTATGAAGGAGTCAGAGTTGGACTGTGGAAAAGTAAAGGAGTCGGAGTCAGTGGTTTGGCCTACCGACTCCACAGCCCTGTAAATGTCAGAACTCTGGGGGACTTATTGCTGAACCCTGAATTGTTAACAAGTTGTTACTGCAGTGAGGAAGACCTTGGATGGAGAGTTGTACTTGGCTGCTTCCATTATGTGACACTAACCAGCAGCCTGCCCACAACAGCACTGACAACTAATGGTGCACAAGGGGGCACAAAGAAGGAGAAAAAGAGGAAAATGTATATTTGATTTGGTGAAAGTGTGTAGGATAATTTGTATAAAGGGAATTTCTAGCAAAATATATATAGGTGTATATATTTCCTTATTAAAAAACAGGGCTTAGAATAAGTGTGCTAGATCCTCTGTTGGTCCAGTTCTGATGTTGCCCAGGGCCCAATGTCTCACAACATAGAGGAAATGCCTGAAGATCTCTGCTCATCCCACCATTGCCTTAGCAGTGACCCACTTGAGCCATTGACTGGCAGTATGGGCAAAGGGGTCCTAGCACAACAAGTAGAGGCGAGGAGGATCAGTAACAGGTATGTTGGTACATCCATTCTAACTGCTGTTCTATATTTATTAAATGTTGTATTTCTCCCAGTGTCAGCTCCAATAACTAACAAAGAGGATTTTGCAGTTGAATTTGGATCCACATTCATTTGTGGTTCTAAGATTTTTTGCGATGGATTGATTTGATAATCCATATATTTTTAATTGCATAACAAAAATAAATCTGATCAGCTTCTGTGGATTTTTTATGTAGATCTGGTCACTCTTTTCTGCCACATTGTGTGAATGAATTGTACGGCAGCATCTCAAATTTACAATATACACAGCAACTCAACTACATAGTGCAACTCAGCACCTTCGTGCATGAAAGTGTAATGTATAAAAACTAATACTGCTCCATAAGGATGACAGTAATAAAAAGTTTATAAAGACCTTAACAAGAAATCCATACTGTATACCTGCTGAAAAACTGTGTGTGTAAATTATCAAGCACCAAATGTAACACCGACTTAGAGTTGCTACTTCTGCTTGACACAGCATAATAATCACCCCCGACCATCACTTCTCCTGCACTGTAGTGAGCCTCTAAAGCAGAACACCCAGGAGATTAATGAAGGACACTGTGATGTAATGATAGGAACTGCAAGCCTCAGTGATTCATCAAGCATGCCTCAATCTATCTGGATTAAGATTACAAATTAAGACATGCAACAATGCTTCTGAAAATGTGAATCCCTCCTATAGGCTCCACATCAATCAGATGTAAATGCAAACATTTCTATATAACAGATACGTGAGCATGGAATACATGACATACTGAGACAAGAATTACAGCTGTTACATTTCACCATTTGACCAGTAGATGTCTCTGTGCTTACTCCCATGAAATAAAATGGCTAGTTTATTTCTTGGTAATATTTCTGGGATATATACAGGAATAAAGCAAAAAAGATTGCTTCAATCTGGCTGGTACAAAAATACAAATAATGGTGTTCTGACACTATGGTAGACACAGTAAATTATTAGGTATTAAAAGCAGTAGCTTAGAATGTAGATTACACAGTTGCCCCTCTGGTAAAGAAAAGCACATTGGCAAAAATACATTCATTGTGTAAAATATTATATTCCTGCAAAAATCAAGACACAAGTATCTCTATAACCCACCTGCTCGGGTACAGGCTAAAGGTTATATCATTGTTCTTTTTTTTCTAATAAGACATTGACATGTTATTGGGATTCATGACATGTGAATCAGATCACTTGGTAAAGATAAAACATGCAGGACCCCATCATTACACTAATACATCCCCTTGCAGCCTATTACTGCCTAAATATTACTGCCTAAATATCACCATCAGACCACATTCCCTTAGGTCAGGGCCACAAACAGACTTTCTGTATTGCAATAGTTGCAGCCCATAGGAATATACACATGCACTAGCAATTTTCATGAGATTTTTGTGCAAGCTTTGTTTAACAAATATTTAAGGGGTTTTGCCATGACTGTGCTGGACACTGCTACAGCTGTAACCCATGGTAAAGCCGGGAGCCATAGGCTTTTCTGCCCTACCATTCTTTGTATTATACGCCGCAGGATGCTTTAGTGTCCTGATGCAGACAGCACAATGATGTCACTGCATTGAGCTGCCTGCACTGGGATGCTGATGTGCTGTCCAGGATCCTGGCATCTGTGACAACTGCAGAAAAGAAGAGGCTGTGCAGAATCAGGGGCATTATTAATTTAAGGGGGGACATTATTAATTCAGCACATCAGGGGAATTGTTATAACTATTGGATTGTGGTCTATAGTAATATCAGTGAATTACCAGTGAGCCCTACCCTTCAGAAGGCTCCCCGCTGCCATAAGACTAGACCGGCTTGCACAATCTCTCCACATATGAGCTGTTCACATTCACAAAAGTGGAAGTAAAAAACCATCAGATACCAGTGGTCAAATCTCACCATGGCATCCGAGAGATTAAATGTCAGATCACAGATGTGATATAGGAGAGACCAGACGGGTATGGTGCCTACTCAGCTCCTGAGCAGGTGCCATGTTTACATACCGGGAAAAGGTTCATTCAGGGGGCACATCAGGGGCCATTATTAATTTAAGGAGCACTCAATGTGCATTATTACATAAAAGGGACAATATTAAGGGGCATTTTTAATAAAGTGGGCACATTCATACTTTTAAAGGGACATTATTAAGTTAGGGGACACTAAAGGAACATTATTACTATAAAGGTATACACCCTGGGGGTATTATGTTCAGGGGACATTATGACTTTAGGGAGGCACACTGAGAATTTTTACTATTTGGGAGGCATCAATACTTTGTGGGAGCAAAAATGGGTACTTTTACTGTGTGGTGAACAATGTTGCATGGTGTGCTCTGTAGGGCACAATATGAGGAACTATCTTTTGGTACCAAATTTTAAGGGGCACTGTCTATCTGGATGATGTTTTTGTGGTTGCTGTGTTGCACTATTTTTGGAAGGTAACTATAGTTACAACATTATATTTGAAGCACAGTTTTGGGGGCAAAGTGACACACAGCAGGTACAGTAATAATGACAAATGGAAAGTAACAGAGCACAGGGCAGCGGTAGGATTGAGAATTTTTGTAGGTGTGGAAAAGGTGGAGAGCCAAAGATGTCTGTGTTGCAAACATTACAGAGATGAATCATGGCATCTACCACTATATGCTCAATGTATGGTGCTAATATTAGGATATCTAGCTTGGGCACCCAACTGGATGCGTTTGGCTCCCCTGTGTATATTCCCTAGATACACCTTTCCTTATCCCCGACTCTTTACATATGGGATAAGGTGTGTTCCTGGGAAAACTGCATAAGGAGAAAAACATAAAAACAAATTGGACACAAGTTGCATGAAACCATTGTGCATAAATTGTGCTATTTGGAAGCCTGCCCAAGTTCTCTTGAAACAGCCTTTGGGTTTGTTCATCTCTGAAAATCTGTATCTATAATAGCACATTGTACAGTCTTCAGCATACTGCCACACATATTTCATGGCTGCTTAGCCTCTTTCACAGATGCACCATGCATTTCGGTAAGCAGAGATATTGAGACCCCTGTGTGTATGGTTTATTTTGGGTCTAGAGGAACCATGAAAGATCAGCTTCAACTGACAACATCCATGAATTTATTGTGCTGTATTAAGTGAATTCTATACGGTATGCAAAACTGTAGAAAAAAGAGGAGCAATAAAAAAAAAAAACCCTAAGCTTGAATATTTTGGGAATATAACATTAGGGAGAAATTTATTAAAACAGGTGTTTCCTACGCCAGTCTTAATAAAGCTCCCGACTGGCTCGAGGTGCATATGAATTAATATGAGTTTCCAGCCACTCGATAAATCAGGTGCACACATATTCCCCAGTACCAAAATCTTCCCGAGGAACTCACGCCATTTCTCTGGCAGGGCAGAGGTGTTCCTGCCCCAGCCTGTCCTGCTCTGCGCCCGCATTTTTTCAAAGAAAGTCTTTGGTACAATAAAGGGCAATGCTCCAAAGATGCGCCACAATTACACTGATCTATGCCAGAAAACTGGTGTGGATGGATTAATAAATTCCCATCATTGTGTTTTCTTACTTAGGATAAATTTACATAAGTCCATTGCTCTGATTCGTCATTGGACAAGAACAATGGACGATAAAACTAATAGAATGAGTGATGCAGACAGAGCATATTCAGCGTGCATCAGTCATCATTCACATATAATGTAAAAAACAAGATGGAAACTTTGTTCCATCTTGTTTGTTTACTTTTCAAATGGGAGAAAGTCCTGCAGGCACCATTTTATCTTTCGTCTATAAGAAAGCTTCAGTCTTATTGTTTTGCATGACACTCGATGATGAATGGAGACAGCATGAGCTCCGTCTGCCTCCGTCATTTTATTTTCTTTTTTGCTGTTGTTCAGATCCTATGACTGATCAAGTTGATGGACAAAAATGAAGCTAATGTGAACTTGGGCTTAAACTGTGTTTTAAACATGCATTTTATCTTAGGAAGCCGGGAACTATGGTGAGAGAGTGGTTAGCATTTCTATGAGAATTGCTTCCCTTTAATAAATATCCTGACGTGTACATTTCATGCTAATTGAATAATGCAGAGCGCAGAAAGCAGAAAATGGATATTTCATGTAAATGCACAGTGAATATCAAATATGTAGAGGCAATGAGAATTAAAGAGCACAGTAAATACGGATTTGACCAGGATATAGTTTCATCTGTAGCCAAGAACTAATAGTTAATAATGTATATGACTGGGAATAACAAAAAGAAGCAACGTTGCATATTTATATGTGCTTAGGAGAATTCGATTTCAGCTTCTGGGTATTTTTCTTAGTAAAGGTGGCTTCACTTGTGCTGGAATTCTCTGCTCTGGACAAATCTGCATGTCTAACAATGTGAAGGATGAAATTCAGAGCAATTCTGTGGGTAAATCTGCATCATAAGCGATTAGTTTGGACTATTTTATGATGTGCTGAGCAGAACCTTGGTGATATGATCCTCACCTGCTATTTATCTAAGAACACTGTATATCCGTAGCTTTGCCTGTGGCTACTTTTTTTAACAGTTCTATTATTACACAGTCACACATAAAATATATAATGCCTTCTAGACCATTCAACTGATTTGCTTACTTACAATTGCATTTCTTCTGTACAAATCGAATTTTACATGCCGTTCTATACGTAGACAAGCGAATACGATCCAGATCTTGAGCCCCTAGTAGGAAAAAAATGTATCACATTACATGGATGTAATCTACAGTATGATACACTGATGTGTGTATGCTTCATCCTGACTTAGGCTGTGTTCACACATTATGGGTTTAATACAGTACATAATAAACAAAGACTGGCAGAGAGCATGAAACCACTGGCATCGGATCTGAAGGCAAGAAACTTACTGTTGTTTTCATTCTCCTTTTTTTTAACCAATATCCTTACTTGAAAACATTTGTAAAGCCTTGAAAACCCATTTGAAAGGGTATTAATATTCATGTATTGCAATATTCTTTGTACCGACACTTTCATAAGAGCTCACACAGAGGTGTCCTTACTTTTCTACTTGGCTGGACATGTCCAGATACTGCAACTTGCTGCATTGTGTTAACTCTGAACAAAAGCCATTGAAAGCAATGGGAAAAAGTCAAGATAAATACACTAAAAGTCATAGTAACAATGGCTACTTATGGCTATACAGAAAAAAGTAGAGAAAAAAAAACTGGGATATTATGGTTGAGCGCTGCAAGTAAGGGTATATCAATAAAATATTTGCAAAGAGAATGTTTGTGAATAAAAACACACGTTTTATTGGTTCCACACCGGACGTACAACAATAGGCTACGCGTTTCGACGCTGTACTAGCGTCTTCATCAGGCCATAAACTAGATATAAACAAAACACAGAAGGTATAATCAATGGCTGGGTTTTAGAGCAATGGTAGTCATAGTGTAGGTCCAGATAAAAATACTAGGGTATAACATATATAGTAAGGTAAAATAAAATATACGATAAGAGTTTAAAATTAGCAATTAAAAAAGAAGGTAGCACAAATAAAATAGGGTAACACATATAAAAGGTTTGGATGCCAATAATAATAATAATAATAATAATAATAATATTATAGCATAATATAATACAGGTTGAAACTTAGTAGGATAGAACCAGCATACGTAGCAATGTCAATGGTAGGATATGGATTGTACTAGCAGACAAGAATAAATGACTGGGTAGATAAATGAATAAATAAACTATAATTGATTAAATAAATACACAGGAAAGTTAGTTAGTGGATGGAATGAATAATAATAGTAAATAAGTACATAGAATGAATACAATATGAAAACAGATTTGAAGAGTGTGAAAGTTGCATGTTAGGAAGACACGGATGATGATGATGATTGAAAGTATGAATAGGAAATGGTTGTACAAGTAGAAAAGACAGTGATGCAGAAGATGATGATGGTGAGTGGTAAATTATGAAGGAAGAGATCAACTTACATACATATGTGTTACCCTATTTTATTTGTGCTACCTTCTTTTTTAATTGCTAATTTTAAACTCTTATCGTATATTTTATTTTACCTTGCTATATATGTTATACCCTAGTATTTTTATCTGGACGTACACTATGACTACCCTTGCTCTAAAACCCAGCCATTGATTATACCTTCTGTGTTTTGTTTATATCTAGTTTATGACCTGATGAAGAAGCTAGTACAGCGTCGAAACGCGTAGCTCATTGTTGTACGTCCGGTGTGGAACCAATAAAACGTGTGTTTTTATTCACAAACATTCTCTTTGCAAATATTTTATTGATATACCCTTACTTGCAGTGCTCAACCATAATATTCCAGTTTGTTTCTCTACTTTTTTCTGTATTACGTCACCACCAAACTAGTTTTGCCTTATCTGAACAGCTTAGTACTGTTCTATTACCTTACTAACCCACCATTACTCTGCTATGGGGGCGCCAGGATCTACTGTTTCTCTATTACAAATTACTTATGGCTATGGCTATGGCTATGTATGTGTGTCACAAGATGACGAGCTTTTCAAAACAACCCAATTTTGCAATATTTTGGCACAAGCCTTCTATCCTATATGTATCCGATCACACTACTTGCACACAAGCATATACATGTTTATGTTGTACAGTTTCAGAATAAATTGCCCATTGTATTTTCTCAGACCCTGCTGGACCCTTGCATGCCTCAGAATTTTAAGAAGAAGCTTTTCATCACAGATTCCTTGAGAAATGTTTTGATATACAACACAATCTGTATTAGTAACAGTATCCCACCCCTAAATGCAATACTGTGGTGCAGGGTAGTAAGAACAAGAAGCCAAAAGAGTGTAGTATGGGTTTGTACTTTGGACCTGTATTGCAGTCTCTATGCCTGTGTAGGACATGAAGCCTAATACTGCATTGTGTAGCCATAATAAGTCACTTCTGCCTACAATAGCTGTGCGGTTTTATTTGGGGAGGGGGCAGGCAAGAAAAATCACAGACAGATTCTCACTCACAAAAGATTGCAAAAGGTAATCTCTTTTTTTTCCCCACCTTCTTTGCTTTTGTTCATGCTCATTGTTGTACACTACAGACACCATTATTCCATAATTATGTGGAATTGTCTTAGAGTTTTTGTCTTGCCTTACAGAATGTCTATAATCAATTAGACAGCATTTCCTTCCATTTTGTGTAATACTCCTGAGAATATAAATATATCAATGTAAAAAAAGACCACAAAGCTCTTAAGACACAATGTTTTGATCAGAAGCTCTATTCACATTTGCTCATGGTTCGTGTTTAGAAGTGAATGCACGACACTGCCAAATCCATAGGGCTCTGCCGAGGTGACACTAAAACACTACCAAATAATTTTGAATAATACAACTAACATATAAAAATCAATACTGAAGTGTGAGGAACAGTACTGCCATATGGATGGGGATGGCAATCCATAAAGTGTGGACTGGCAATAGTATATTTGTTGTAAATGTTTTGTGTTTTTTTAGTTTTTTTTGAGAGACAACTACCTATGGCAAGACAACCCCCCCTGCACTGTGCAGTCTGCAATAGGAAACAAATATCATTAAGCCAGGCCCCTTAGCTGAACCGCACTCCTCAGCAGCTAACCAACTAAAACCCCTCTAAGATTCACAAGACTGCTTCTTTAAAAAGGAGTTTTCTTGGGCTTATTAATTGATGACCTCGTCTTAGGGTAGATCATATACTGAAGACCAGTGGTGGTCCGACACCTGGGACCATCACAGACCACCTATAAGAAGCAGCAGTAATACTCTCTAAGAGCCGCTTCCACTTGACAGGCCATGTGACATCATGTTACATGAAAGGCCATGTGACATCATGTTACATGAAAGGCCATGTGACATCATGTTACATGAAAGGCCATGTGACATCATGTTACATGACAGGCCATGTGACATCATGTTCATTGGTTACATGTTTGCAGCGTCCCATTCAAATAAATACCAAGCACACTGCTATACCAATGTATGGCACTGTGCCGGTAACTAGTGAAGAGGCCGTAGCAGCCTCTTTAAACAGCTGATTGGCTGGGGGCTCAGGTGCAGCCTCTGGCTGATTTTCAATTTATGACCTATCCTGATAGGTCATTGTTACTATGTCTGGAACACCCTTTTGAAGAGGACCTTTCACCACCTCCCTTATCTCCAGTTCTTAGCATCTGCTAATAGCTCCACTGAATCCAGCTCAGTTGGAAGCCCCCACCATTCTGAGCAATCAGTGCTGTTTTGTGCCTGGCGTTAGGTTCACACTAACGCTGGCTTTCTGTGGTTCAAGTCAGTCGGGGGACACAAACAATGGAGAGGCGGAAAGCTAAAACAGTGGTTACACACAGAGCCCAATGGACCCCATTGGCCATAGTTTTTAAACTGAAAGCGGCTGAGGAAAAAGTCCTCCATGCAGGATGACGAAGTCTGCAAAGGAGATGTGAAGGCAGGGAGGCATGATTCTGAGCTCCAATCAGAGGTGAACAGAGTCTCAGAATCGCACCCCTTGCCTGGACCTGCTTGACACCACCGACCTATAAAGAACCTAAATAGCATATGAGGCACCACAACTAACAGAGAAAAACTCCAATTCCAACTGTTCCGAAATCATTGGAGTGGTGCCTATTAAATGACACAAAGACCTAAACTTGGCGAAGGTGGTGAAGGGACCTCTTTAACATTCTACAAATGCTATGGCCAACCTTATATTCACTTTAGTTTTATCATTTCTACACTTGGTAATCTTTCTAACATACTATTTTTTAAGACTGACATTTAAAGTGAGGTCTCTGAAAACATAATGCTGGTCACACTGTGATAATGGCTATGCTTATTCCTAAATTAATGTTTTCTGTAATGGTGCTTCACACATAGTCTACAGCAGCATTGGTGTTAATGTTAGTACATATATTAGTATCTAACTTTCTTTCTTTAAAAATTTTTTACTGTGTTTAGACTGTCCACTACTGACAAGTGTTTGATGGGAGAGAAGCTACAATAGGGATGGATAAGTATCTTACAAGCCATAAATAAGCTTCAAGCTGAGGACAGATTAAGGTTCCATGTACATGACTGCGCCATCTGAGGGAGCGTCCAACGGTCCATTCTGTTCTGATGAAAATAAAGCTGGTCCTTTCCTGCTCCGTTTCATCGGAACAGAACAGATCGGAAGCCCCATAGAGGTAAGTGCATCACAGAATGCACTGAGGTTTCACACCGAGCGTCATCCGAGTGCATTCCACTACATAGTCGGCCACAACTTATATGCATACTCGGTCATGTGCATGGGGTCTTCTTAAACTACATTTAGCATATTTGCCAGCAGTGAACCAGATTATTGCCAAACACATCTGTAGACGTCAGTGGACCTAACCAATGCCAAAAGTGTGTATATATTTGGGAAGCATACCTTATTTTCTTCTGACTTGAATAAAATATAACTTTATTAATCCCTGTGGGGAAATTTCAGTATTCAGCTGCTCCTTACAATGTCGCCATGGGGGCACATGGAGCAAAGACACAAATACATACATTGGTATTAACACACAGAGGTAGGTAACTTAATAATAGGAAAAGAGGTACGGTGGGCAGGTATTTGCGCATAGAATCGGGGCATCCATACTACAGGAGTCGCCCTGCCTAGTGGTGAGTATATGGTTAAACATTGCGATAGCAGAAGGAAGGATCTCCTAAGCATATCTGTTCCGCAGTGTAACTGGATAAGCCTCAATGAGTTCCTACAGATAGATAGGAACTTCTTGGGGGTCCCTCTTTTCTAGGGTGGTTTCCCAATCGCCAAACCTGCATCCTATTATCGAGAGTGGGAGTATATGTGCAAAAAAAACAACTGTATAGCGGCATTTATTAGAGCTCTGCTTTGAGGAGCAGCATCAGTGAAAAGTGAGGTTGTGCTGTTTTTTTATACTCTGTGTATATTTATTTTACATAAACCAGAAGCGTTCCCGAGTATGAATTTGCGTATTATCAAACATTTATTATTTCCATTCTTTCTCTTCATAGGTACCACCAGGAAAAATTCTATTTAGCAAAATTGGGCCTGAAAATATGTGCTATTTTTATTTTTCAAGGGCAAGTATTAAAAATGACATGGCAGGTTGCTATGGGCAACACTGGTGCTTTTATGTAGAAATGTTTTTATGCATTGGTCCCAATTGTGCTACACAATTCTTAGATATTACTGTTTTGAAAGCAAGTTTAGAAAAACGCGGCTTTGTTTGTTTTGTGCTCTATTGCTCTTCTTTTCTATGGCAGAAAGACATAGAAAAACATTGCAAAGAAATTCTGAGAAATGAAAATGCCATTAGTTCATTTCAGGCCTCCGTTTCTTTAGGTTTACAGCAGAATAGTGTAAGCTGCCATTATTCTTAGAAAAAAATATAAAATAAAAAATTACAGTAGATAGATCCCTTTAAATGTAATGGTTCCATGTGATTTGTTAGGCATCTACTTTAATCCGATGAAGACATATCTATTATGGATCTGGTAGAAATAGAAGCCTTGATGCCAGTGTAAACATAGCCACAAAGTTGTTTTTTTCAGATTTTATGTACAGAAATTGACCATTGTACAATAAAGTGTACTTTCCAATATATCTAACGTTTTATATTTTAATGTTGTACCACTTACAATATACCTGCTTACTGGCAAAGAACGAGAACATTGTTGTATATTCTGATTTCCACTCTCAGGATTTGTTCACATGAGATGGATATTCTGCTGATTTTTTTTTGTTGTGTTCTGCCGAATTTTAGGTGGAAAATCCTCAAATTTACAGCAGCAGCAAAGTGGATCACCCACAACCTAGTGTATGGGAAAAAAATCAGCAGCAAAAACAGCTGTGGTGCGGATCTTGAGCACGTCATTTTACAGTATGTGGGGGATTTTCACTGCTAATTTCACCCTTTCCACATATCTTGCAACTGAAATGTACAACAAAAACTATATGATGTGGTGTGGTTTTGCCATGGCAGATTTTCCTGGATGGATACCTTGCAGTGTATGCTGTATGGACCTACCTTAGAGTCATGAATTCACTTTGTGCAGAAGCATCGTCACATGAAATGAAACCAGGCAAACATTGCACAAGTAGTTGTGTAGTCAGTCCTAGCTTAAACCTGTCTGGTAGTAAAACACAAAAACTGGCAGTCGTGGACCATCCCTAGAATTCTCTACTAGTCCCAGTTTACAATTTCAATATAGCCAAAGTAGTATTAGCTTTGTCCACTTTTGGAAAAAAAAAATGATTGATCCTTGACGCTGCAGCTAGATGTTGGCTGCTACTGGCCTAACTGTATATTATATAGACAAAAAGGTTCAACCATAAATCTAATAAAAAGGCTTTCTCTCTCTCCTCCCTTCCATTCCCTCTCTCTTACACACCAGTGAAATAGAGGTGACCCTTCAACTTAAAAGCAAGACGCAGATAGAGATGTACCTACATAAGACAGTTTACTGCCAGGAGTATCATGAGTGCTATTGCTTTCATGGAAAGTGTTGTGCACAGCACTTAGCAATTTCTGTCAGTGCTATAGGCTCAGAATGAAGCATAAGGGCCATGGTCCATTCATATTCCTACTTGTTGTGGTCATGAGCCTAAGGTGGGGGGAGGACTGATGATCAGAGGGACATTCACATCATGTTTTAGCATCTGTTTAGCAGATGCAAAAAACTAAACAGATTCTAAAAATGGATGCAAATGGGTGGTCATATATTTTCATGAGCTTTTAGCATCCATTTTCTGCAACCGTAAAACGAATCTATCAAAAATGTTCCAAAAACGTGATGTGGATGGCCCCTTAGAGTGGATAGGAGTTACATATTTTAATTCTGGTAATGGATAGAAGTTACATGTTTTACATTCTAGTAAAATGTAAAAAAATATCAATGCTGGAGATGCTACTTACGCATTTCTGCAAACAACTGCCTTCTGTCGGCCATGTTAGTCCCCCTTTTCCCACAGTCTTCAATCATTCTGTAAAGAAACAATATCAAATATAGATGCTTTAGCAGAAGAGACAGGGAACGGTAAGGATATTCATTGCGCAATATTAAAATTCTAAAGATTCATTTATTTTTAAAGCAGGACTGAATGCATTTACATAACTAAAGGTCTCTACACAAGTTTTCTAAATGTATTATGCTATTAAAAAAATAAGTCAATATAATATATGTCAAAGTATCAACATATTCTGTGTGTAAGGAAGTAAAGACGCTAATTATGATAAATTGAGCAATTATCTAAATACGGCACATTATTTATGAGCATCACAATGAGAGAAGGTTACTGTAACAACATATTCAGAATTATACCACAAAGACAAAACATTACATAACATGAAGCTCCATATTTTATTTATTTCTTTTCTTTTAAAGTACACAGCCAACTTAACCTGAAAATATTATATGCAAAGAGGTCTTGGAAGCTGAGGTGTGAGACTGTCTGGCAGGACTCTCACACTGGAGGGAGCTGCATAACCATCACAGAGGGAATATGGTGGTCAACAAAACATCTTTCCCTAACAAAATTGTGGTTCTGCAGGGTCGAAGAGAATCTATTTTTGTCTACTTAGTCCTGAGGGGCCACTATCTTGCTAGTCAGAGCAAATTCATTCGTCATGACTTTTATTGTGTTATTTTCAACAAAGGCAGTCTTCAAAGCAATGACCCTGCAAACCGCACGAAAGATCAGAGCATCACCGAGTCCTAGGAGCATGAAAAAAGTCACCTTTACTCAAACCTGTATTTTCAGATTGTGGGTAGTGTATATTTCAAAACCATATGCACTAAATAGTTTTCACCATATACTTAAGTCAGGGTCCCACTGCTGACACCACTGTCATTTATGATTCAGGTGAGAGGGCAAAGCATCCAGGAGGAGAGTACATATGGATGTGCATGGTGGGACAGTAACAGGTAACCATGGGGGCACCAGTCTACCCTGATCACTTTAAGCACAAAGATAATGCATAGTACAGTACAGATAATGCACACAATATCGTCATAGTACAGGTATAATACTCATGTTGATGTCACATGGTGACATAACAGCACAGGGATAATAAACACAGTGATGTCACATTACAGGGATAACGCACACAGTGATGTCACACTACAGTGATAATACGCTTGGTGATATCACAGTACAGGGACAATAAAACATAGAAATTTCACATTACAGGGATAATGCACACAGTGATGTCACACTACAGTGATAATACACTTGGTGATATCACAGTACAGGGACAATAAACACAGTGATGCCACAGCACAGGGATAATGCCCACTATGGCATCATAGAACATAATCAATATGTACATCACTGTATATGAAGAAAGTAATTATAATGATGTCACAAGCAGACATTACGATTTCCAAGTAAAGTAATCCCCTTCCATAATCCACAGTTATCACTAAGTACACCCTAGGTCTCAGTGGAAATGGCCCCATAGTTGTTGGGCCCCACAGTAGCTGCTAAGTTTGCCACCCTGGTAGTTAAACCCATGGTACATGGGTCTATATATTCAAGATTGTTGGGGGATCCCAATTCTTTCCATTTATAAACTGTAGTTCACTTTTATACAGATTTTCAATTACTTTTTACATAATACTACTCTCTAGACACAGTTGTTAGATATACCATACACGCCCTGTGTTCTTTACTGGAAGACAACGAACATGAACCTAGTCAGGGATACTTAGTCTCCATGGCACTTTTCACTCAGCCTCATTAAATGTCTATTCTAGGAGACAACATTTATCACCTGTCCACTGCATACATCTCTATGGAAGTTACAGAAACAGACAAACTTTCTCAACAGCAAATCGATGAGCGCCCCAGCAGCTGGACCTCCACAGATTTACCATTTATCCACCACTCACTATATATGAAATAATTGATATCTTCTGTGATACCTTTTTAGAAATATTTTTAAAAAACATAAGTGGGATTTTTGATTTAGTGTGTAATATGTCAAAGGTGAAAATAATCTGAAAATCTAGGCTTAATTCACACTTTGTTTCAATGTCTATTAGATGCTAAGGCCTCACGGAGTGGGCTGCCGCAAAAAAGTGCTGCAGGAAAAACCACGACAGAAACGCTTCACGTTTTTTCACACACCACTTTTCATTTTACAGAAAGTCCGCAGAGGTTTCCTATGCGCACTTTCTGCTTTCATTATACCTAAAGGGAAACCACCGTCGTTTCCACAGATACAACTGACATGCAGCGAATTCCAAAATTGTGACGGTTTTGGAAATTGCAGCATTTCCGCTTACGCGTGTCTTTCTGCAATGTGTGAATGGGATTCATTTTTCAGGGACTGTAAAACGCCACGGTTTTTAACGTGGTGTTTCTGCTGCAGCCAAACCACGACGTTTACGCCACGTGGGGCCCCGGTTTGAAGGGGTTTTCTCATCTTAGGATTTCAGCTACCCTCCAGTCTCCTCTTCCCTCCACTTCCTGGTTTTCAGCTCCTGCTTACACTAAACTGCACAGTTATCTCTAGATTTGCATACACAGATAACAGAGACACTGCTCAAGAAACTTATCTAGCCCTTTCAGTGCATAAAAGCTGAAAGTCATATGCAGTGAGAGGGAGAGAATAGAATATAGACAGCCAGGAGTCATCATCCCGACCTGTGAGCAGGACTGTAACCTAGGCAACCTTCTGTAAACAATGAAGAGAGAAATTAAGGCTAGGTTCACATCTGCACCAGGCTCACCGGTATTCAGGTTCACCAGGGGTACCAAACAACGGAGAGCCCGTCCGCTAAAACAGCGGTTACCTGCGAACACCATAGACTATAATGTGGTTCCACCGGGTTTCCTCCATTTTTATACTGAAACTGGCAGAGAGAAAAGTCCTTTTCTCTCTGTTTATGCTGATGTGAACCTAGCCTTAGTTGTATCTGGCAAACAGAACCAGAAAGATAAAGCAGTTAGCTTAAGCTACAAGTCTGAATGTGATCTTTGAGTTGGGAACACCCTTTTAATGTATGCACTGAGAAAGCTTCCAATGCATATGTCAAACGTATCTATAGGTCCCCATTCACCTGAGTGTCCTTCTGACCCCATTCAGGCCGATATGTGTCGGAATACTGTACCTTTTATCAGCTGTGTAATTCCATACTGCACCACACATGCATTTTTTAGAGAGCCTATGGGCTATGTATGCCACTGCAGCACTATACAGTGGTATATATTGGAGATATCTGTCACAGGTATACATTTGGAAATCATGAATTGACCCTTACTGTAAAATGTTCTCTTTGCAGTAAGGATAGAAGATACAACTGTGCTAAACAATACATTTAAGATGAGAAGACTATTATTAGTAAGTCCTAAAATGCGTAGAGGAAGCGATTTCCTACCCATAAACTAGGGTTTATCTTACAATACAGAATTCATTAGTATACAGGTATTTATTACAATATACATCAAACACATCACAAAAGACAATAAGTCCATATACCTGACAAGAGAACAGTCCTGGTCATTCTGAACTCAACGTGCAATGCCATTTTTGAAGACAGCATTATAAGCTCCCAATAATGAAAGTTAAGAATTTGGCCTGCTGGACGGACTGTGATTAGAAGTCTTCTTCTCAAATGTGGAAGAAATTCTTGAAGGAATCATGTTTCATGCATTCTGATTTGCTGCAGAGGCTTACAGCTAATCCTAGCACTTGGTAACTATGTCCCTATTAATATTACTCAAAGTGCATACAGCTACAAGATAAGTCTGAGCCCACAGAAAAAAGGAGAAAAAATGTTTTTAGAGACTGCCAAAGTTAATTAAACTTTCCTCCTTGCAATAAATTTGTCTTTCTTTTGCAAAGCCTAGGTCGATAATTCATGGACCACCTAAGTACAAATTACACAACCCTTTTATAAAGCCAAAGATTGAACACAAATACGGTGACTGGGAAAAAAAAGGATTTCATTTAAATAATTATTTCTATTGTTTTGTCATTTTTTATTATTTTGTATAGAACAATGTTATTCTGTACAGACTGAGCACAGTCAACACATATATCATCTTTGTAAGTTAGCCATTCCCTTCACTTACCACAATAAGCCATCAGCAGAATTTACACCATTGTACTACTGTTTTCTGCTGACAGATAGCAGGTCAGTCCTACAGTTAAAGCAACAGATTCAAAACGCAATATTGTATTCAAGGAAATCACAGTAACCTAAAAACGCAAAACTTAGGTTCCATTCAGATTATGTTTTTTTTTTTTTTTACATTTGTTTAGCACAAAAAACAGATGCAAACAGATAGCCATCTTTTTACATAGACATCAATCCTTTTATATCAGTTTTTTTTTTAAATACATAGATATATATATATATTTATTTATTTATTTTTACATTGATGTCTATGTAAACGTCCGTCCATTTGTATCAGTTTCCATTTGTGATCTGAATAGACCTGGGTATCCCAGTTAGATCTAGTTACCACATTGGGACTATATCCATTTATATAAGACAATGTACTACCAATAATGTAGCATTGTTTAGTTTGTCGGGTGATCACATCAGTTATGTAACCTAATGTGCTAATTCCTCTGAGTAAAAGGATGACCCTATAACTCAGTGCCCATTCAGGTACAGTACAGACCAAAAGTTTGGACACACCTTCTCATTCCAAGAGTTTTCTGTATTTTCATGACTATAAAAATTGTAGATTCACACTGAAGGCATCAAAACTATGAATTAACACATGTGGAATTATATACTTAACAAAAAAGTGTGAAACAACTGAAAATATGTCTTATATTCTAGGTTCTTCAAAGTAGCCACCTTTTGCTTTGATTACTGCTTTGCACACTCTTGGCATTCTCTTGATTTGCTTCAAGAGGTAGTCACCTGAAATGGTCTTCCAACAGTCTTGAAGGAGTTCTCAGAGATGCTTAGCACTTGTTGGCCCTTTTGCTTTCACTCTGCGGTCCAGCTCACCCCAAACCATCTCAATTGGGTTCAGGTCTGGTGACTGTGGAGGCCAGGTCATCTGGCGTAGCACCCCATCACTCTCCTTCTTGGTCAAATAGCCCTTACACAGTCTGGAGGTGTGTTTGGGGTCATTGCCCTGTTGAAAAATAAATGATGGTCCAACTAAACGCAAACCGGATGGAATAGCATGCCGCTGCAAGATGCTCTGGTAACCATGCTGGTTCAGTATTCCTTCAATTTTGAATAAATCCCCAACAGTGTCACCAGCAAAGCACCCCCACACCATCACACCTCCTCCTCCATGCTTCACGGTGGGAACCAGGCATGTAGAGTCCATTTGTTCACCTTTTCTGCGTCGCACAAAGACACGGTGGTTGGAACCAAAGATCTCAAATTTGGACTCATCAGACCAAAGCACAGATTTCCACAGGTCTAATGTCCATTCCTTGTGTTCTTTAGCCCAAACAAGTCTCTTGTGCTTGTTGACTGTCCTTAGCAGTGGTTTCCTAGCAGCTATTTTACCATGAAGGCCTGTTGCACACAGTCTCCTCTTGACAGTTGTTGTAGAGATGTGTCTGCTGCTAGAACTCTGTGTGGCATTGACCTGGTCTCTAATCTGAGCTGCTGTTAACCTGCGATTTCTGAGGCTGGTGACTCGGATGAACTTATCCTCCGCAGCAGAGGTGACTCTTGGTCTTCCTTTCCTGGGGCGGTCCTCATGTGAGCCAGTTTCTTTGTAGCGCTTGATGGTTTTGGCCACTGCACTTGGGGCCACTTTCAAAGTTTTCCCAATTTTTCGGACAGACTGACCTTCATTTCTTAAAGTAATGATGGCCACTCGTTTTTCTTTACTTAGCTGCTTTTTTCTTGCCATAATACAAATTCTAACACTCCATTCAGTAGGACTATCAGCTGTGTATCCACCTGACTTCTGAACAACACAACTGATGGTCCCAACCCCATTTATAAGGCAAGAAATCCCACTTATTAAACCTGACAGGGCACACCTGTGAAGTGAAAACCATTTCAGGTGACTACCTCTTGAAGCTCATCAAGAGAATGCCAAGAGTGTGCAAAGCAGTAATCCAAGCAAAAGGTGGCTACTTTGAAGAACCTAGAATATAAGACATATTTTCAGTTGTTTCACACTTTTTTGTTAAGTATATAATTCCACATGTGTTAATTCATAGTTTTGATGCCTTCAGTGTGAATCTACAATTTTTATAGTCATGAAAATACAGAAAACTCTTGGAATGAGAAGGTGTGTCCAAACTTTTGGTCTGTACTGTATATTCTCCATTTTCATGTGGAATCCAACCAAAAACAACAAAGAAGAAAGTGACATTCTACATTGCATTGCATATGTACTGTATGATGGTATTCTGTTCTAGAGGCAATTCTTCTAGGGAAGAATTTCTTAGTACGTGCAGCACCTGACAAAGCCTCGACAGTGTGCATGAGCCTTAGCCTGTATTCACATGATCAATCTGAGATTGTGCTATGTATTTAATGGATCAGTGCAGCATCCATGAGGGCCAATTCACTTCAATAAGCCTGAGGTGTGAAAATAAAATAGAGCAGGTGTGAATAGGCACTTACTCAGAAAGACCAACATATTTGATAGCACTTGATATCACTATATAGCAGCACAGAGTTTATTCACTACTACTCTATAAATTCACCAATAAGGCTAGGTTCACATCTGCATTGGAGTCTACATTGGAGAAAATCGAAGGCAATAAAAGTCTTCCATGGAGAACTTTTTCCTCCGCCGATTTCAGCTTTTAAAGGACGGACACCCGACTGCCCTCATTATAGTCAATGGTCTCGGTTGTACTCTGTCCATTGATTTAGTGGTCCGCCTCTCCATTGTATGGTCCCCCAATGGACCCAAATAATGGAGAGAAGGCGCTAGAGAGAACCTAGTGTAAGTCAGATATGAGGCAACAGCAGAGGGCTTATATCTGTACAGTACAAACTGCTTTTTCCAGTCTAATCTTTCCCTGTGTAGCAATGGCTAGAACAGAAGGCTATCATAGTTATCTTTAGTTAGTTATTCCAGGCAGCATTTCCACTAAACAAATAATGTCAACCAAAATAACATTTTCATGGGCACTGCTGTACAAAATGCTGACTTCCAGCTCACAAGAAGGAACCCTTAAATAGCTATGAATAATGCTCCTCTCATCCTCACTGTGCAGGAAACAAGAGGAAATGCTTAATTCATAGGAATCAAAAATGCTTTTATGAATTATTTAAGCCTTTTGCAAGTCAATGTGATTTCCACATCCTTTCAGAGATATCGGTGCACATGTTGTGCTCCTACACAAGTCTATACAGCACAGAGGTATAATGTAATCAGAAAGATGGCTGATATATAATGTTTAGCTGAGCGAACACTGGTGGGAGAAGGGCAGTTGCATGGAGGACACATGATATCAAGATGTGGCACCTAAATCTGGTCTTCTAAAACTACCTCAATATAATCTGACCCTCCCAGACCTTGTCACTGTCGCACAAAATGGGGAAGATTTATAAAAGGGGAGTTTTTAAAGTCAATTTTGTGGAAGACTGCATTGATATCATACATGCCAAATGATCAAACGTTGCACAAAGTCACTTCCATCCTGACTCACTCTCCATACCACCCCCTACTGGAAGGAGAATGGAACAATGTGACTTTTTAAAACGTTGCATTCTCTTAAGCTGGTGCACATATGCTCGACAGGGTAATTCATGCCCATATTCCTGCCTACAACCTATTTTGCAACTCACTGAAGCCAAACTTCTAGCAGACAGGACTTGAAAAATTACCCAATTGTCTGTAAAATAAAGTTATGACTATAATGGATATTTCTAAATTTAAAGGCGTTATCCAGTTTCTGCTAGCCTTAGTTTAGGTCATCAATATTAGATCTACAGGGGTCCGAAACCTGGGATCACCACAGATCAGCTGTACTAAGACAGCAAAGCAGGTATTGTTTATCGCAGTACATTGTAGTGGCGGGTTTTGGTACTGCAGCACTGCCCTATTGAAGTCAAACATCAATAAAGTGCCAGATATGACAAACAGCAATGGTGCATGTTTACCACATTAAGTATAACCGGGCACGTCCCATTTGCATCATACAGTATGTCTATGTATGTATGCTATTTTTGATAGAATATGCAGCAGGGGCTCCTAATGCAAATGTTGACACGGCCTAAGCATTAATAAATAAAACCAGTAAACCCCTTTAAGCTCGGATAATGTTTTATTTGATGTTTTCACATTCCCAATAGGATATCTGTGCCACTGAAAGGCCTCTAATGTGGACGACCAAGCTACGAGAAATCCAGAATATTGCCCTTGGCTGGATCACATATAAAACTCTTATTTTTGACTGGGGAGAATTTGAGACAAGAAATGAGCAATATAACTAACAAAACTAAGGAGCCCTTCTCTTATTACGAGCATATCACTTAACCCTATTACGGTCAACCCCTGCACACAATGCAGTGACCTGCCACGCTGGCTTTGACGTGAACGTTCCCCAAATCAAAGTGGCAAATGGCTAATAGAAATTCACGGTTACTTAATAGATATTTTTTTTGAGTTACGTCTGGAAAACATTTACAAAATGCAGCAATCTGTAAGCATTCTGCAATGTAAGAGACTGCCTGGGGCAGAGTAATTAATGAACATAGTCTGATAAGAGCCATGAAATTACCGCCTGTGAGTCACCATTTATTTGCTCATACTCCCAACAGCTGAATAACATTGCCAATTATTGCAGGAGAATTATTGTGTGTGGAGCTGAGCAGTAGCGGGCAGAGTGGCAGATGGATGGCATCTCAGATAATGTGGCCAAGCTAATATTTTCCTAGCAGCTACACACCAAAGCATTGACTTGGGGGATCAGGAAATCATAGATCAAAGATTTTTATTTAGTTCTGCCTACAGTGTGCATATACACCAGACACTACACAACATCTCATCCATGCAATTGATTTTTATTTATTTCCATATCAATATTATACAGTCTGATGAATGGAATTTCCATTTTGTTTTCACATTAGGCCTCATTCACACGAACGTCAAAGACGGCAGTAATTCTTGTAACCACCGCCTTGATTTTGATTCTGTAGACATGGCCGTTTTAATGGACTGTCAATAAAATAGAGTATGTCCTGTTTTTGGCTAAGGCCACATAGCAAGCCAAAAAACACTGTGGAAAAGACCGTAGCGGAAACGCCTCATATTTTTTTTTGCAGTGTTTTTCACAGAAAGTCTGCAGAGTTTTCCTCTGCGGGCTTTCTGTCTCTATTATACCTAGACGTAAAACGTCAGGGCTTTCATAGATATAATTGACATGCTGTGTTATGCAAAAACGTGATCGTTTTTGAAATCACAGCATTTCCGCTGCATATTTTTTTCTGCAATGTGTTAATAGGAATCCTATACACTTTGCAGGTAATGTAAAATGCAGCATTTTCACTACGTGGGGCTTCGGCCTATGTCCGTTTTCACAGATCCCTTAATAGACTCAAAGTCTATGAGGGATGCATAAAAAAGACTATCCCACGGACGCAAAATGGCTGTGGAAAAAAAATTGTTTGTCTGTTTTTCAAGGCTTTCTTTTTCAGTGTTCATGTGAATGTAGCCAGAGGCTCTATTCAGACGAATGATGTTAATAGCCATGTGATGGGCATTTTTGTTTTGTTTGTTTGTTTTTCAATGGGTGTTACATGACTGAATTAAAATTAGTTCATGTCCATGGGGTTATTTGCATGACCAATTTTTTTGGTGGTCTATTTTAACGGACTGTGTAAAAATAGATCATGTCTTATTGTATATATGCTTGTTTTCACAGATCCCAGATCAATAAAATCAAATCTATGAGGGATCCTTAAAATGGTTGCCCCACTGATGCAAAATGGGTATGGAAAATGTTCCCTTTTCACTGCCTATTTGCAACTTGGGCATCTGAATTATTGAGGATTCATCTCTGAAATCACAAAAAAAAAACACATTGATCAAGAAGACTTTACATAGGAATAATAATAATGCTGGTAAGAGCAATGCATTTCCCTAAATATAAGAGGCATTATTACGGTAACATGTTTGACCAGTTGTGCACCTCCTGGGACTATAGATGCCGTAACAACATGAACTTCTGCAGTTCTTTTCAATGTTTTCTTTTATCAGTAGAGTGTATTTGTATGGCTTGTTGTTTATATGCTACACATTGCATTCATATCCTTATATTTGTCTATAGCTTATAAAACACAAGTGAGTCAGAGATCCAACATAAACTGGAGGATAAGTACAGATGGTGCACAGGTAGGAACTGCACCTGGTCCTGGTGTTTAAGGGGAACAAAAGCCCCTCTGTCACATAACAGAGCAGTATTATAATACTGACACATGGTAGGCGGGGGTTCTGTGACTGATACTGAATTGAGGCCCAGAAACATCAAGTTACATGTCATATCTGAAGTAACTGCAGAAGATGAGTCAGAAATACCAAAGAAACCAATGATTATGAGACAATCCCTGTATTCCAGAACTATTGTTACTAATAATTCAGGGGTCTCAATCATTCTTATTATACAAAATGTATTACAAGAAATAAAACTGGAGGGTAATGACATAAATGTGAACATGCCAAGTCTCCAACCTATAAAATCAGACTAAGCGTCTGTCTGGAGGAAACTCAGTGCAGCAATCCTTTAGTCAAACAGGCTAAGAATGCAAGGATTATATGTGTAGGCCACTAAAATCACATGGATTAGATAATGTGGGAAACTTGGTAATGGGAATTTGCAATATTTATGAATAAGGATAAACAGGCGCACATGACCATATCCTACTGTGGATTTAGAGACCTTAAGAGCCATAAATTTCTAGGGTTAGAAGATCCACTTAAGGCCTTACAAATAACATTTTAGGTATGCCAGACTGCTGGAGGCGGCTGTGTGAATCCTTAAAGGGGTATTCCCATGATCATAACCATTTTTTAATTTGTAGATTATTAAAAGTTAAACATTTTTGCAAATATAAGTAATTAAACATTTTGCAGAGTTTTAAAGATTTTCTCTACCTATCTTGTTGTCTTGATCGGTTGCCAGTGGATACGACCATGAATGCAGGAACTATCTAAGGTCAGAAAATCAGCCATGATTTCCTTATTGTGGCCGGGATATCTTCTGATACCTGTAGTGTCCCTGCCTGATAACCCAGCTACAGTAAGAAAATCATGGCTGAGTCCCTAACAAGTCCCAGATCATAGAAAGTTTCTGCATTTGTGGTCATATCCATTGGCAACCAATCGAGACAACAGACTGTCACCACTAAGATAGTTAGAGAAGATCTTTAAAACTCTGCACAATTTTTAACTACTTATATTTGCAAAAATGTTTAACTTCTAATTATCTACCAATATAGATATGATTATGTTCATGGGAATACCCCTTTAAGGTCGTTTGCACGGCCATCGTCCACATTAAAAGGATGTTTTGGGGCTTACAAAAATTTAGCCCATAACAGAGAATGAGCTGACAATTAAAAAAATAGTTAATGAATTACGCTCACTTCCTGCAGCCATGATACATCATTACGTGGCCACTGTAGACAATCACTGGCATTGGTGCTCAAGTGTCCTGTAGATGCCAAGTATCACCACTGAGGTCACATGAATGATGTACATGATCTTAACACTGCAGGAAGCACACAGAGACCGACAGGAACCGCCGGGGCAGTGCGCAATTTCTGTTATCCCAGAAACCTCTAATGAAAGCTGACATGAACAGACCAGACCACTGAGCACATCTACAAAGGAAGAAATGGTGATACTAATAATTCTGCTAACTGCATCAATTTACACCGAGTTGTGGAATAATCAATCAATCTCCCAATGGGATCAATAAAGTATACTATTATTCTATTATTCAGTTTGCAAAGATGGAGTAATCCATAGGAAGAAGGTCATAGTGATAGAATTTCCTAATATGTGCTACTACAGCCTATTCTCTTATCAAAGGCCAAGACACCAATTATTGGGTCCCAAGAACATGGGCAGTCATTCACAAGTCACTATGACCGATCAGACAACAAGGTCACTTTTAGACCAGTTGTGCTATGATGTGGAGCCAGATATCCTATACATATGATCATAAGCAAAACTAACTGCGCTTTAGTACAGTAATATCATAAGACCAGTTTCAACCTTTTTTTCAGCTTAAAGGGGTTATCTGCTTCTTTAAAATTGATGGCCTATCTTTAGAAAGCAGTGGAGCACACAACTCAGTCATCTTCACATTGACCTACATCTAATATTGCTCTTTTAGGAGTAAAGGTAGAATGGAGTAGCTTGTAGTTAAAAATAGAAATACACAGCAAACTGGGCTTACACAATTCCCTACAGACATCTGCACTTAGTAGTCATCATCCCATCTGCATTAAGGTACTTTATACTTTACTAACATGTCATTGTCCTCCCCCTCAATCCAGAGGACAGTCACCCTGTCACGTAATAGAACGTGTCAGGATGCAGAATAGGCAAGTACTTCAAGCTCCATGAAGAAGTCTTGCATTTTTCTTTCCTCAGCATCTTTCCTTTGCCACCACTTCCACATTCTGACTAAAGGGACTTGCCATTAACATAACCAGAAATTTAAATTTGTAGACAATTAAAAGTATAACATTTTGCAAATTTGAATTCTTACAAATTTTGCAGCGTTTTAAAGTTTTTCTCTAACCATCTTAGTGATGACAGTCTTTTGTCTTGATCAGTTCCCAATGGATACGACCATGAGTGCAGGAACTTTCTATGGTCTGCACTTGTCCGAAACCCAGTCATGATTTCCTTATTGTGTCCGTGCTATTAGGCAAGGACACTACATGCACGAGAAGATAACCCGGGAAAACTCCTTCAAAGCTTATGGTAAAGATGACCTTGCACAACCTCCACCAACTCTAACTCATTGCATCCTTCAATAAGCGCCACCTTGCTGATTCCTATGTAGCTGGAATTTTTTTTCTTAGCTTCTAGCATTCCCGAGCAGTAATCTCTGTAACTTTCAGCACAATTATGCTCCCAACTGTCAGGTGGGCAGTCCTAGGATGAAGCAGAAAGATAAGGACCGCCCACCTAACAGCATAATTATGCTGCACTGATTGCTCAGGGACAGTGAGGTTTACAGAAAAAAATTCCAACTGCACCAGAATCAGTGGTGCGGGACCTAATGAAGGATGCAAAGAGTTGGAAGTGGTGAAAGGTCATCTTTACAGGGGAATTCCCATCTCAGCTCCTTCTCTCGAGCACTAGGTCAGGCACAAAGGGATTAACAAATTTCCACAAAGTGGTTTTTTTTTTTCAAAGCAATATAAAGGTATTTTTAATACGTCTTGATTTAGGAATTAACTCACCTACTCTATTGTCGTCAATATAAAAGTAGGCTGCTTTCACACCATATTTTTGTAAATCAGGCAGGGAATCAGTTTTTAATACAAACTGAAGTCTTAAAAACGGATGCAAACGGATGGAGCCAGTCAGGAAAATAAATGATCCAGTGTATCGGCTTAGGCTAGGTTCACACCTGCGCCTGATCTCAGCTGGGGAATTGCGTTCCCCATTCCACTTTAAAAAAGGGAAGCAGGACTTTTCTCTCTGCATTTTTCTGGCGAAAACCCCTCGGACCCCATTATAGTCTATGGGTTCCGCATAGTTGTTATTTCCACCGATAAACACTTTTTTAAGCGGATTAGGTTTCCATTTGTGGGATCTCCAAGCGGCCACCATGAATGGAAACCCGAACACAGATGTGAACCTAGCGTCAGAGAAGTTTTACATTACTGTTGTATTGCCCATTGTTTTGATCTGTCAGATGATTAGAACAGACTGTAAAACTGCCAGAATGACTGATACTACAGTCATGGCCAAAAGTTTTGAGAATGACACAAATATTATATTTTCACATGATCTGCTGCCCTCTGGTTTTTATGTGTGTTTGTCAGATGTTTTTATCACATACAGAAATATAATTGCATTCATATTATGAGTAACAGAAGCTTATATTGACAGTTAGAATGAGTTAATGCAGCAAGTCAATATTTGCAGTGTTGACCCTTCTTCTTCAGGACCTCTGCAATTCTCCCTGGCATGCTCTCAATCAACTTCTGGACCAAATCCTGACTGATAGCAGTCCATTCTTGCAGAATCAATGCTTTAATTTTGTCTGAATTTGTTGGTTTTTGTTTGTCCACCCGTCTCTTGATGATTGACCACAAGTTCTCAATGGGATTAAGATCTGGGGAGTTTCCAGGCCATGGACCCAAAATCTCTATGTTTTGTTCCCTGAGCCATTTAGTTATCACCTTTGCTTTATGGCAAGGTGCTCCATCATGCTGGAAAAGGCATTGTTGAGCGCCAAACTGCTCTTGGACGGTTGGGAGAAGTTGCTCTTGGAGGACATTCTGGTACCATTCTTTATTCATGGCTGTGTTTTTAGGCAAGACTGTGAGAGAGCCGATTCCCTTGGCTGAGAAGCAACCCCACACATGAATGGTTTCAGGATGCTTTACAGTTGGCATGAGACAAGACTGGTGGTAGCGCTCACCTCTTCTTCTCCGAATAAACTGTTTTCCAGATGTTCCAAACAATCGAAAAGGGGATTCATCAGAGAAAATGACTTTCCCCCAGTCCTCAGCAGTCCACTCCCTGTACCTTTTGCAGAATATCAGTCTGTCCCTGATGTTTTTTCTGGAGAGAAGTGGCTTCTTTGCTGCCCTCCTTGAGACCAGGCCTTGCTCCAAGAGTCTCCGCCTCACAGTGCGTGCAGATGCACTCACACCTGCCTGCTGCCATTCCTCAGCAAGCTCTGCACTGCTGGTAGCCCGATCCCGCAGCTGAAGCACTTTTAAGAGACGGTCCTGCCGCTTGCTGGTCTTTCTTGGGCGCCCTGGAGCCTTTTTGGCACCAATGGAACCTCTCTCCTTGAAGTTCTTGATGATGCGATAGATTGTTGACTGAGGTGCAATCTTTCTAGCTGCAATACTCTTCCCAGTTAGGCCATTTTTGTGCAGTGCAATGATGACTGCACGTGTTTCTTTAGAGATAACCATGGTTAACAGAAGAGAAACAATGATGGCAAGCACCAGCCTCCTTTTAAAGTGTCCAGTGGTGTCATTCTTACTTAATCATGACCGATTGATCCCCAGCCCTGTCCTCATCAACACCCACACCTGTGTTAATGGAGCAATCACTGAAACGATGTTAGGTGGTCCTTTTAAGGCAGGGCTGCAATGATGTTGAAATGTGTTTTGGGGGATAAAGTTCATTTTCTAGGCAAATATTGACTTTGCAAGTAATTGCTGTTAAGCTGATCACTCTTTATAACATTCTGGAGTATATGCAAATTGCCATTAGAAAAACTGAAGCAGTAGACTTTGTAAAAATTAATATTTGTATCATTCTCAAAACTTTTGGCCATGACTGTAATGTAGCACTTTCCATCTGCATCAGTAATCATTAAAGGGAACCTGTCAGGTGGTTTTTCCACCCTAAACTGGGAGCGGGGGCGTAATCCCACCCTGAGAGGCCCGGCAGATAGGTAGGGCACCAGGCTGAGGTCTGACAGTGAGGGACATGTCAGTCATGCTGCGCAGGGTGTGATTTACCGCAATGACTGCATGACTAAATGAAGCAGCTTCCCGCCCCCGTGACTAGTTAAGGTAAATTCAAAAGCTTAAAACTTCACTTTTCCGTAACAGGAAACTTAGCGAGGGGCACCATAGGAAAAAGCACATGGTAGGTTCCCTTTAAGAAAAAGAAGCTAAGTGCCTCCCTTCACCTTTCAGGTTTTCACATGTATTCTCTGTTTCAAGCCTAAACAGCACAACTTGAAGTTAAAGTATAAGAGCGTAATATGTCACCTCATTGAATGCGATCATTCATTATAACTAATAGATGAAAATTTTTAAAGATTATTGTTAAAAACCAGAGATGTTGGTAAGAAGTCTGGTCATAATAATGTAAGCTATGTATATATATATATATATATATATATATATATATATATATATGATAACAAACCAGAGCAAGTATACAAACTAACTATAATAAGCCAAACCAAACACCCATCTGTACTACTATTTGGGGTCACTTGCCCCCTCTCAGCACTGAGCAGGGTACTGGTTGGCTGGATGAGATGCCTCTGATGCATTAAGGCAAATTTATACTTTATTTTCCGTAAAACATTGCCTTTAAATTTCCATACACCAAATGGATCTCCCCAATGAGGACCTCCATCCCCTTCCCACACTTCCAAAACTAAGAAGGGTACAGACAAATGCAAACATGTCACTGTGTGAACAGTCTTTTGTATGGAGTAAAAACAAGCTATAGGTCTGAAGGAATAACCTATAAGGGTACATTCACACATGGCAGATTGGATTTTTTACAAATGCTCTCCAATGAGATGCACTGCAGTAATGTACAGCAATGACTGACAAAAGCAAGTTCGGAAAATATTTGCTAAACATCCAAGACAAGACATGTGAAAGAATTACAACATAGTCACAAAGGAAAATATTGTTCATTTTTATTTTAAAAAGTTATAAAGTTCATTGGAGGTTTCCCATACAAATGATACAAGTGACCATAGTGTGTGCAGAATAGAGAGGTTAGATTAGGTGAAGCTGGGGGACAGGGACTGATGTGAGTGGCTGCAGCGAATGCTATATATACACACACACACACACATATATATATATAAAAATATATATAGACAAAGAACAGGGAATATACTAAAGTATTATGAAAAATAGTGCAGTACTGTGTTTGTTTCAAAAAGGCAAAAGTATTGTATGTATGATACCTATATTAGCGAACCAGAAAAAAATAATAAATAATGGTAAAATAACTAGGAAACCAATCTAATGTTATTTGACAATGTGTTATATTTAATAGCTTAGCGCTGCTGCTGAACACCAAGCTGTGAGCTGTACAGAAGGACAAGAGTTAATACCTGCAGTCACACACATGCACTTATAAGTGAATCTGCACCATGACCACACTGACCTGACTATATATATATATCCTCACGCAGCAAACTCCATTTCACGCCTCTTAAATTTATAAACAAAACAGGAACTTCTACACGGTAGAAACACAGTAACCTTCAACTTCAATGAAAAAAAGAAAAAAACTTGCTTCTGTCTGTGAGCATGATCACAGCGCAGCAATTTAATACACCTTATCATGTGGTCTGTTGCTATAGCAATCCTGAATCCAGCAGCTCCCGTACAGGCAAATGACAAAGGGTCTCCCCCTCCCATTCCCTCTAGAGCAAGGTAATCTGACGTTGCCTCTTCCAACGAAGTAGACCTTCATCACCTTGCGCTCTGCTATGTTCATGGAGTTCAGCCTTGCATTTTAATGGTTGCCTGTGAAAAGTACTAGACCAAGTAACAAGAGCACATTATTCTTATTACCAATGCAGCCAGGTAACAATTCACAGTCCAGAGTCCTCTTCACACTTCAATTTGGACAGCAGAAAGCAAGAGACGTAAACTGAAGCGCTTTCCCATGGAACAGTAATATTACTAGAGTCAGATGCAGCAGAGCAGAGTTTGTCATTTAGCACAAAACTGGAGTGTAGTGTATCCCCCAAAGACTTAAAGGGAGTCTCCCACCAGACTATTTAGAGCAATGAGGGTGTGGTCACTTATCTATAAAACAGCTCATTTGCATATTTACAAAAACAGTGAGATGTCGGAAACAGAGGCACAGCGCTACAAACTGAAAACGCGGCCTGATTCAGGGAGTCCTAATCTATCTATATTTGGGTCTGGGTTAAAATGTCAGGGTCTGGTGCCAAACTCCCTTTAAAGCTGAGCCCCACATTGCGAAAACGCTGCAAATAAAAAAAAAAAAAGTGATGTTTTACAGTTACTGCAAAGTGGATGGGATTCTGGCTAATCCCATCCACACGTTGCAGAAAAATATCTGCAGCGGAAATGCTGCAATTTTAAAAACCGTCACGTTTTTGTAAATCTCAACATGTCAATTATACCTATGGAAATGCTGGCATTTTCCCTATAGATATAATAGAAGCAGAAAGTCCATAGAGGAAAACTCCGTAGACTTTCTGTTTCAAACACTACACGGGACCTTAGACTAAATGACAAATTCAGGTCTGCTAAGTCTATTCTTGAATGCTATTATCACTTTCAGGAGGAAATTATAGGATAAGGCCAGGTGTACACGTTGAGAACTCTTTAGGTGCTGACCACTGTGCAGTGAAAACAATCCTGCGTCCCCTTCACTGTCATTATTGCAAGGACTGCCAGAGTTTGGATCACCACCAATAGAAATGGAGGACACAGCCTAGAAAGATACCATCACTTTACAAGATGGGAATTCCCAATGTCTTACGTTGGATTCTTTGTAAATCCACTTGGATAATGAATTACAACTTTAGAGCTACCATGAATTTATTCCCGCCACAATTTATCTCATAGGATACAATTATTACAGTACGACATATGACATGACTGATAATAAGATGTGAATAGGGAGATGCTAAACCTGTCAATAGAGAAACAAGAATCAGATTTCTCTATAATCATATTTGCCCTTCCAGGTAGCTAGTGTATTAGAATGTGATGAGATCAAGAGCCATCTAGCCATGCTGAAGTGGCTCCTACCTATCTTGAAAAATACGCTCTGCCAAATAGTGTACAAATACAGGAATCACTTTGTGACAAGCGTTACTGGATATTACATCCAAACCTGGTGTATATCTGGATAGCAGTGCACCGGGCCTTTACATCTCCTTAGTATAAAGCCATACAGTTTGTCGCATAATAATATTGATCCAGGGGAGAATCTCCTCCCTTAAACACTGTATGAGTCTGATGGAACATACCATGGAAAAAACCCTCATACTATATGACTGCATTTATTCTGCCACCTACACAAGACAAAGGCTTAATACACCCCTCTAGAAAAACTCCTTTACTACTCTGTATAAAACTGAGCAGTAACACGGGAGTGTGCACGAGCTCTAATTTATTCTTTGCCACAACGCAACACACATTTGTAATCATTAAGTGGAGTCAATTTAGGATTCATTCTCGATTCATTAGTAAAGCAAATTTAACTTACCATATAAAGACAGAATATTATATAGTATTCTATACTTACAGTATTCTATGTCTTTTCAACACAAAGACATCTCCTCCGAAGTGATGACATGTACATATACATACACACTGTCACTGTACAGTCAATATGAAATCTGGCCATGAAGACAAACACTGACATCAAGGTGTTTTATTAAATTTAATAGCACTGGCCATTTTTCTTTAAAGAACGATCCCCATCTTGGCAAATCACTGCTGAAATGGGAATAACTGCTCCTAAATCCCGACCCTGCTGCTCTATGCGCCTACAGATGAGAATGGAAGCTACAGAGAAGTGTAACCCAGCTGTGCTACACTGTTTCTATACCTTCACAGTTACAGAAACAGTGTAGCAAAATGCGCGACACACTGTTTTGGAAGCTCCTATTAACTTCTATGAGAGGTACGGAAACTGCATACACCAGAACTTTCCCCCCCCCCCGGTCCTCAGGAACTCGGAGCAGTTATTCCAATCTCAGCAGCAATAAGCCAAAATGAGAACAAACACTGGCAGGGAGCAACAGAGGCTGAGCCCTGATGTGGTACAGTAAGTACTGTTTTTTGGTCTTTTAACCCTTCCCCTGCAATTTTATTTAAACCCACCTGTTTCAACCCGAATCAACCTACTCATTGAGGAAACATGTATTTCATAGCATGATATATGAGAAGAATTTAAAGAAGAGGGAAATGACAAAATCCCTGTCAAAGAATTACTACCAAAATACAAAAAAACAAGGTCCTAAGGAATCTACCCAACCAGACTGTCACGGCCCCCTGGCATTGTCTACACTGCTGTAACATTTTGTAAAGTGCTGCGGAATATGTTGGTGCTATATAAATAAAGTTATTATTATTATTATTATTATTAACATTTTATCCTGCAGGAAAACCAAGGCTGTGGAGTCGGAGTCGGAGTTGTGGAGCCAAAACCAATTTTGAACGGAGTCAGGAAAAAAAGTTAGTGACTCAGACTACGGCTTCAAAATAAAATGATTATTTTTAATTATATGCATAATTTGTTGCATATTTACTTTAATTTACAGAAATTCAATGACTAGCTTTTTAATGAATTAAAGGATCTTTATAGCTTCTGACATGGCAGTCAATCATATATGAAGGTGTCAGAGATTTGTCCTACGAACTCCACAGCCCTGTGGACAACCCCTTTAATTTTTTTTTTCTAATTTTGTAATTCTCCTGCACCTCGCGTGCGATTATCTATCCACACATACAGACATTCTGTGCACAGTTATTCACGTGCTCATATTTATTATAGATTAGTAACTTCAATAGAGGCAGACACCTTGGCTTCAGAATGACCACTTTAACTACAAGAGACTGGCTAAGGCCAGGGTGTGCAGAGACAAAGCAGATCATTTTCAATCAATGTCCTGTCTAAACGGGGGGGGGGGGGGGGGGAACAAAAAAAAAAAACACGTTCACTTGGTAAGTGCCCCTAATACAGTACATCATTCACATTAACACTGGGACTGTGAATTATCACACACAAAGTACATTACGTATGAAACATGCAGTCTATTATATAACATGCTGCATGGAAAACGGCACATCCATCAACTTCATAACTTCATCCTGGAGTAGGTGATCATATCCATCTGATTTCATTAAAGACTTTATATCAGCAGATGATGACAATGCCATATGGTATTACTTTATAGACTTTAATGGTTTTTATCCTACAGAAATCACTGCTACAGAACACGTCACCTACAGACACAGCAGAGAAACTCTCTCATTTACAATAAAGGAAAATTACAGGTTACTGTTTGCCTTAAAGGCTGGACGTGTCTATATAATTTTTTTCTACATATGCATGTGTAGCCCTATTTGGGGGGGGGTATGAGTATTATCCCTCCCGCAACAGACTCTGGCGCTGACCTGTGTGTATAATGGGACCTGAAGCCTTCGCTGAAGGGAAGAGTGGGAACATATATGAAATATATCAGTGCCTCCACCCAGGATAGAGCCTCTGTATTACAGGGAGGATCTCTTCCTGGGACTTACCCATGAAATACAGTTAGTAGCCTTAACAAGGATCACTGTACTAATCTCACAGTCTGAAGAATACATACAGATACCACATAAGGTTATAACAGTAGCTTTATAAGAATCAACAGGGTAATAATACATACATACATACAATATACTCAGAACACAGCAGTACTACAACAACCAGCAAGTCCTCAACCGTCTTAGGTTATATACCCGGGTATATATATAGATATATAGCAAGAGTCCAGTGCACAATACCTCCAGGCAACAGAAGAGATGCAGGGGCCCCTGTGGATGACTGTGGATCCTCGGATTCTTCCAGGAGATGACAGACAGCCGATCAGGAGATGATGATGATGATGGTGGTGAGATTCTTCACAGGCAGCAAACAGGGCGACGGTGACGGCAGTAGATGCAGGCCTGACTACCCTAACACTGAGTCCTTAACCTGCCAGCTAAACTACTAGTGCCACCGGGCCTCTAACTAGCTAGTTGGCCTTCGGAAGCCTAACCTATCACTGCCCTGAACTATATATATATATGGATCCCTAACTACGGTTACTAGCTAGGTCCTGTGAGTATATAGGGGGTAACACATACCTAACTATATACTGTGAAGTAAAGAGGAACAAGTGGCTCTTAGACTCCCCCAGACATAACATGTCTGTCTCAGCAGCTCTGCTCACATCTCTCCCCCCAGCAGCTCTGCCTCACATGTGTCTGACTCACTGTATTTACAAAACAAAACTTGCACTGAATGCCTGGGGTCTCTGAAGCCAAACTGCAGGGGCAAAGAAGCCAGATACATTATATACTAGTAGAAATGGCAGTTCCCTACACTCTCCCTCCGGTGAAATCTTTACGTCACGTCAAAGACATACAAAGTCATAGTATACAGTCAACATTACCAATGACATTATCAATATGGTTGCTTTTGCATTTACAGAGTCACAACAGGTTAATAGGTATACATGCCAGCAGGAGCGAAAATTGGTAACATATTGACCAAAGTGGACACTGCACCCACCCAAGCATGGTATAAATGAGGCTGAGTAGTAAATCTGGGGTCCCCCAAACTATCATATGTCAGCATAGGTGGATGGTGCCTAATTCTCTCTCCTCTCCGTACCTCTCTCTGAGGTAAACTAGCATGTCCAGGCCCTAAACTAGGGTTGTTTGCCATGGGAGGGGATGGTGCTGGTGGCGTAGGAGAGCTAGATCCCTGCTCATCTGTAGACACAGATCTAGGTACGAATTCTGGAGTTTGAGGGTTCATAGGTCTCCCTGAAGGAGAAGATACTGGTGATCTAGGAACTTCAGGAGCCACAGTCCAATCACTCTCAGGAGTTTCAGGAAGGTCAGGTGGAATATCGGCTAAGGACTGTGGAGAATCGCAGGCCGAGCCATCATTGGAGATATCCATACCATCATTCTGAGGTACAGGCAACAAATGATTTCTATGCCAAGTCCTGATCCTCCCGTCCCGTCCTTTTATCTTGTAGACTGGTATTCCAGGCAACCGATCTACCACTGTAAAGAGTTCACTCCGCCATCGATCAGCCAGCTTATGTTTTGCAGATGCTCCCAAATTCCGTAGCAGAACATGGTCCCCAGGGTTCAATTCTCGGTATCTTACTCGAAGATCAAATCTCCTTTTATTTCCTTCATTCACTTTGGCCGCATTTTCCTCAGCCAGCTGATAAGCACTCTTAAGCGTTTCTTTCAAACGTGCCACGTATCGGTAATGATCTCGATGACTGATACCATCGGTAGAGACTCCCAACAAGATGTCAATAGGTAGCCTAGGCTCTCTTCCAAACATCAGAAAGTATGGTGAATATCCTGTGCTCTCGTGCCTTGTACTATTATAGGCATGCACCATAGCCTCCACTTTTCGACTCCAGGATCGCTTATCCTCAATTCGTAAGGTACCAAGCATATCAAGTAAAGTCCTGTTAAATCTTTCAGGAAGGGCATCTCCCTCTGGATGGTAAGGCGTCGTCCGACTTTTGCGGATGTTCAACAACTGAAGTAACTCTTTGATCAGGTTACTCTCAAAATCCCGGCCTTGATCAGAATGCAACCGGTGTGGTAAGCCATAATGGATAAAATACTTTTCCCAAAGCACTCTTGCAACAGTGACTGCTTTTTGATCCTTAGTCGGAAAGGCTTGAGCATATCGTGTGAAGTGATCAGTCACCACCAATACATTTCCAAATCCTCTGGAGTCGTTGTCAATACAAAGGAAGTCTATGCAGACAAGATCCATGGGGCCCGAACTCTTCAAGTGTCCCATGAAGGCCGCTCGAACCGGGACAGTCTTCCTCTGCAAACATCTGCGACAGCACCTACACAAACGAGTCACGGTATCTCTCATTTTGGGCCAGTAGAATCGGTCTTGTATTAGGCCATAAGTCTTCTCAGGTCCCAAATGACCATGATAATCATGCAGACTTCGGAAAATCATCTTCTGAAAGCAGCTTGGAATAACTAGTTGGCGCCTTCCAGGGTGATCATGATACAGCACCACACGATAAAGTAGGCCATTGTCTATTTCAAACTTCTCCCAATCTCGTAGAAGTTGACTGCATTCAGAGGGTAGGGATGTCTTTAACATTTCTCTGTCTTGAGAACTCACTGCTTGATAAAGAGGTCCAATTAAAGGATCAGTCTTTTGACTCCAGATCATTCGCTTTGAAGATATAGAACAACTCTCAAAGGATCCTAAAGCGGCAGGGTAGGCAAACATGTCTGGTACAGCTTTGGGACCTCCCCCAATAGAGTCAATAAGCCGAGTTTCAGAAAAGGCTACTCGGTCTTCAACTACAGCAGCCATGGCACACAAAGCTCCTACTCCAGGACTTGGCACTTCTTCCCATTCATCCACTACTTCCGGACTAGGTAATCCAGGCCGTCTTGATAGAGCATCTGCCCCAATGTTCTTAGGCCCCGATTTATACTTGAGTGTGAATTGGTAGTTGGATAAAGCTGCCAACCAGCGATGTCCTGTAGCATCGAGTTTAGCGGTTGACAAAACGTATGTCAGTGGATTGTTGTCTGTTCTTACTTCAAACGTGGCTCCGTATAAATAGTCATGTAATTTATCAACAATGGCCCACTTGAGCGCCAAAAACTCCAATTTATGTACTGGATAATTTTTCTCGCTGGGAGAAAGACTTCGACTTATGAAAGCTATGGGCCGTAACCCGGCCGGGTATTCTTGGTGCAGCACGCCACCTAATCCTTCAAAGCTGGCATCTACATGTAGCACATATGGCTTCTGTGCATCAGCATAAGCCAGAACGGGAGCTTCTGTCAATTTCTTCTTCAACAACTTAAATGCTTCTTCACAATCAGCAGTCCACCTATCGCCAAAAAGGCTTTTGGAAGACCCTTTCTTCTTTCCTGGATCTCCTGCATCACTCTTCAACAGGTCGAGGAGGGCTCGAGCAATTTTTGAATATCCTTCCACAAATCGTCGATAGAATCCACAAAACCCCAAGAAAGATTGCAACTCCGTAATATTTTGCGGTCGGGGCCAATTCACCACAGCTTCAATCTTACCAGGATCGGTAGCAACTCCTTCAGCAGAAACAATATGACCTACATAAGTGACCGAAGATCTACAAAATTTGCATTTGTCAGCCGACAACTTCAGGCCCTCTTCTTTTAAGCGTTGGAGTACTCTCATGAGTCGTTCTTCATGTTCTTCCAGCGTCTTTCCAAACACAATAATGTCGTCAAGATATACAAGGCATTCCCGGGGCACTAAATCACCTAACACTCTTTCCATCAACCTTTGGAATGTTGCTGGCGCACCTTTTGTACCTTGCGGCATACGAGTGAACTGAAAGAAACCCAAGGGGCATATGAAGGCTGTCTTTTCCTGATCCTCAGGTGCCATTGGGACTTGATAGTATCCCGATCTTAGGTCCAGCACTGTGAACCAACAGTTTCCATTCAGAGCTTCCAGAGCTTCTTCAATTCTCGGCAGTGTATACTGATCAGGTAAGGTTCTCCGGTTCAGAGTTCTGTAATCCACACATAGGCGAATTGCTCCAGATTTTTTTCTTACCACCACAATAGGTGAGGCATAGGGGCTCTTACTGTCCACAATGATCCCCTGACCTTTCATTTGCTGTAGAGTCTGTCTTAACTCATCAACATCCTTTGGAGCAACTCTCCGTGGTCGCTCCCGGAAGGGAGTAGAATCGGTCAATCGGAAAGTGTGTTGAGCACTTTTAGCACAACCTACATCCATATCATCCATGGAGAACACTTCCAATAATTCAGACAACTTCTGTGTCAGTCGCTGATTCCAGGCCTCTGGTAAATGTGGATCACTCAAGTCAAGATTGAGATTAGGGATTGCATCTCGGATTTGAATCCTGCACACTTCAGCGTATGGATTTACTCCAAGCACAGGGTAGCAGTGGGCCACATTCTGGTATGGTCCAATTACGATCGGATGCGGTGAACAGTTCCTCACTGTCACACAGGTAGATAACTCCACTTTATTTCTCCAGTCCTTTCTCTCCGGGATCACCATCCAGCCATTCTGGTTAATCATTTCTTCAGGGGTTTCCATAAGGACATAACTCCCCCCTTCAAGCAAATCGGGAGCAATGCTGGAGGCTACTCTCAGAACTCTCTCCCCGCCGGCAGGAACTTCCACGGTTCTCTCACCGATATGATATACCATTCCATGTCGATAGCCAGTAGACAGGGCATCACAGAGTTCTCTAAGATCAGAAGATATATTCACCGGCTGAGCTGCAGGGTTCCAATCTCTTCCAAGAAACTTCTGAAAAGCATAATGCACTGCGGGACAATTAGTGCCAAGTATCACAGGAGCTGCACAAGAATCCCCTGTATCAGGACAGACAAGAGCCGTAATCCTCATGGGAGCGACACTCTGATCTTCTAATTCAGGGACAGCTATAACTACTTGTAGGCTGCCATCTACAGGATATGATCCTGAATTAAGCCCCCACAATTTCATTTGTCCCGTAGACTGAAGAGGTATATCCCTCAGATACTTTTGGTAGAACGAGCGATAAATCAGGGTCACTTGAGATCCTGTATCAAACAGGGCAGGAGCGGCATGACCATTGACAGTGACTTTGACAACGGACCTGGAGCCCGCGATAGCGCCTCTGGTCTTTACTCGGCCCGCTTTCCTTCGGTGTCTTTGATTCTGAATAGAGAAGACAGCACTGTGTCCCAATCCCTCACTGTCCTCCGTACACTGTCTGGCAGTATGGCCCGTCTGACCACATTTATAACAGGTTCTAGCATCCTTCCTCCATTGAGTGGCAGTGGGTGGAGTGGCGGACTGTCTAAGTTCTGACCGTTCCGCTGGTTTGTCCTTGTTAAAATTAGGAACAACATCTTCTTTAGAGATGCTTTTCGCTTTCTTAGGGGTACTAAAACTAATGTCAGCTTCTTGTTTCTTCACTAACTTCATTAAGTCAGGAAATGGAAGGACTCTATCAGATAGTAAGACCTTGAGTACTTGAGCAAGAGGATGATGAGGTTGTAACCCTCTCACCAACTGACTGGTTCTCATAGCGTCTACCTCTGAAGTAGATATAGCTGCGTGGTACACCAGACGTGAAAGAAGTAGCTGTAAACGGTTAATAAAAGTAGAGACATTTTCCCCTTCTTTTTGACGAACCATTCGGTAATCAGCAACCATCTGGGCAAGGTCATAGTATGGCTCAAAGTGATCAGACAGTACTTGTATATAGTCCAATGCACTCACTCCTTCATGAGAGTCTCTGTACAAGCGGATCAATTCTGCAGCAGGAGACCGCAAACTTTCACTGATACGCTGCCGCTTGCCTTCTTCAGAGCAAGACCATTCCTTCAGGCATTGGAGAGTATGTTCTTTCCATATCTCAAAGTTTTCCTCCCCTTGTGGTACTGGGACATTACCAGAGAATACTTTTAGTTTCTTGTAGTGAGTGGCCTGCAGGCCCTGAGCTAACATTTCAGTCAGCCTGGCTAATAGCACTGTCACTAGAGGAACTGCTAGCGACGGCCATACTGAGGGGGTAACTGGCTGAGCGGGGTTCTTCCTTTACCTGAACCAGGGGAGGAACAGGAGGTCGGTAATCCCATGTAGTAGCTAGTGGGAGGTTCCCCTCTGAGCTATATCGCTTCTCCATATCAATGACTATTCCCACTTCTAAATCTCAGCAGTGCCTCCAAATGTAGCCCTATTTGGGGGGGGTATGAGTATTATCCCTCCCGCAACAGACTCTGGCGCTGACCTGTGTGTATAATGGGACCTGAAGCCTTCGCTGAAGGGAAGAGTGGGAACATATATGAAATATATCAGTGCCTCCACCCAGGATAGAGCCTCTGTATTACAGGGAGGATCTCTTCCTGGGACTTACCCATGAAATACAGTTAGTAGCCTTAACAAGGATCACTGTACTAATCTCACAGTCTGAAGAATACATACAGATACCACATAAGGTTATAACAGTAGCTTTATAAGAATCAACAGGGTAATAATACATACATAAAATATACTCAGAACACAGCAATACTACAACAACCAGCAAGTCCTCAACCGTCTTAGGTTATATACCCGGGTATATATATAGATATATAGCAAGATTCCGGTGCACAATACCTCCAGGCAACAGAAGAGATGCAGGGGCCCCTGTGGATGACTGTGGATCCTCGGATTCTTCCAGGAGATGACAGACAGCCGATCAGGAGATGATGATGATGATGGTGAGATTCTTCACAGGCAGCAAACAGGGCGACGGTGACGGCAGTAGATGCAGGCCTGACTACCCTAACACTGAGTCCTTAACCTGCCAGCTAAACTACTAGTGCCACCGGGCCTCTAACTAGCTAGTTGGCCTTCGGAAGCCTAACCTATCACTGCCCTGAACTATATATATATATGGATCCCTAACTACGGTTACTAGCTAGGTCCTGTGAGTATATAGGGGGTAACACATACCTAACTATATACTGTGAAGTAAAGAGGAACAAGTGGCTCTTAGACTCCCCCAGACATAACATGTCTGTCTCAGTAGCTCTGCTCACATCTCTCCCCCCAGCAGCTCTGCCTCACATGTGTCTGACTCACTGTATTTACAAAACAAAACTTGCACTGAATGCCTGGGGTCTCTGAAGCCAAACTGCAGGGGCAAAGAAGCCAGATACATTATATACTAGTAGAAATGGCAGTTCCCTACACATGCATTTTTGTTAATGTTTTTCATTATACATTTTGCACCATGTGGTTTCTACATATCACAGTACATGGCAAGCTGCAAAATCTCATTCACAGTGAGATCCAAAGCCCTCCTGAGCGCCCGTCCAGCTGAATTAGGAGCATATTAAAGTTGATGAATAAAACTTTTAGAGAAACCTGGAAATGTATAGAATGTCATGCCCTTTCCCATCCCCTGGTTGAACCCCATGGATATTTCAACCGTATGTAGGGAACTGCCATTTCTACTAGTATATAATGTATCTGGCTTCTTTGCCCCTGCAGTTTGGCTTCAGAGACCCCAGGCATTTAGTGCAAGTTTTGTTTTGTAAATACAGTGAGTCAGACACATGTGAGGCAGAGCTGCTGGGGGGGAGAGATGTGAGCAGAGCTGCTGAGACAGACATGTTATGTCTGGGGGAGTCTAAGAGCCACTTGTTCCTCTTTACTTCACAGTATATAGTTAGGTATGTGTTACCCCCTATATACTCACAGGACCTAGCTAGTAACTGTAGTTAGGGATCCATATATATATATAGTTCAGGACAGTGATAGGTTAGGCTTCCGAAGGCCAACTAGCTAGTTAGAGGCCCGGTGGCACTAGTAGTTTAGCTGGCAGGTTAAGGACTCAGTGTTAGGGTAGTCAGGCCTGCATCTACTGCCGTCACCGTCGCCCTGTTTGCTGCCTGTGAAGAATCTCACCATCATCATCATCATCTCCTGATCGGCTGTCTGTCATCTCCTGGAAGAATCCGAGGATCCACAGTCATCCACAGGGGCCCCTGCATCTCTTCTGTTGCCTGGAGGTATTGTGCACTGGACTCTTGCTATATATCTATATATATACCCGGGTATATAACCTAAGACGGTTGAGGACTTGCTGGTTGTTGTAGTATTGCTGTGTTCTGAGTATATTGTATGTATGTATTATTACCCTGTTGATTCTTATAAAGCTACTGTTATAACCTTATGTGGTATCTGTATGTATTCTTCAGACTGTGAGATTAGTACAGTGATCCTTGTTAAGGCTACTAACTGTATTTCATGGGTAAGTCCCAGGAAGAGATCCTCCCTGTAATACAGAGGCTCTATCCTGGGTGGAGGCACTGATATATTTCATATATGTTCCCACTCTTCCCTTCAGCGAAGGCTTCAGGTCCCATTATACACACAGGTCAGCGCCAGAGTCTGTTGCGGGAGGGATAATACTCATACCCCCCCAAATAGGGCTACACGTATATAACATAATAAAAGTAAATTGGAAATACGGTAATATCTCCATGGTTTCCGAGTCTGCAGCATTTCCTACATGTTCCAGAACAGTCCTGCAGATTAATCTCCTGCTCATCTGTTCAATTTTTGCTGGGGAACGGGTGAGGGGTGAGGCTTAGTCAATGGGCAGGCATTAAAGATCATCTGATCGTATCGCAGGCAAGACAGAGGAGGAGACTCTTGCTGCATCCAGTTGTCTTATAGTCAAACACAAGATTGTGGGAAGACAAGGCTGAGCTCCTGCAACACATTACTAACATATAACATTAAATATATATATATAAGCAAAGGTCATATCAGATGAAGTACAAAAGGAGAGGGTACACATGTGAATACACTAGAACAGGACATGCATAAACTGTGAAACAAGTACGGTCACATACCCACACATACATATACATACATGTATACATACATACATGTGTACACACCATTATGAGTTTTTAATTAGCTTTTTTTCTGGGTCACTCTGACGGGGTGTGAATTTCTCCCTTTCCCTTCTCACTGAACTGCTGTATGTAATATTGTCTCCGATCTGGTGGTGAGAGGTGAATATCTCCTATGTAATGTACCAGCAGATGTTACCAGCACCACATTACAAACAGACTGCAGGCGTAAGAGATAGGGCAGGAGAGCCAAGGATATAAGGGTGAGGAAAGAGGGCACAAGGGGGGAGGTATTCACCCCATAACCCCACCCTTTTGTGTATGTCTTGAGGCTTGAATCCAGCACAGAACTGCAATAGAAGGTTAGGTTCACATCTGTATCAGAGTCTCAGTCACAGAGTATGGTGGAAATAGGCAAAGGAAAAAGTCCTGCATTTCTAGTTTAATAACAATGAACACCCGATAGACCCCATTTTAGTCATTGGGGTCTGCCAGCCTCCACGTGTAACCACTGTTTTAGCGATCCGCCTGTCCTTTGTTGTGTGAACCAACTCCAGTTCTTTTCCATCTCTAGGTATGGATAAATATGTCACCCAGGTATGTCTAGCAAACCACCCCTCTACCTGATAAAACTATTTCATTGTCACGTATCGGGTACAAAATACTGTCTCTGAAAGGTCTATGTCTGTCACTAATAACCAAGACCCTTCTGCATTTTTAATTACTTTCCACTACTTTCCTGTTTACACACACATTTATGTTTATCTGAAAATATGTATTTTGTAAAACATTAAGGCTATGGCTACACACTGACTGTGGCAGCTTTGGTCACACGATGGGAGTCACGTCAAAAGTCGTCATGTAACCCTAGCCTAAGACTTTTTGGTGCCAGGAAACTAGTGCAGAGGGCTTAATACGTTCCCCTCCACTTTCCCGATATAGTAAAAGTTGCCAACCTGCAAGAGATTTGACCATATTCCTAAAACTACCAGCGTGTACAAGACTGAGCATCAACCTACTTGCAATCTTTAACATTCCCCCTCACCTTAGGCATATTGTTATGAATACATACGCCTCTCCATTCTGAAAATATACCTGGCATGTGAACAAAGTGCAGCCCGGGCTGATGAGTGAAACGCAACACTCAACTTAGAGAAGAACACGTGGGAAGGGTAATAATTCCCGGTACTTACTGAAAAGTAAGCTATTTATATTTGTACGGTAGATAAATATAACTTATAGGCAGCAGCTGACTTACTGACATAATACACACAACCTACACCTACACTGTAAGACTAAATGACATTAATATCTTTCCCTATAAGCGCCTATTTCTGATGTGTCTATATTAGTAGATCAGAGTTTAGTTATCTGCTATCAGTACAATTCCAAGGACCAGGATCAGAAATACTTTTATGCCACATTACGTTATGCTTCTTTATACCTGCACAGAGGATGGATTACATAGAAATCTATGGAGGTTTTCATTAACAAAACAGAATTTTTAACTACCTGTATGTTTTATATTGCTAGCATTACATAAGACATAACTTTATCTTATAGCTATAATAATATTTGCAGTATTCTGGATATGTTTTTTTCTAGCACAGGCTGAAGCTACATTCACATCAGGTTTTTACCTACGCTAGGGCATTCTGTCAGACATATACGTTTGGATGCTAGAAAAAGTCATTGAAATGTATACCATGACTGTACCATTCACTTTCATGGGGGAAGACGGAATCCAAAGGATTAAACTTTCAACACTGCTTTACCTGCTCTCTGTCTGCGTTTGTTTGTTTTTTTGCTTGCATAGCTGACTATGCTATTCTGTCAGGTTCTACAGCAAAACCATATGGTCATATACCATGCATGAGCCAGAAAAATCTGAAGCACTCCCTAAGGCTCTATTCAGATCATATTTTTTTACATCTGTTTAAAGAGGACCTTTCATGTCCTCCTGCACATGAAGTTTTATAAACCGCTAGAAAGCCAACAGTGTGCTGAATTCAGCGCACTGTCAGCTTTCCCGTTATGTGCCCCGGGGCTGGAGATATCGGTGCCGTTAGTTTCGGCACTGATCTCTGCCCACTGTCAGAAAGGCGTTCCTGACAGTCTAGCTGGGCTGTGAGGAACGCCCCCTGACAGTACTCGTCCATAGCGTTCCTTACCGCCCAGTGATGACGCTAAGCTGTGAGGAACGCCTCCCCAGTACAAGTCTAAGGACGAGTACTGGGGGGGGGGGGGAGTTCCTCACAGCCCAGCTAAACTGTCAGGAACGCCCTTCTGACAGTGGGCAGAGATCGGTGCCGAAACTAACGGCACCAATATCTCCAGCCCCGGGGCACATAACGGGAAAGCCAACAATGGGCTGAAATCAGCGCACTGTCAGCTTTCTAGTGGTATAAAAAAACTGCATGTGCAGGAGGACATGAAAGGTCCTGCAATCTTCCTGAAAGATACGTTTCTGTCCGTTTTTTGGACGGATACAAAAGTATGGTACACTACGTTTTTGTGACCTTCAAAAAAACGGACAGAAATTTATCCGTTTTTGGTTTGTTTGTTTTTTTAACACTGATGTCTATGTAAACGGATGACCATCAGTTTGCATCCGTTTTTGGCATCCTTTAAACAGATGTAAAAAACATGATCTAAATAGAGCCTAAAATAGTTTCAAGAGGAGTGGGGAAAAAACGCTATGTACGTATCACTAGAAACACTGGATTTTAATGGGGTTGTCTCACAATTAAATCTGATCACCTATCCATAGCATAGGTGACAGGTGCCTAGGTGCGTAGATGTGTGTACGTGCAACCACTGGGATCGCTATAATTTATAAGAATCCTGTATCCTCCATGAAGCAGAGGTCAAGCCTGCAGGTAATATTTTGCAAGTAGCTGTACGATGGACTCACAGAATTAAATTTGCTGACACAGTCTGAGACTGTGCACACATAAGACTATCAGAAATGTACTGTACCTCACATGTTGTCTAAGGACTCTGACCAGTCACTTTATGGCCATGGCTGCCATTGGAAATTACTGTTGCAGCCATTGATCTGACCCAATAACCTCCTTTCATGCCATGTAATTTACATGTAAGCTTTCTCCCTGCTGATAAAGTAGAAAACGCAGCTACAGGAGGTGCCTACAATGAAGCCTGAAATCCCATGAGGGAGCCATGTAATTCTAGTAGACTGCAGCATTTAACACCAAACTATTGTTTTCATATGATGGGCAACTTTTCAGATTATATTGTTTAATAGGACTAAGGCTAACCTGAGCGCAAGTGTGAACCTAGAGTAAGTCTTAACTTAACACATTACATAGGGTTGGTAGTCTTGTAATAATTGAGCTATAAATCATATGGAGTAAGGGAAAAAAAAAACTATTAACCTCTGAATCTTTTACCACCTCTGTTCTGCAGTGAGACACTTCTGACGCAGGTAATTCACTTTATTAATATTGCTTAGCTGTAAAGTACAAGCATAATACAAAGGTCTGGAGCCAGTCTTCATTTCTGCTGGACACAATGCAGGTTACACACCTCCTCTGGCACCAAGCAAAATGATTCATCTGGCCCCTCAGTGCTTATAAAACACTCACTGCTGACACCTCACTTATTTGTTAAGATAAGGAAACCTCCAGATGTTTCCCTTTGTAGCTCATGGCTGCTCCTCCCTCACACATATGTCAGTGATAATACAAGTCGATAGTAGTATAATGTTGTACCGTGTTAGCCATTGAAAGTAGTGGAAGAGTGAAGAAATCAGGCGATACCTTTTAGAGGCTGAGTATATTTATAAGTAAGCTTTCAGGAGTACTCGCTCCCTTCATCAGACATGGTGTGATACAAGAACTGAAAATTAACAGATTTCTATACACAAGGTTTTCAAAGCATTTTAGAGTCCTTAAAAAAAATTGCAATCTAAGTAGAGAAGTTATTTACAACAGGTCAAAAAAACAGTCTGGAAACTTGTGGTGCGTGACGGAGGGATCAGTAATTCTTGCTGTTATCTGTTTGCTATCAGGAGGTGATTTGTGACCCTCACAGGTCACACATAGTGTGATTTGAAGCTGGCATGAATATTGAGTTCAGTTCATGGTTCAAACATAGTGTGACATGAAGCTGGCATGAATATTATGTCCAAATTGCAGAGTTTGAAATTTTTGCATAAATTTGTACTCCATTTCTTTCCTTTTCTCCTGTGTCTTAAAATGTCCCATTAAAACCACAACCCGCAAATCTTCAATAGAGTGGTTTTCTCCGGAGAAATGTGCGGCCACTGGGAGATCGGTTCTGCTGTTATTAATGGTGGATCTGTGTGAGTTCATTCGTTGACTGAGTCTCTGCCCTGTTTCCCCCACATAGAGGCCTGTGGTGGGACATTGCACACACATTATGAGGTACACCACATTGGAAGACCTGCAGGAAAATGTCCCCCTAATTCTGTGCACCTGTTGTGACTGTGGGATAGGTACACTGTCAGTGGTGTGGATGTGCTTGCAGGTCATGCACCTTTTATGTAGGCAAGGTGAGGTGCCATTTTCAGTTGGGGCCTTCAGGGCACTCCGGACGATAATGCGCCTCAGGTTTGGTGGTTGTCGAAAGGAGAGGAGAGGGGGGACTGGAAATATGTCCTTGAGTCTGTTGTCCCTATGTAGTACAGGTTGGAGCTCCTTGGCAATCCTTCGTAGGATCTCCAGCTGTGGGTTGTAGGTGACAACTAGGGGCACTCGGGCTTCTTTCTGGGTCTCTCTATATGTGAGCAGACTGTCTCTGTTAATGGCTGCTGCTTTGTTTAATTGGTTGTCTGTCACTTTTGGTTTGTATCCCAATCTGAGAAATTTCATCCTCAGATCCAGGAGGTGCTTGTCCAGGTCTGTTTTGTCGGAGCAAATACGATTGTATCGTATAGCCTGGCTGTAGATTATAGATTGTCTTGTGTGCTTGGGGTGGAAGCTGTCGTTTCTCAGGTAGGCCGTTCTGTCTGTGGGTTTGTGGTATATTGATGTGAGTAGCCGGTGGTCTTTAATGTATATTGTGGTATCCAGAAAGTGAATTTCACTCCCTGAATAGCTAAGATTAAGGTTGATAATACAAGGACTGCCATCCTTCAGCCTCATCAATACTAGATAATTGTCAATCCCATCGCTCCTGCTTCCTCCTCATTATCTAATCCCAAAACCCCCACTGCAAAATTTACCATGTACACATAGTCGTGAACTCTGCACAATTTTCACTCTCTTTATAAATCACAGTATGCTTAACCATCCACAGATTTGGAAACCTATGGGTGACAGCCTGGAAAGTACAAGGGGTATTCCGAGATATAAATATATGTATATAGCTCTGAAAATCATCATTTTGTCCATCGTTGTTTCTTGCCGAAACTACAATTCCTAGCATGCACTGTGTGTATTATATACTACTATAACAAAGCTCTATGGATTCCCCTAGACATCTGCAGATTCAGGTATGCTGTGCGCACCCAGAAAGGCATGTGTATACTGCATAGTGACTTTCAGCCACTAGGGCTTCAGATTGGTATATTGGAGGTCCCCACAGCAGGGGGAAAACATGAAAATCATGTGAACCAGTGCGGCAGTCTGAAACAGGTAAACTTTCTATATCAGATGACATTATGGGATGGGAATACTCCTTTAGGCTATGGCTACAAGCAGCGATTTGCTGTGAAATATCTGCAGCAGTATACCCCACAGTGGACCAGCCTACGGCAAAAACCCGCTGGTTTTCACTAAGGGTTTAACCCCAGCAGCCAGAGAGTTTGTCTCAGCAGAATCCGAAACAATAATTGTCATACAGAGCAAAACTCTTTACACTGCAGCTGTTTTCCGCAGTGTGTGGATGGGATTTGTCTAAATCTCATCCACTTCACTCCTACAATAAATTGCAGTAGTGCCAGAAATTTGGCCCTGGCCTTAAAAATGCCACGAGTTATCAGTCAGACCCATATGTAAAGAGAATTGCTGCTCCTCATCCTCCTTATCCACTAGCAGTGGCACTAGGGAGCTTTTCTCCTTCCAGTGGAGATCTATTTTACATAGGCAAAACCGTGGAACAAAAAAAGTTAACCCCCGAATTGTGTTTTTTTATGACTACTTTGCCGCCATCATGATAAAATACTAGAAACAAATACCCTCAACCATTTATAGAATGTCTAACCAACAATATACATGTTACAAAGCGTATCACAGTGCCTGGGAAGCAATGTTGCCATCCATTGGTACAATATAGGGTGTGCACCAGAAATTAAAGGGACTCCTTACAGTAGTAAATGTACCATAGTATCATAGTACCTTGTGGAGATTTCCAAATATATCTCTGTTCTGCTTTGGAGCGTAATTTTTAAATAAATCAGCATTTTATTAATATGCAAATGAGGAGAAAAGTGCTTTTAGATAAACCTATACCCCCAAAGCACTTTCCTCCATCATATGTATATGAATAAGAGAGTGAATTACATGAAAGTGGAGCTCCAAAGCTGAATAAGAGAGGCATATTTGGAAATCGCAGAAACCAATTTACTGCTGACAGACTCTCTTAAAGAATATGGACTTCATATAACTGATCCCTACAAACGTCATGGTTACCCCAAGTGAGCATATGATAAGCAAACACAACTTTCAGCTGAGAATCTTGCCAGACATTTGTAGGCAAGTTCAACAATGGTTTCATTATTTTCTCAGCAGACTGGAAATGATGCCAAATACCAGCTTAGGCCTATTCTTATACACCGACACCTCCTATGCTAAAATCAGAAAATGCTAAACCTAAAAAGACTTTTCTTCAACAATGTCCACATTTATAAGATAATGCCGGGGAGCGGATTAAGTCCTGCTGTAGCTGGGTAGAACTTCTTTTCCATATTAATCATATAATTGCTATTTTTATTCATCTGGCAACTAGACTTAAAGCAGGTACAGTATTTCAGTTTACCTATCACTAGTATTACTATATTATCCAGGACTACATATACAAGGTGAAGTTTGCATAGCAAGGTGGAGATATAAGAAAGAAAAATACATTCAAGACCTTATTCAGATAAGGTCTCTAATGAATAAAACATAAGCAGTAAATGGACTCTTATGTCTTAAAATAAGTTCCATAAGTAGTTCCAGGGATAGACCATAAAAAGAAAAGACATAGGTATTACTAAAACCCCTGCACAAACTGCACAAACACCATAAGGCTAAGTTCACACATTGCATTTATTTTTTTTTTTTTACAGATTTTTCTGCCTTTTATATATATATAGGAAGTACTTATACTTCTCCCTTCTACTAAATACACTCCTGGCATTGTCTCGACAAATGCAGCAAAATCTGCAAAAAAAAAACGCAGCTCAGCCAAAGAAGTTCTTTCAACGCACACAAATATAACAGAAACATTCAAAGGAGAGCCCTCAGCGCTAGGACTGCCACTCTTTATTATTTATATAGTGCATCATAGTCCGCAGCACTGTCCAATATAGGGCGCACAATCTAAATTCCCTATCAGTATGTCCTTGAAGTGTGGGATGAAACCAAAGTACCTGGAGAAAACCCACGCAAACTCAGGGAGAATATAAAAACTCCTTGCAGATATTGGCCTTGGCTGGATTTAAACCCAGGACTCCAGCGCTGCAAGGCCATACAAAAGTAAACACATAAGATGGCAAATAGTTCTTACAAAATGACAGAAAATGACAAATAGTCCCCGCTCCCAGCAAATAAGTAGTCACATGGTCCTGTTACTTCAAACAAGAGGGAATAAATATATATCAAAGGGGTTTTTCAGGACTCATTTATCATTAGGATAAGTCATCAATATCACATTTACCAGGCATAGAACTATACATTTTATAGCGCTGTGCTTGGTACTGCAGCTTTAGAGCAACATGTAGTTCCAGGCACAGCCACTGCAGAACCAATGGTGCTCTGCAAAGTAATAAATAGGCCACAGTGCTTGTCCCTTTGAAGGGAGTCCCCCATCGCCCCCAAGCATATCCAGCTGCCACAATTGTCTTACAGAGCACATTACAATGATAAACACCACACCTCTGTTATGTATGTCACTTTTGTAGATTTGGAAAAAACTACTTTGAAGTCTTATGTAAATGAGGCAGTTGGTGCACTGGGGGCGGGCCATCTACTCCTTGGAGCACTGCTCTTGATTCTCAAGTAGGATTTTCAAATGGACCCTTCAAAAGGAGTTTTCAAAGTCAGGTGAGTGTTCACAAAAACCAAAAACATTTTATAGTCTTATTAGGATTTCATAAGCAAAAATGATGTCCCTGTTTCATCTCTCGCCAGGACTCCTGTGTGGAATTTTCCATCTTTTCTTCATGCTGTTTGACAGAAGCCATCCCATACAGACTGACCAGGACTGGAGGAATTAGGAGTGTATCATTCTAATGTCAATCAAACCTCCTGCTCAGCCCTGACAGATAAAGGATTAACATAGTGAAAGGCCATTTGACCCATGACTAATAAGAAAAACAACGCTGCAGTCAGACATCTGCCAAGCATGTATGAACACATGCTCTGGAAATGAAGAACAATGCACTGTACCCTAAACACGCTAGACCTGCATCTCCGCAGCCAGCCAGGAAATATCCCTTTTCAAAGAAATGAGAAATGACAAGCTGCCATTAAAAGTTCACTGTCTCGCCGTTTTGCTTAAAGAAAATGTTACCAGTGAAAGATGATAAAACGTATTGTTCTGCCTCAGCTGTCACTGTATGTAACGGAGACTGATGTAAGCAATTACCTAATCGCTCCTAACCGTTCAGTACTGCTATAACATGCTTAGACTCTATTCTGGCAACTATCACAAGTACACAATGCCTTTATGCCATTAATTTAAGTAGTTTGGCTCCTAAATAAATGGCTTCAGTAGCCGGCAACTTACAATAGTGGATACGACGCTGGTAAGCACCTTATAACAGAGCTCTGAAATCCTTTTAACATGGGGGATTTCATGGGAAAGAGAGAGGCAATAACCATATACACAGTCTTCTAGAAAGGAAATTTATAAATATATATGTATGTGTTTATGATTCGCCATGCTTTGTCATGCCCCACGCTTACGCCATGTTGACACTAGCATCGTGGTCTCCGCAGCTCGGGTCTGCCAGGGGACCTGATTGACCACTAAAATAGCGGTTGCACATGTACATTGGCATACCCCATTGACTAAAATGGAGTCTGCTGGTTGTTCGCCGTTTCAAAAGTGAAAGTGGCAGAGGAAAAAGTCTTCCGTGCAGGAATTTTCTCTCTGCCAATCTTCGTGAGTTTCTGCGACAAAGTCTCCAACGGCGCATATGTGATTCAAGCCTTACAAGGTTACTTACACATGAGTACATTTGTTCTGCCATAGATTTCACCACGGGCTTCACTCTTCATACTGAATGGAGTGAAATGTGCAGTAAAGATGTAGCCAAAGCTGTTTTGCAAGCTCTTAAAGATATCTATGCTACTCAGTTCCCCCGCCAGTTCTTATTGACCTTATAACCTGTACTGACACCTAACCACACACCTATCACTGGCTAAAGCCAATATGTACTTAGGCTTCACATACACGACCACTTGCAGTGTATGAGTCAGTAAAAATGGAATAGATGGCACACAGATTGGTATTCGTGACTTTCACTGACGCATACACTTGAATGAATGGACCAAGTTGCAAAAATAGACAGGTATAGGACTTGCTCCATATTGTGAGGCTCTTTTCTATGGCCTGGACACACATCTGTAAGAACTATGGTTGTATGAATGGGTCCTAACATATTGATATGACTTTTGTGGCCAATCATTGCCTCGATTGTCGGTAAATCATGTCATAAGATAAGAAAGGGGTTCAAAAATGCAGCAGCAAAGGGTATTGCAGTTTCATCCAAATTCAAGAGAAGGGGACACTAAGCTGCAATACCCTGCCCTGTCATTACTAAGTAGGCAGCATGCAGGTAGATGGACCAAAAAGACTGCAGCGCTCAGCTAAGTACCCCAGCTTGTCAAAGAGCTGATCAGTGGGATTACCAAGAGCTAGACCACAGCTGATCTGATACTAATGGCCTATCATAACAATAGGCCATCCATACTGTAATCCTGGAAAACTTCATTAAAGGGGTTGTCCGGCATAATCTAAAACTTTAACACTAAGCAAAACCCCCTCCCCCCGCCTAACTTCTAATTTACTCCCTTTAAAAAAAAAAAAAAAAAAAAACGTATAATTTACATATATGCATGGGTCGGTCATGTGACCGCCCCAGGCACATTTTCTGATGACGTCCCATTTCGCTGTTTCCGGAGACGGGAAGTCATCAGTACTCCTCTCTCCCGCCTCCCCCCTTGGACATTCCCATTCAGTGTGGGTGCTGTTGTTGTCTCTATACATGTACAAACACTCAAAAGCTGAAAGGGAACGACAATGGGAGGTCACTCACATTGAATGACAGGGACATGAGAGGTGGAGAGAAGAGAGCACAGGGGATACGCTGATGTAACCATATTGGCTTGCAGACTAAGAAGAAGATTGGGAGACCAAAGCTGCAGCCCCATGAGATACCGAGTATGACACACGCTTCATGAAACTGAACACACTGGGGACTCTGTAGTAATGCGACATTTTACATTGTTTTTGTCCGAAGACAAGCGTTTAGGAAAATACCATATATAGCTCATTCTATTTATTGAACTTGAAAAGCCTATACAAAGTAGAAATGTGTATAGTGAATGGAGACGCACAGCCATTCCATCATAACATGGCAGAAAGCTAGCCTTGTGATGGAATTATGAAGCAATGGAAAGGATGTGTACCTTATATAAAGTATCTGCTAGATGAAGGTTGTCACAGAAGTCCTATACTGTTTTGTAAAAGGAAAATATTCCCTTTGAGCTGCAAATTTTTGCTATAGCTATAGCCTTGTGCCTTTCTATACATCTGTGCATGGTAAGCACATGGAAATCACACAACCACATAGATTCTAAGGTTACAGTAAGATCACAAGTTATATTTCATATAGGAAAACAAGATGAGTGGAGACAATGAAATCATGGAATGGGTGATTCTATTCACGCTATTGGCAATGGGACTGATATATCTGTGGTTTCTATTTGTAAATCTCATGAAATACTCATAGGAAGTCATATGAAGCCTTATAAAATGTGATGGCTTCCAGACCGCCCTTTAGGCTTTCTGTACCCTGTAGCTAATTGTGGATTGTTATATAATCATCCTAATGAATCACTGGTACACAGCTATTTTCTGGGCCGAGCCAGTAGTCATGATAATGTAGTTCATCACTTAACTAGGTCCCTGTAGAATCTGTAATTTCTAGGAAGAGAAAGACTGGGAGAAAGTCTTTTATACAGCTTCAGGAAACAAGGACACATGGCTGGAGCAAGTGAGGGATGACATACCCTCAGCAATGTCAGTCACCAGATCTCTATAAGCCACTTGCCCTGCATGCAAAACCACCCTCTCTGTCAGAATTGGGTACTTGTAGACCATAAAGTTGGCCATACACATTAGATAAAAGTTGGCAAATATGGGCCATGATTATTTAAAAAATTACCACAAACTGATCTTCAGGTTTGAGATTTTTGGTTGTGTGTCAGCCAAAAATATAAGTGTATGGCATGATCCTCTGAATTTGGCTGACAATTTTCTATTGTGTGCAGACACTAAGCATTTTTTTCTAAACTGCCCCCCGTTGAGGCAGTTTAGTTAGTTATGTTGATGGTGCAAACAATGCCACTATTGAATGATCGGTAGCATCCAAGCCGACTATAAATTCATGGCCAGGTTTAGATCTTATTCACACGAGTCAGTTTTCCATCCATGGGAATGTCCATTTTTAGTCTGTTTGAGTCTGATTTTTTTTTTCCCTTTATAAGCCATCCATTTTCTACGTCCGCTAAAAATAATATGGGAGGCCCATTTTTGCTCAACTGACTAAAAAAAAAGTCAAGACTACACAGTTACCATGTGCTGTCCATAATTTTTATGGACCTATTGACTTGAATGAACATGTTCTATTTAAAAAAACAAAACAACAGACAAAAGTTGTGCCTGATGTGTGAATGAGGCCTTATTCTTGACTACACCATCTAACATACTTTCGTGCAGGGTCTAATTGACAAGTTATTAAAGAAACCAGAAAACAAGGACTTCACTGGAGCTCGCCATCCACCGCAAACATGGTACTTCTTTCCAACTATAGTGGGAAAATCCTCTAAGGTAAAAACTTATCTGTTTACACAAAACTGAAGAGTACATAGGGAAAGGTTCATACTTTAAAGATGATGTCTCTCACTTCAAATACAGGAGAAAAAGACTGCAAGCAAAATCTAGGTCAATCTCTACTGAATGCAGTGAAATCAGAAACACAGTAATTATGACAAGTGGCACATTCATCACCATAAATCTATTAACAGAGAATATTTTAATAGCTTCAAAATATGCAGTAAAGAATGTACCATTTACTGAGGAAACTAGCATCACTTTTTTCCTAATAAAAGAGATGGCCTTAACCAGTTCAGAACCATGACATTTTTCAGTTTTGTGTTTTCATCTTTTACTTCCTTCCGAAAGCCATCACTTTTTTATTTTTTTATTCACAGAGTTGTATGATGGCTTATTTTTTGCAGGACAAATTGAACTTCCAAATGGAGCTATTTATTACTCTGTACAATGTCCTAGGAAGCTGAAAAAATGTTAATGGTGTGCACTGTCCGGTGAAAATGACACATTGCATATATTCTGCAGGTCACTGCCATCACAGCAATGCCAAATTTATATATTTTTACGTTTTAATAACTTTAAACAAATTAAAAACTTTGAAAAAAAATAAAATTTCATTGCATCATCAGGTTTTGAACTTTTTTTTTTTTTACGATGTCTTTTTTTTTTTCAAGACAAGATGTAGTTTTTAGTGATACAATTTTGGAGAATGTGTGATATTTTGATCACTTTCTGTTAAATCTTTTTTTGCCAGCCAAAAGGCAAAAAAAACAAAACAAAACAAAAAACAAAACAGAGATTCAGCCATTTTGATTTGCTTTCCTGTTGCAGTGCTCAGTGAATGGAATAAATAATTTTATATCTTCATAGTGAGGATATACAATTTGTTAATGTTTATTTACTTTTATATGTGATCTAGAAAAAGGGGGTGATTTCAATTTTTATATTTGTATGTGTTTTATAAAATATTCATTTGTTTATTTTTTAACCCCCATAAGGGACTTGACCTAACAATCATTAGATTGCTTATACTATTGACTGCAATACTACAGTGTTGTATTCTATGGTAAAATGCTTGTGTTACCATTGAGCCCTGTCACAGGCAGATCTGAGAAGTCATAAAGCATTGGAAGGCCTAGGAGGCATCAGAAGGCTCGCGACTGCCACAGCAATGGAACGGCTCCAACAATCTTTCCACGGGAGAGCTGTTCCATAACCAAACCGGAGACTGAACATGAATATAACATCTCAGATGCCATGGTCGTATTTGACCACAGAATTTAAGGGGTTAATTGTCCATCATTGGAGCCGTCACCAATCTTGGACAGTGTTGCCAGGTCCCTGCTACATAAAACAGCAAAAACCCAGTGGCTATGGAGCTCTAGTGCAAAACGTTATGCAAAGGTTTAAAGCCTGTTAGTGAGGCCTTAGTACATACAGTCATATGAAAAAGTTTGGGCACCCCTATTAATCTTAATCATTTTTAGTTCTAAATATTTGGGTGTTTGCAACAGCCATTTCAATTTGATATATCTAATAACTGATGGACACAGTAATATTTCAGGATTGAAATGAGGTTTATTGTACTAACAGAAAATGTGAAATATGCATTAAACCAAAATTTGACCGCTGCAAAAGTATGGGCACCTCAACAGAAAAGTGACATTAATATTTAGTAGATCCTCCTTTTGCAAAAATAACAGCCTCTAGTCGCTTCCTGTAGCTTTTAATCAGTTCCTGGATCCTGGATGAAGGTATTTTTGACCATTCCTCTTTACAAAACAATTCCAGTTCAGTTAAGTTTGATGGTCGCCGAGCATGGACAGCCCGCTTCAAATTATCCCACAGATGTTCAATGATATTCAGGTCTGGGGACTGGGATGGCCATTCCAGAACATTGTAATTGTTCCTCTGCATGAATGCCTGAGTAGATTTGGAGCTGTGTTTTGGATCATTGTCTTGCTGAAATATCCATCCCCGGCGTAACTTCAAATTCGTCACTGATTCTTGTACATTATTCTCAAGAATCTGCTGATACTGAGTTGAATCCATGCGACCCTCAACGTTAACAAGATTCCCGGTGCCGGCATTGGCCACACAGCCCCAAAGCATGATGGAACCTCCACCAAATTTTACAGTGGGTAGCAAGTGTTTTTCTTGGAATGCTGTGTTTTTTTGACGCCATGCATAACGCCTTTTTGTATGACCAAACAACTCAATCTTTGTTTCATCAGTCCACAGGACCTTCTTCCAAAATGAAGCTGGCTTGTCCAAATGTGCTTTTGCATACCTCAGGCGACTCTGTTTGTGGCGTGCTTTCAGAAACGGCTTCTTTCGCATCACTCTCCCATACAGCTTGATACACCAGATACACCTGGCTATGAAGTTCAAAGCTCAGTGAGGTTACAAAACCAATTTTGTGCTTCAGTAAGTCATAAAAAGTAGTTAGGAGTATTCAAATCAATAAAATGATAAGGGTACCCAAATTTTTGCATCGGTCAAATTTTGGTTTAATGCATATTGCACATTTTCTGTTAGTACAATAAACCTCATTTCAATCCTGAAATATTACTGTGTCCATCAGTTATTAGATATATCAAATTGAAATGGCTGTTGCAAACACCCAAATATTTAGAACTAAAAATGATTAAGATTAATAGGGGTGCCCAAACTTTTTCATATGACTGTATTGTGGTCCTTAAAGAGGACCTTTCATGTCCTCATGAATGTGGGGTTTTATATACCACTAGAAAGCCGAATTCAGCGCACTGTCGGCTTACCCTGTATGTGCCCCGGTGGTGGAGATATCAGTGCCGTTAATTTCAATACCGATATCTCCCCACTGTCAGAAGGGCGTTCCTCATACCCTAGCGTCATTGCTGTGAGGAACGCCCCCTGACTGTACTCTAACATAACCTTGTACTGTCAGAGGGGGCGTTCCTTACCACCCAGCTATGATGCTGAGCTGTGAGGAAAGACCTCCCCCCCACTTTCCAGTACAAGTCTATGTGGAGGGGGGTTGATTGGGGATGGGGCATTCCTCACAGCTCAGCGATGATGCTAGGCTGTAAGGCCGCCCTTCTGACAGTGGGGAGATATCAGTGCCGAAATTAACAGTACTGATATCTCCACCACCGGGGCACAAATAGGGAAAACTCGGCTTTCTAGTAGTATATAAACCCCCATAGTCATGAGGACATGAAAGGTCCTCTAAGTAGTTAAAGTGGCATTTTCACTGTGGAAATTTATGGCATCTCCAGAATGATAGATGCTGGTCCCCTAACCCCAATTACAGATGAGGTGGTTGTCAGCTGCAATGGACACAGAGAAGTGAAGCCCTCTCCATGTAGCTCTGTAGAAGTTAGGGAAATAGCCCACTGAGCATACTTGAATGGAGAGAGCCATGCAATCTGCATGTATTTGTCTATTCATTCTCCACCTAGAGGAAGGTGCTAGCCACCTAACGTGTGATGGGGATAGATTTAACACAGATGTGCATGCCAGCAGTCAGATCCGCATCTATTAGACATTTATGGCACATGTATGAGATAGAAATAAGCCTTTAAAATATGTTCAAAAAAACATAACATGCATGGAACCAGAGCTGTGCAGTTAGTAAGCCAAACCACCAACTCGGTCATAGATGTTCAACAGCCATTGGCAGCCAGAAACAGAAAAGTTCCACTAATTAATAATAAAATAGTGACTAAATTCTTATGAAAATAAATATGCAACAAACTATCTAGTAATTGACATTCATGCTGCAACCAAAGTAACACCACAAACCCAACCCGAGATGGAACCAAATCCACTTCCAAATTTAGCAAGGCAAACTCAGGCTTCTGCGGAATAGTTAGTCAAATCTAAAATTACATTTAAAAACAATTGCCAGAAATTCAGTAGGAGCGGGTAAGACCACCATACATGGATCAGAGTGCCTTCACCTCCACAGGACTCCAGGAGGTATATAAGTATTCTGGAAAAATCGATTAATAAGGGTTGGTAAGAGGAACCATCTCAGGGGGAGCTTGTATCACTGCGCCAGGTGATTAATACAAGAGGTTATTTTCGTTGGCCGGCTTTAAGGGAGTCTGTCACCAGAACCCAGCATATCGACCCAGCCCTGCCTGAGAACTCCTTTAAATTCAGCACAAAGACCTCAAGCTTAAAACTACCACAGATGAAATCAATGTCACTTAGTAGGACCGCTCTTCTAAATTTGGATGTTATGTATAAAACTTTACTTTGTAAAACTACATTAAGCAAAATGTATCAAAATTGTGACATACATTGTGACAAAAAATAATACACACGCCATGTAATAACTTTATTATGTGTTTTAGACACTTTTTGTGTCCATTTAGACAGTTTTTAAAAAGTGTGTAGAAAAAAAGGGATAGCTAAGAAGGGTAGTCATATGGGCCAGATATATTTACAGCAGAGGTGCCTCGCGGTGGAAGGAAAGTTTCTCAAAGGGAAAATTCACATCAGCTTTGCTGTAGTCTATTCTTCTGTTCTATCTAACAGATCATAAGGGACCTCTCTGACATATCATTTTGCTGATGAAAAAGTCTTGCATGCAGGATTTTTCATCTGTAATTTTAGTTGGACTCCTAATGTAGATGTGAAAATAGCCTAAATTGATCATATAATGTATGTCATTGTGATAAATTTAGTACGTTTTCTGCCTGTCTAGTTTTACGCTGTCTAACTTTACGACAGTATTAATAATCTGACCTATTGCTTACAAAATGATGCTGAATAGGTCATCCCTATAAAATAAATGTGTGATATTACAATTCTCATTATGTATAGGTTCATAAGCGCACATATGATTTGCTCTTCTGGTCTACAGTATCAGGAAGGGTGGTAAATGTCAATGAAGCTGGATTCCCTACAGCCCATATTGACCCTTTAGCTGCCACATGCTGTTTTTGTCAGGTCACCGCTGATGCCAGTGAGTGGCTGCTACAGATATAGTCAGGGACCAGCAGGGAACAGGGAACTGTAAAAGGCGAGTTAAAGGTAGTCTGTCACCAGAACCCAGAATACCAACCCAGATAAATAGGTTAGGCTCTCCTGAATCACTGAGACATCACCTTTCTTGTCAATATGCAAATAAGTTCATTGGAGCAACAGGACATTGCTGCTTACCTCTAAAAAGCAATGGCAACGCCCTCATTGTCCCACAGAGCTCATTTGCCTATTGACAAAAAAGGGTATCATTCAGCAATGGAGGCAATGATACACAAGGGGAAAACACTGTTTAATTCAGGTGATTCTAACCTATCTATCTGCATGGTCAGATTGATACGCTCTGGTAACCAACTCCCTTTAACATTTTTAGGGTTTTTTTTTAATGCGCACAGTTTCCTGCACATCGACTTTTAAAGCTGAGTTGAACAACCCCTTTAAACACACACAGTTTTACAGTGATTTTATATGAAAATGTTTTTTTCGGGAAAAGATTAAGAATAAGTCTTTGCTTTCTAATGACATTATTTGAGACCATACATAACTAATGGCTGTTTGTGAACAACTTGTCATTCATGTGTGGTCTGAAAATGTTGTTGTGGATGATAGTACCATAAGTAAAGCTACAGTCACATCTTCCTGTTTACTTCTGTTGATCTGCTCCAAAATAGGAGCTGATCAATAAAAATAACAGAAGTGTTGGACCCCTTGTTTGATGGATACGAAGGGTATTAACTAATAGTGTTCATAGGGATTCTCTCATGGTGTCCATCATTTTACTGAACAATATAGTATAGCATACAGCAAGGAATCTGTGACAGAGTCTCCTAACAGAGCCTGCAATGCAGATATGAATGTAGCCTTATAATGACAATATCACGGATTGATTGTTCCCTTGATCAGTGGCCTGGTCCGTGGCTCTATCGATACAGTGCAGATTTATTGCCATAAACAACTTTGCAAGGACTGCACCAGACCATAGCCAAAAATCCATCACAGCAGATAAACTTTACCACATATAATGGACTTCAATCTGTATTTTGTCACTAAAACGCTGACAGTTGGCAGAAAACGGGCAAAATTAGCATTTTTGGCCCTCTAAAATCGGTTATATAACCAGCTCAATCTTACAGGACTGACATGGACCACTCACATGCTTTTTATTTATACTCTGTATGCTCTATCCACATCTACTATGGGTTGCACGATGGTCCTGAACAGAGCTGCTAAGATTGACAATTTTACTATTTTTATTTAGAATCTTTTATGGGAATGAGATTGTATTTTTGCCTTTAATAAGGCAGAGATATGGCACAGCTCAAATGTTGACAAGGCCAAATTCTAATCTTAGCCCATACTTCTAGGTTCGCATTAGTAAAGTATTCCCCTGTGAGTAAACAGTGTTACTTCTGGAGGAAAAAAACATAAGCTTTATCGCTGTAAGCAAAGCGTTAACCATGAAAGGTTTTTTTCCTTTAAATCCATGTGATCTTTGTCTGACAAGATGTGAGTTTATATCTTAAGAACGACATCATGGCCATCTTCCAACCACTGTGTATTTCCATTCTGTTATTAAAGTATGTGTAAAGAATGAAGTTGTCCATGTTAGCCAAGTGTGTTCAAGCAACAGTATATACACTATGTCTTGCTACAGTCCACAAATCATAACAAAATGAGCTTTAGACTCTGTTCACAGTGATGGAATAGGACAGGATTTTTATAATATTTTTATGGCAGGAACAGCACAGCATGCAGCTGTATACAGGGCATTACAAAAAATGACAAACTCCAGTCAGCATAGCACATTCGACACATTCGTCATAGCTTCTTTTATAAAAATGATCCCTTATTCATGAGCCATAAAACCTCATGAGCACTAAATATTCTTGTCGAGTGGTGTACATGTAGTGAGCTGTGTGACCACCAGCCACATGAAAATAGAAAGTGCCTGGAACTGAACGTATTCCATACCGTGTCTCTATGTGGAATTATATCATGTTTAGCAATATATATATATATATATATATATACACATATATATACTGTATATATAGTAGAGGTAACCCAATAACATTTTTTAATGGCATTTCATTAGTTTTTGTTGTGTTCTATGAAAATATATCCCTCTGCAGAAATTTGGGTTAACTCTGCTACATCTCTACACAGCTAAGTGCAAAGTACAAAACTTTTGCTTGAAAACTTCCATACTACTGACATTACTTTATGTCTTAAGACAGGTGCCACAACTACATTGGTCTCAGCCACTCACAGGAAACTCCTTCAACGTGACTCATACGGTAGTGATATCACTTCTCTAAAAATATAAGCTACCCATTCATGACATTTCACTGGACAGGTATATTTGTTCACGTCACTGGATTAGAACTTATTACAAGAAAACTGAATGGTAATATTGTTAACCCAAATCTATTGCACTTCTGAAGTATTGCAAAGCTTTCCTAGTTAGATTATTTCTACCAACACCAAAAGATATTAGGTACATTATACATATGACTCCGGGCATCAATGGGTCCTAATCTTCCTCCAATGAATCTTAAAAAAAGTAGAAATCCCCTCTAACGTGAGTAGAAATACATAAATCCATACAGCGCACATAGAGCAGATCATCTACTACCTGCCACAAGTGATACAACGACATAGACATGCCTATATATTCCACCAGTGTTCAAATAGTTAACCCAATACCACGTCATGTCACTTTTGCTGCCACAAATGTCATAGAAATCGCACCAGCTACACTAGAAAGCACAAGAAAGCTTTAGCACTTACCCTATGGTCTGCACCATGATTTGGAGAGGAGCCGTCTGCCTGTATTTTTAGCTGTTTGCACAACTCATACAAAAATAAAAGCAGGCTCGACCAAAAGTCTCCACAAAAATAATAATAATAAAAAAAAAAACTAGAACGCAGAGAAAGCACTGACACAGAGACAGACCAACATTGGATTTGGACTTAGGTTTTGGCTGGGGATGCTGAATATTCTGCGTCTATCTATAACTTGCCAGTGATTTGGTTTCACATACCAGTGTAGTTCTGAAGACAGATGCCTTTGCAGGGCTGACCAATCCCAGCTCTTGTCTGTACATTCCCCTCGCCGCCCTCCCCCACCTCTCCCTGTCTTCTCTAGGATATCTAGCTAAATAATTGTTCAGCTGTCTCCAGCCTATCTTACAGGATGAAAGAGGAGCTTTCCATGATTGTCAGAGGGAGACCTGAAAAAGGAAAACAAGCCCTTTCTATTCATCTGTGAGGACACAAGACAGCAATTTAGTGAGAGCTAGGGTCTGAAGCACATTCCTATGGACTGCTGGTTACCAGGCATGAATTGTCGCCTCTGCCTGTAAACCCAATAAAGATCCAGTGATACTAAGCAATGGCGCAGAGGAATGCCAATAAATCAAGAGGACGCTTTTATGTGCTGGATTAAGAATTGTTCCTTATCCCAATTTAAGGTTAATCAGAATAAATACATAGTGTCAAGATGATCTTCTTATTCCATTATGTTCCTTTTTGTTTGGCTGATAAACACTTCCACTTCCCAAACAATTAACTGGGAGAATTTCCTCCACTACTACAGTAAACTGGGAATTTTTAGGGTGGGCCTGGTTTAGATACAATTTCCTACTCTCAAAATCTTCCAATGGTGAGGACAGTAGCCCCACAACGTAAAGAGCTGTAAAGTTTTCTTGGCAGGCCTCCTTTGGACCATGACAACCAAGTCTGTAAGCAGTTGTGTAATGATCACCCCTTCCTCTGTATAAAGAAAAACAGAGATGGTACCTTGTACGGTAATGTATTCGAGGTGGCTAAAACAGTTTTAGGCTGGGATCCCATGTTGTGAAAACACAGCGGCAAAAATGCTGCTTTTACATTAACTGCAAAGAGTACAGGATCCCCCACATTGCAGAAAAAAATCTGCAGTGGAAAAGCTGCAATTTGTAAATCGCAGCATGGCAATTATACCTGCGGAAACGCTGGCTTTTTCCGTATAGGTATAATAGGGGAAGAAAGTCCGCAGTGGAAAACTGCGGACTTTCTGTGAAAAACGTTTTTTTTGCAGCAATTCGCTACGTGGGGCCTTAGACATAAAGTCATGTTCATCTTTTGTGCTCATGCAACAAACACAACACCATGATGTGTCGTAACAAAAGCCATGGTGAATGGTCTGTTGCTGCTCATAACCACCAGTGATATCCAAAAAGAGTTCAAATAGTAAAAACTATTCCTGGACCTTCTCTTTAGCACCGCTGAAAAACATAATACTTCATGGATTATGGGTGAAACATATCGTTACTTCTACGCCAGACTTGACACCTCCATCAGGAATACATGTAATAAGCTGTTGGCCATTTTTAATTTACAGTACAATACATCATATATTAGTAGAATAAATATATCCTTCAGCTACACATCCCCAGGGTAATGATTGATGCATACTAGAAATGGAAAAATGGAACAGAACAGGACAAAGCAGTCATTTTGCGCACAGTGGCTAGTGTGCACGTAAACATTAAAGGGGATGTAACACTCACAAAGCAATGCAGCCCCTTTAAATAGCTGACGGGTGGGGTGTGGAGCATTGGACCTTATCAAATGTTGGAATTCCTGGTTTGAAAGGCTGGTTACTATAGCCCATGGATCTAGTAGACCAATGATGATGGAGCAGAGGTAACCAAGCAGCAAGATCAGCACCGACGTGCTCATCATTTTAAAGGGAATGTCTCTTTTTATTTATTAAAGTCAGATATAATTTGTCTACAAACTGTTTTTATTTTATGACTGTAGATTTATTTATTCTATTCTCTGTACAGGATTATGGGGGCTGCAATCTTGTCAGAACTTCTCTGTCCTATTTACAACAATGTAATAATATGCTTTACAGCAGTCTCATGACCATAGGCAGCAGTATTCTGGAGACAACTCATGGGGGGGGGGGGGGTATGAAAAAAGGCAGATTAGATGCCAGTCTTCATATCCCCCTGCACTAGCAAAGTTTCTGCCTCATTTATATGGGGGCATACACCTCTTCATAAACCAGACACACGCTATGTTTAGCCATGCACTTGCACGTAACTGGTATAGATTTCATGGATCATTTACATCAGTAAACTAGCATAAATGTGCAAAACGGAAAAAAATAAAAATAAAAATCTTAAAAAAAGAAAATTGGCGCACACGGTCTAATAAATCTGCCCCACTGAGGTCTGTGGGAGAGTTTTCTAGGCATGCTCAGTGTATAGAGGGGGAGTAGATGAACTGTGACATCACCTATTGTCAGTAGTGGATGCAATGAAGGTCCAGTGATGTTATCTTTAGAGGTGCTATCTTCTATTGTAATCCTGTCTGTTTAGTCTTTTTCTTTTTAACAAATACAGATAGTGACATGCAAAATAAAAGAAAAATAAATTAAATATGTTCAACATAAAATATTTAATGTATAATGTCCCCCTTAATCCCCCCGTGATACCCTCCCACACTGTATAATGTCTTCTTAGTTCCTCAAACATGGTATGATGTTCCCGTAGCACCTCCACACAGTGTGATGCTGCAGGGCGATCTGCAGGTCTGAATACTGTGACATGTCACAACGTCACAGAGATGGCAAGGGTCACAGGATGAATGGTAGAGCAGGGAACTAATGTATGTAACTGTATCTCCATCCAGAGGGCACAAATGCAGCTGAAATATGGACACACCACCAACCTCCTAGGACAGAGCCTGAAAACACGGGAATGTCACTGCTGGATTCAAGATGCTTGCAGGAATAATAATAGTAATAATAATAATGTCTCAACATTTTTGATGCTAATATTTCTATTAGCACCCATCATGTTATTTATATGTTATATTGCTCTGTGCTGTATTCAACCCTGCTTAGGTTACTGCTTTTTGTGATAAAATACATGTTCTTCTGCCTCAGTTACAATTGCTCGGCAGCTGACAATATAATCTCTCTGCCGCCCCAGCAATACATTCCTACAAACTCCCTCGATCCTCTGTCTGTCCCAGTGAATGTGCAAAGATAACAAATGCTTTCATTCCTTTTAATTGTACTTAGCCAATATATCTGCCATGTACCCCAGAGCTATGCAAAATCTGCACAAACCTGAAATGTAGTTTTCAATAATGCTGTAACCCAAGAACAATACGATAAATGTAATAACTGTGCAAGTGCTATTACAATTGATATGATAAAAAAAAAAAAAAAAAAAAAGATATGAGTAATATCTAGCATTTTCCAGTAGGCTATAAAATGACATCATCCAGGGAGCATCCTCAGCTCTTCAACATAAATAAAACAGTCAGACAGACAGACATAGACACATGACAGGAGTAAAAATGTGTTCTCTTGCATTGTATAAATCTTCCAGCCTCTTGTACTGAAGCAAAATGCATTGCCCACAGGCTATCATTCATAACATTACATGTACCATTAAATAAAGATTTTCTCGTACTAATTGGAATTGAAGAGAAATAAAGCAATACCTGTCAGAAAATCAAATTATACAAAATACATGAAACCATTTCTCAAAAAGAGCGAATATTTTCCAATTAATTCTCCTCAGTAGATGTCTGATTTTCTTACCGTTTATTAAAAGCATGATCATCATAAAAAAAAAAAAATAAATGTCAGGACTGTCGGAGATGGAAGATGGTAAACCAAATGTTCTCCTACGGAAAAAACCTATAAGGTAAGCCACACTCTAAACAGGACTTGCGAGGTTGTATTCACAAGCAAATAGGGATTTAAGCGCATATTATCATCACTTTATTTAAGTGGGAGCTGTAATAGTGCGGCACTGCCACTTCTGGGTCCATACACTATGTTACAAACAGCTGATTGTGGGGGTGCGGGTGTCAGACCCCCACTGATCTGACCTATCTGAAGGATACGCCATCGATATTAAAACTGGACAACCTTTTAATGTTATATATATGTTCTTTATGGTTTGGACTAGGATGAAAACTTCTTTACATAAAATAGGCCTTTATTGAGCCAACATATCACACACAGAGTGGGAATTCACCAAATTTGATACAGGCATAAAATCATCTCAAATCAGGGATTTTCCACTATTTAACTCTACTTATAACTAAAATAATTGCAACTGGCCTTTTTGTGCTGGCTCCGCCCCTGGACCTGCCATAGATTTTCGACTAGGCGACATGCCTAATTCATGATGAGACGCAGCCTTATTACAAATTAAGCGCTCCCTAGGCTGGTGCAAGGGATGTCAAGACTGGAGTAATATACACAAGTATTGATGAATCCCCTCCAGCGTTTTTTGGAAGAACCACCATAGTTTTATGGCAGGCCAGAAGAGGATTAAAAAGGAATGAGAAATATAAAGGAAGAATTTATACTTCTCCCTTGTGCTGAATATAATTCAGGCTTAGGATCAAAAAACTGCAGTGTTTTTTTCCAAAAAAATGCTGTGTATGAAATTACCCTTAAATAGGCAATAAAATAAGTGTTAACCTAAGGATTGTTCTCCCAACAGGGCATCCATGTTTATATTAATGGGGGAGGTGAGTAAATAGTTACCAAACTCCTCATGTCCTAACACAAGACCACACACACATTCACACACACACACACACACACACACACACACACACACCATTAATCCATTTCATTTTCAGACTGTATTTGTTAAAGTAAAATATCGATGGCAGTAGTTCAGGATCTTTTGCTTCACGCCTAAAATCAAAGGTCTTTGTACACCTCATGCGTCTAAGCTGATGGTCACACATGCCCAGTAGCTCAGCCTCTTCGCCTGGACCCTTTTGTGCACAGGGGGTAGAATAGATTTTGCTATTGTGCAGTTCAGCCAATAATATTGAGACCTACAAAAGTGGTTTCAAAAAAAATACCAGGCTCAATAACAAATCTGGTAAAGCAACATTTAGATAAAGGAGCAATTTAAATAAATCTATCTGAAAGCTTATATTGCTTTGGGTGATCCAACAGAATACATTATTATTTAAACCATGGAACAGCCATTTATGGAAAACTTCTCTCTATCATGACAAAATCTAACCCGTCTTTTGATTAAAAAGAACTATAGGAGTGTAGATCTACCAAACACCAGGTGCAAGGGGCCTATAACAAATTCATTATGATATGCGTTTTCACTCAATTTGACTTATTATGGGTCCATCTGGCTTCCATTTTTGATCCTGAGAGTAGTGATACGTTTTTTGATATTCTGATCATTTAAAAAAAACCCTTTAAAAAAAAAAAAAAAAAAAGTGACCATAGATCAGATCTAAATCATTAACAACCCTAGTGTAAAGGACGTCTATACCTTTGATCCATTTTGGTAGGTTTTGTTCACATCATGTTTATGGCTTCGTGTAGACTTCTGTGCTATTCCATCCTTTATTTTTTCAAAGAGGTTCTGCCACTTAAGCACCACAGGATACGTCCACAGTATAGGTCACAACTTGATGATCGGTGTGGGATCTGACAACTGGGACCCCCATCGACCCTGAACTTGCCAGTCCATTTACACAGGACCCTGTTCTCAGGATCAGTAGGGGTCTCAGCCATTTGGACTCCCACCAATCAGCAAGCTATGATTTATTCTGTGGTTAGATCATAACTTCCTATAGTGGCACAACCCGTTTAGTTGTCAGACACATGCCAAATAGACACTTATGGCCACCTATTGGCATATTTAGTATTACATTGGGAGCTTTCCCAACACACATGCTAAATGTATACGAGTAAAATCTTTAGAATTGCCAAAGGCAAAATAATTTTACCAAATAAACTCTTTACTAATACTGCCTAAAAGAGAGAGAGTGCAAACTTAGACTAGACAGTCCTAAACTGTCCCAGATCAAAGAGTCTGATGCTGTTTGATACCTCTGGCGTATTCTTAGACTGTTTAATGTTATAGCTCCTATTAGTTGGCTTAAAAATACTTGGCGTATGGAGTCCCAACCAGGGCCACAGCCTTTTCCGATGGAAAAGGGTCTAAAAAGTATCTAAAACACTTGATAAATGTGGTACACAGAATGTTTGTGGTAAATTACGTCAGATTTCTGACACATTTTTCCTCAATAAATCACCCCCTTTGAGTCATTCTGAGAGCGCCATGAGTTGAAGGGAGACAAGCAACTTGTTTTAAATCAATTATTTCAGTAGTGAAATAAATTGTCAGGAAAATGGTGATAGTCATCCAGGGTACCCAATTTGCCACAGTCCAGGAAACAGCAGCTAAATATAGATGGTGGACCAGATGTCATCTCAGCATGTAAAGTTCATGGGCTTGGCATGAATGCGCTTTAACAATGTGTGACTGTAATATGTTCCCTTGTAGTCCAATACAAAAAAAGGTGTGAAAACAGAATGCATCAGCCGAAAAAAGCAAAACTAAAAAAGGACTACATAAAAAAAATATTTATTGCAGTAAATCATGATCATCGAAGACGACCTTTGAAGAATGAAGATTACATGAGCATTCCTTCTGGGTGCTCAGATTCATTCACTTAATCTTATAATAATGGAACAATATAGATCACTGTTACATGCCAGAAAATCCTTAAAGAGTACTTGAGTTTTCACCAAAAGTTTAAATATCTGCAAGGTCTTTCAGTGTTATCCTATGAGGTTTTCTGCAGCAGCACATTTTGCATTTCTCTCTGAGGCAGGAGGCAAGTACAATACAGAGCAGACTGCCCCTCTCCCTTCATTATTACTATGACTGATTTCTTTACAGTTTCTTTACAGTATGCCAGAAGCAACTGTAAAATAGAAGACAAATAGCTTTTAAAAGCCCAAGAGAATACAATATAGCAGATCCAGGGATACTGGACTCCAAATCCAGGTTATGATGCAGATGACATAGGAAAGAGGGATCTAAGCACAATCATAAAAGCTGCTTGCTGTCTATGACTAACATCTAATAAGCACCAACAAAAACTGCTAGTCAGGAGTAGGTAGACTCGCTGCAGACCCCTCTCTGAACAGTGTACAGGCAGCTCTGTGTATAAACATGCAGAGACTGTGAAGAGAGACCTGCCCCTTCCCCCTCCACTTCCTGTTTTCCCATCATGAGCCAGTTGGTTTCTAAAGATGGTCCTTCCCTAGTAACAGGGAGTGAACAACAAATTAGGAGGAAGGGAGACACCTAGTGGCAAGAACTTTAGAGGTTATCAGGCAGAAAACAGCAACATTTTAAAATAAAGTACATTACATTTTGGTCTAGAATCACATGCTCTACTGACTAAGTTGTCTGAAAAGTTAGTTTTTATAAAGTGGCAGCACTCATGATGAACAGAAACTCCTCCTGCCTATGTTGTTGTGCACTAGGGGAAAGTGTGACTCATTCCATCAACTTGAAGCGACCCAGCAATCAGAGGTTCATCAGTCTAACATCTAACACTCATCCAATAGATATATGATGATAATTTCTTAGAACCATTCAATGGAAAAAGGGGAGTAAGGGAAAATAGAGATAAAATGATTGCCTTCAGCAAAAATATATTACTATCTTTATCTACACACACACACACATATATATATATATATATATATATATATATATATATATAATAAATAGTAGGATGATATATTGCAGAACATTTGAGATGGGTTTCTTTAAATGAACTATATACATAGAAAATGTACAAAATTCCATCACTTCCTCCCGTAACTCCTCATTTCCCTTGGTTCTATTTAGCCTAATAGTACAGTTAAAACTGAGAAATATTTACTCCCGCTTGACTCTATATGCTACCCCCTCTTGGGCAATCCTAAGTTTCCTTCCGGGGTCTCTAATAGAGTATTCCGCAACTGGCGTCGCCATGGTTTCTTTAGGGTGGGTCATCTCCGGAACGATTTAGGATGGCAAGTGGGCCCAGGGGTTTCCCCCTCCAACGATCTTCCTCCCTTGTACGCATGGCATGGATTGCAGATCCGCCACTTCGTACGATCTCTCCCCCCCTCCTATGGAATTCAGAACAGAGTATATGTCTCTAGAACGGCTGTGTGTGGGTACCGGACCCCTTCGGCACTCCTTAGCTACTATTTACAAACTCCTGATAGAATCCCCACCTGATGCTGCACCCTCATTTCATATTGAAGTGGGAATCTGATCTTAACCTGTCTCTCACTCCTGTCCAAAGAGAGCGCATATTCCATCTTGCACACGAATCATTGATCAGCTCTCGTTATCAGGAGGCCAGTTTTAAACTCATGTCCCGGTGGTATCGTGTCCCCTCGAGATTGCCTGCTCATATCCCACAGGTCCCATCAACATGCTGGAGGTGTGGGGTGGAAGAGGGCACCATGTTACACATTTTTTGGTCTTGTAGCGCTCTATCCCCCTTCTGGGACGGGGTTAAGAGGATTATTTCTCAAGTAACTGAGACTTCCCTCCATCTGGGCCCTGCTCTGTTCCTCCTCCATCATTGTGTGTCCCCGATGCATATCTATAAGCGCTCACTGCATCGATTTCTAGTCCTCGGGGCTCGAGCGTGTATCCCGCAGTTTTGGAAGCAAAGTGAACCCCCCTCTCTCCCTTTGGGTTTTGAGGGTCATTGAGATTATCCGTATGGAGAACCTTACCTCTTTCCTGCATGACACTGTTCAAACTTTTAGCAAGACCTGGTTCTACTGGATGGAATTTCAGCGTACCAGTGAATATCAGACACTTCTCGGGCCTGTGCCTCCCCCGTAGACTTACAGTGGGATGCTCTGGCTTCTATAGCTAACTGATGGGTTACTTGTTCCGGACTATTCTTGACCCTCTGGCTTCACCCCTGTGGAGTTTTACTACTCTTTTTGAGGAGGAACTTTTCGAATGCTTACATCCCTGGGGTCCTCCCCTGGACCCGGATATTGTTGCTGTATAGTCCCCATCCCCCCCCTCCCCAATTAATAAATTTTTTTTATTTTAATTTAGTTTTTTTTTTAAACTCTCTTTTTTCCCCTTCTCTTCCCTTTCGCTCTGTGTCTGGTTTTGTCATCTCGCCCCTCCTTTCCTTCCTCCTTCTTTCTTCCCCCCTCTTCTTGTCCTTTGGCCTCTACTCGGGAATCTCCCCGTTATTTACAGTATAAAATGTTACTGCTGCCGTTGCAGCTATATATTTTCATTGTACTTTCTGTATTCTGTATTTTATGTCTTTTTGGAAAATCAATAAACTTTGAATTGAAAAAAAAAAAAAAAAAAAAAAAAAGAGAAATATAGAAGTATTTTCTTTATCCCAGGAGCTCAGCCATGCCCACACTCTTCATCTCCATACAGTTCTGTGATAGACTGTAAGACAACTAGCAGGAGTAGGATACTCCCTGCTGTGCCCTTTCTGCAGGACAACAAATAAAGCTACCATAGTTAAGCCCTTTCACCATTAATCAGACTGAAGCCGAAGATGGAGCAGATTGTAGGTGACTCACCCCTGTGTTTCTTGCACGGGGAACATTGTCTGTTTGTGTCATGACTAGAGATGAGAGAAGTATTCAAAAATCGATTTGGCAACTTCACCGAATTTCGCGATATGATTCTATTCGATCCGAATTAATTCATGTCGAATCACGTACCAGTACCAGTTCCAAAGAAACCTCACCCTATGGACCTCAACGACTACAGACCTGTAGCACTGACATCCCACTTGATGAAGATCTTAGAGAGATTGGTTCTCACACATCTCCGCCCTCTAGTGAGCCCCGCTATGGACCCTCTCCAGTTTGCTTATCGGCCGGGCATTGGGGTAGATGATGCCATCATACACCTTCTGCACAGGGCTCTGTCTCACCTGGAGAAACCAGGGAACACGGTGAGAATAATGTTCTTTGATTTCTCCAGTGCTTTTAACACCATACAGCCCAGGTTACTGAGAGACATGCTGGGCCTTGCTGGAGTGGACCACCACCTCTCCAACTGGATCCTAGACTACCTCACAAATCGACCTCAATACGTGAGAGCCCGAGACTGTGTGTCAGATACTGTAATATGTAATACGGGGGCACCCCAGGGTACGGTTCTCACCCCTTTCCTCTTCACACTGTACACTGCAGATTTTAGGTGCAACTCATCTAGCTGCTACCTACAGAAGTATTCTGACGACTCTGCAATAGTAGGTCTCATCACAGACGATGATAACAGGGAGTACAGAGAACTGAACCGGGATTTTGTGGACTGGTGCCAGCGGAACCACCTGAAGATTAACGCGGGGAAGACCAAGGAGATGGTGGTAGACTTCCGTAAATGCAGATGCCCTCCTAAACCAGTGGACATCCTGGGGAAAGATATCGAGATCTTGAACACCTACAAGTACCTGGGTTTGCTCCTTAATAATAAGCTGGACTGGGCAGATCATATGGAGATCCTGTACAGATAGGGCCACAGCAGGCTCTACCTGCTTAGGAAGCTGAGAGCCTTTGGAATCCGGGGGGCACTTCTTAGGACTTTCTTCAACTCGGTAGTGGCATCAGCCATCTTCTTTGGAATGGCCTGCAGTATATCAACCAGGGACAGAAATAAACTTGACAAGCTGATTAGAAGGGCCAGCTCTGTCCTGGGGAGCCCCCTGGACCCAGTGCAGGTGGTGGGTGACAGAAGGATACTGTCCGTGGTGAGCTCCATGCGGAAGAAGAAGTCCCATCCCATGCATGAGACTGTGATAGCACTGGGCTGTACTGTCAGTGACCGACTGCTCCACCCTAAGTGTGAGAAGGAGCGCTATCGGAAGTCTTTCCTCCCCACTGCGGTTAGGCTGTACAACCAACACCGACCTAAGCGGAGATCAATACACACAGAGAACTGAAATATCTTTCTGCCTGTTAAATCCCCCCCCCCCCTCTGCTACGTCCTATTTGTCTGTCTACTAGCAATGTAATGCCTCTTACCTTGGAACATTCCTGTACATGTTGTATTTGTATTTGAATCTGCTTATCTTATCTTTGCTGCTGTAACACACTGAATTTCCCCATTGTGGGACTAATAAAGGACTATTACTATTATTATTATTATTATTATTATTATTGTTAAAAACAGCTATTTATTGGCTACAGAGAGTCGGGGTGGGTGGCAAAATGGCAGAACCCCTTGGATGACGCAGTCATGCTTGACCGCGGCATCCAAGTTGTTAAATCCCCGGATCGGTTATGGAGCAAGGTGTTAACTGTCAGTTACAGCTAACACCCTGCTCCATAACCGATCGGTGGGCTTTAACACCTTGGATGCAGCGGTCAAACATGCCGTGTGCGCTTGCGAAGGGGTTAAAGGGATGTGACATCACAGGGCTGTCTGCTGATTGGCTGCACACATGGCATTGTGGGTGATCTCGCATTCCCAGAGTGCCTTGCCCCATGTAGAGCAGCCATTTTGAACTAAATGCGAATGGTTACCACAAAGCGTGAGGAAATTCAGATTCGATGCGAATCGAATATTTCCTGAAATTCAGATTGAATTCCACTTCTGCAGCTTTGATTCGTTCATCTCTAGTCATGAGCATTCAGAAAATGCTGCAGACTAGCAAACAATGAGGACCATTTTTTTTTCTTTGTTTACTTCTAGGTTTCTAGAGTTCCTTTGAGCTGGCGGTTATGGTTGTACTTGGTTATTGTTAGCTCTCTTTAATTTGGCACTAAAAAATTACTAATTGTACCAATGTGAATAATAATACTGGTTCTGGACTGTGACTTGCGCTATATACCACAACCGTTTACAGCAAAGCAATGGCAGTTCAATTTTTCAGTGTACACTATAACCACACAACTCCAACAATGAGATGATGTGTAAGTAAACATGCCAAGTAGTACTGCCAATTGTCCAAGCTGTTTGTTACATCAGGGATCCTGCCAATGTCACTCATCATTAACACTTCCTCATAATGTACAATTCAATACATTTTGATTAGCGTGCAGTACTTAGATCCTGTTCAGGAATAATAGCTACATTCCCTTTTATGCATTTTTTAATAGAATGAGCAATACTGTTAACTGCAGCACAATGTTTAATAGCAGGATCCATTTTTAGCACATTAAAAATTCTAGCACCATTTCGATTTGGCAAGAAGGCCACTTACTTAAACACACACAGTTATACTAATTTACTATATTAGTAACTATTAAAATATCAGATACGTTGTGACAGAGGGAGATATGCCACAACCCAACAATGACTAGCATGAGAGGAATTTAGAGAAAGTTGAGAATAAAAATGAAATGCGAAAACATAATGCAGCCCCATCCCACACAGTTCTCTTTTCAAAATGTAGGAAAAAAAAAAGAGAAGCAGTATAGGGGATATGTGTCTGACTACCACAATAGGAGATAATTGTCTCCCAAGTGCACCATGGTGGTGTGCATGATCGGCTACTGCTCTATTGACTTTTATGGGACTTCCAAAAATTGTGCTCCAATGCTACAATTACACGGAACATTCAGGGGAAAACTTGGATCCTCATTCTCATGATTGATGAAGTTTTCAGTGGTTTGATCGCCAGTGAACAGGCAAATGTCATAAATGGGAAAGTCTCTGGACCAGAAAATTATCTGGAATTCTGAGAACTCAGTCCGAGACCCAGACTCCCTGCATCATAGTGAGCTATCACACTAGGAGTCTCTGCCCTCTACATAGCTCTACTGTTAAGTACTATATACAGTATGGGACAGTGGAGCCATGGTGAGCCAGAAACTACTAGTATCATAGATCACCATGACACAGGGAGTTGTGGCTAGGAGATCTGTATTCTTCTGTGTGCATGGGACCTAAAGAGGTTTTTTTTTCCCCATGTAAACAGATCCTATTACTTCCACTAAACAAAGCAAAAATGAGCATATTTTTAATCTTTCTTTACTGCAGTAAGACATAAAAACATTCCACACTATAAATACAGTACATGTAAATGGTATGCAGCTAACCTTGAGCAAAACATGAAATATAAAACAGAATAGACATTATGTACCTGTCATAGGTTAGCATATTAGTCTCCCATTTATAGATACACCTTTGCCACACTCCTCCAATAGACCCCTGAGCCTGAGCAAGGATGACTATTTGTGGTTGCTTAGTTACAGGCAACTTTCTTCATTAAAGAGCTAAGTACATCAGGGACATGAAATGAAAGGCAGCGGATATAAACTTGTGAACAGTACACCATCTATACAATCCATTAACATCGCTTAACATTGGAGCAGGTCCTGCTCCTGTGTGTATTTGCGGCATGGGCTCGGTGGAGTCCATTCAAGTCTATGGGATCATACAAGTGTTTTAGTGTCTTTGCGCAGCCTTGATTATGGATGACATATGAAGCAACAGGGATAGGTTTTTGAGAAATATGGATCCATGGGTTTGCAGACAGTAGAAAGAACAAGGTCATATGTATGGGATGAGGACAACTGGCTGGAGCAGGAGCCTCCCTGTGGTGGCCTGTCTGCAGAACAAAAAAAAAAAAAAAAGTTAAACCCCACCCCTTTAAAGAGATACATGCATCAGGGCCATGTAAAGGCAGCTAACACCAATTTGTCTACAGTACATCATTCTATACAATCCATTAATATCACTGAGCAACAGAACAATTAAACTTTATAACTCAGAGAATATGCATATCTTTAGGTGGCAGATCTTACAAAAACTGTTAAAACACAGAATGCATATAGACGCAGTGAACAGGATGGCCAAATTATTTCTTTTTTACAGATGCCTCCATTGACTTTACAGACAATATATGGTGGTTGTAGGAGCTCTGTGTGCCAGCAAATGCTGCAGCCGAAAAAAAAAATACTTAGCACTTCTATTCCACTTCCATTGCCATTCCAATGCCTGCCAGGTCCTCCAATAGTCTCTATGTCCTGGATCCTTTCAATACACACAAAATTCCATGTATTCAGTCCTTGGCTGAGGAGCGTCAGCTCTGTGGCCAGCAACTGGCTAAGCAGACATTTCTTGTATGTAGAGAATTGGGAGGACTCAGGAAGCTCCATCACGGGAGTGACAGGAAATCAGTAAGGTAGGAATTATTATTATGGTATGAAAATCAAAGTTACAGCTTTAAGTACAGTAATTTTTACTGAATGATTTCCTAAAAATCCTCTGTATGCCTCCAAATGAAATCGTAGATATATGGAGGTTCTTAAGGACACAACAGAGTGCCGTTTTACATGGCTTGTAAAGGGCTATAATATGAACACACATGAATTAGCCCTAAAGAAGAAATACTTCATATTTAATTTCAACCCACAAACATGTCTTTATCCCAACACAGACACCAGCAACCTTGGCACACTCCTCAAACACGTTTTCTTCAGCGATACTCAAGATGTGCTGAACGGCTATGGCGAAAATCTCACACATCTGCAAATTTTCTTCACTTCAAGTTTATTCTCAAAGCCTATAACTCTGCTCTTCACCTCGCCAAACAAGCTTACTTCACCTCTCTCATCTCTTCTCTCTCCAATAACCCTAAACAACTCTTTGACACCTTTCACTCCCTCCTCATGCCAAAGGAGCAGGTACCAGTCACAGACCTCAGTGCTCAAGACATGGCCACGTACTTTAAAGACAAAATCGACAACATCAGTCAGGAAATAACCCATTCTCCAAGCGGCATCAGTCCCCTTCCCTCCCTTGCTTCTTATTGTGAACTCTCATTGTTTGACCAGGTAACAGAAGAAGAAGTCTCTCAGCTCTTTTCTTCTTCTCGCCCTACTTCTTGCACAAGCAATCCTATCCTGTCACACCTCCTCCCCTACTGTTACAACTCACCTTACTAAAATTTTTAACCTCTATCTTTTTTCTGGAATCTTCCCCTCCTCCTTCAAACATGCTGTCATAACCCCAGTACTGAAAAAACCCTCCCTTGACCCATTCTGTGCTGCTATTGACCCACCTCTAACCTCCCCTTCATCTCTAAACTCCTGGAACACTTGGTCTATTCCTGCCTAATCCTCTGTCTCTCTGCTAACTCTCTTCTGGACCCCTTACAATCAGGTTTTCGTGCACTACACTCTACAGAAATGGCCCTCACAAAGGTCTCCAATGATCTCTTGCCTGCTAAATCTAAAGGGAACTATTCACTACTTATTCTTCTGGATCTATCAGCAGCATTTGATACTGTAGACCACAAACTCCTCCTCACTATGCTCCATTCTATTGGCCTCAGGGATACCGCTCTCTCTTGGTTTTCCTCCTATCTCTCTGACCGCTCATTTAGTGTATCATTCGCTGGTGCTATTTCTTCTCCTCTGCCCTTGCGGTTGGGGTTCCTCAAAGCTTGGTCCTAGGTCCCCTCTTCTCTCTGTACACAGCCCCAGTTGGACAAACCATTCGCAAATTTGGCTTTCAATACCATCTTTATGCAGATGATACCCAACTATATACCTCATCCCGTGACATCACCCCTGCACTACTACAGAACACCAGTGATTGTCTCTCTGCTGTCTGTAACATCATGTTTTCTTTTTATTTGAAATTGAATCTTTCAAAAACTGAACTTCTTGTGTTCCCTCCATCTACTAACCAACCTAACCCTGATATCTCCATTTCTATCTGTGGCCTTACTATTACCCCCGAGGCGGCATGCCCGATGTCTGGGAGTTGTATTTGATTCAGATCTCACCTTTACCCCACATATTCAGACACTTGCACTCTCTTGACACCTGCACCTTAAAAACATCTCTAGAATTCGCCCTCTTCTCACCGTGGAAACATCAAAAACCCTCATTGTCGCTCTGATTCTCTCTCGTCTTCACTATCGCAATTCTCTTCTAATTGGGCTTCCTCTTACTAAACTCTCCCCACTAAAATCTGTCCTGAATGCAGCCACCAGACTCATCTTTCTGTCAAACTGATACACAAACGCATCTACCTTGTGTCAATCGCTGCATTGGTTGCCCATCCATCACAGAATACAATATAAAATTATGACACTGACCCACAAATCCATCCATAGCGCTGCGCCCCCCTATATCTCCTCTCTCATCACAGTCTACCGCCCTAACCATCCTCTCTGTTCTATCAATGACCTTAGACTTGCATCCCCTGTTATCCGATCATCCCATTCCCATCTCCAAGACTTTTCTCGAGTTGCACCGGTGCTCTGGAATGCTTTACCCCAGACAATCCGATTAATCCCCAATTACAGCAGCTTCAAAACTGCCCTAAAATCACATCTGTGTGGTCAGGATTATCACGTGCCCTGATCACAGTGTAGTGTGTAGTGTGTAGAACAATAACACCTTTTATCCTTCCTCCTCTGTTCCTCAGATCCTGGCCCTTCCATCTAGAAGTTACACTGCACACCTCACACTTAGTATCTGTTTATTCACAGATACTGGCTGGTGACAAGTTCATACAGCTTCAGTTACATAACCTTTTCTATTAAAAGATGGCCTGACCATTGTAGTAAACAAACCCTCTGACCTCTTGTGTCCCCCTATCTCCTCATAGAATGTAAGCTCTTGCGAGCAGTGCCCTCACTCCTATTGTTTGATATGTCCTCTGATTTGTAAAGTGCTACGGAATATGGCACTATATAAATAAAGTTATTATTATTTATTATTGTTATGATTCTTAAAACTAACTGGAAAATTTTCCTTGCTCCGTTATGGGAACAGTAGGATTTCTTATAAGTAAATTTGCTGCATACAGAACTACTTGTGGCCACATCTATATCACAACACACCCATTATGGCATGGCCAGTTGCTGCAGTAATATGTTAACCACAACACATACAATGTTGATCAGCCATGTTATCCTATCATATCCATCACTCCTCCATTACATACATCTTCCTGGCTGCCTTCCCGTATATCTTCTGTTTTTCAATAGGTTCACTTGAGTAATTCACTTTTCCAAGCATAACTTCTAGTCCCTGCGGATCAATGTAATCTTCTACAGGAAGAAACTACTGTATTCAGATGAGGTTACTGTAAAAAGGCCATGCTTTCCGCTTACCCTAAAATATAAAATCTTATAGTATTGTTTCAAAGGTTTCTTTGCAATTATCATATAGTGTATAAGCTTAACATAGGACCTGAATGAATAAACAAATGTAAACATAGTGGGGCAGATTCATTAAGATAGGCATATTTTATACCAGTCTTGATCATCCCTGCAATGGCAGAGGACTCGCAAAATTAATGGTGAGGCCTCCCTTCTTCTCATGAATAAAAACTCCATTTGTGACTATTTTAGTTGCAAGAAGCGTAAAAAAAAAATTCAAAACCACAGGTCTGCAACTTTTGTATGCCAAAATAGAGATTCTTAGTGAATCTAACCCATAGTTTCTCTTTATTACAAAGAAATGAAATGAATATTTTAGATTTCACACTAACAGTATCCCCTTTATAAAATAATCTTATACTTCATTTATAAATCAGATTTTTGTCTCCAAGCTTTTTACAGTATACATAATTCAATCCTTTGACTGCCCAGCTTTCTATATTGAACAAGGATTTCTTTAGATATTTACAATTGCAATTCGTAGTATTTTTTCTTCTTCAAATCCAGACTACAAGGTGGAACCTTCAGTGATTTTTAATTTCTTCATATCTTGCAGCTCTTCTAAAAAGGGAAAAATCCAGGTATTATATGAACACATTAATAATCGTGTCTCTTCAGAAGTTCCAAGATTAGGGACTATTGGACAGAGGTTCTCATTAATGTATCTCAAATTGGATTTTTCCAATGGATTAGTGTGTTTGTGTGTGTGTGTGTGTGTGTATATGTATATGTATGTATGTACAGTGCCTTGCGAAAGTATTCGGCCCCCTTGAACTTTTCAACCTTTTGCCACATTTCAGGCTTCAAACATAAGGATATAAAATTTTAATTTTTTGGTGAAGAATCAACAGCAAGTGGGACACAATCGTGAAGTGGAACGAAATTTATTGGATATTTTAAACTTTTGTAAAAAATAAAAAACTGAAAAGTGGGGCGTGCCAAATTATTCAGCCCCCTTAAGTTAATACTTTGTAGCGCCACCTTTTGCTACGATTACAGCTGCAAGTCGCTTGGGGTATGTCTCTATCAGTTTTGCACATCGAGAGACTGAAATTCTTGCCCATTCTTCCTTGGAAAACAGCTCGAGCTCAGTGAGGTTGGATGGAGAGCGTTTGTGAACAGCAGTTTTCAGCTCTTTCCACACATTCTCGATTGGATTTAGGTCTGGACTTTGACTTGGCCATTCTAACACCTGGATACGTTTATTTGTGAACCATTCCATTGTAGATTTTGCTTTATGTTTGGGATCATTGTCTTGTTGGAAGATAAATCTCCGTTCCAGTCTCAAGTCTTTTGCAGACTCCAACAGGTTTTCTTCCAGAATGGTCCTGTATTTGGCTCCATCCATCTTCCCATCAATTTTAACCATCTTCCCTGTCCCTGCTGAAGAAAAGCAGGCCCAAACCATGATGCTGCCACCACCATGTTTGACAGTGGGGATGGTGTGTTCAGGGTGATGAGCTGTGTTGCTTTTACGCCAAACATATCGTTTTGCATTGTGGCCAAAAAGTTCGATTTTGGTTTCATCTGACCAGAGCACCTTCTTCCACATGTTTGGTGTGTCTCCCATCTTTGAGAAATGGCTTTCTTCTTGCCACTCTTCCATAAAGGCCAGATTTGTGCAGTGTACGACTGATTGTTGTCCTATGGACAGACTCTCCCACCTCAGCTGTAGATCTCTGCAGTTCATCCAGAGTGATCATGGGCCTCTTGGCTGCATCTCTGATCAGTCTTCTCCTTGTTTGAGATGAAAGTTTAGAGGGACGGCCGGGTCTTGGTACATTTGCAGTGGTGTGATACTCCTTCCATTTCAATATGATCGCTTGCACAGTGCTCCTTGGGATGTTTAAAGTTTGGGAAATCTTTTTGTATCCAAATCCAGCTTTAAACTTCTCCACAACAGTATCACGGACCTGCCTGGTGTGTTCCTTGGTCTTCATGATGCTCTCTGCGCTTTAAACAGAACCCTGAGACTATCAGAGAGCAGGTGCGTTTATACGGAGACTTGATTACACACAGGTGGATTATATTTATCATCATCAGTCATTTAGGACAACATTGGATCATTCAGAGATCCTCACTGAACTTCTGGAGTGAGTTTGCTGCACTGAAAGTAAAGGGGCCGAATAATATTGCACGCCCCACTTTTCAGTTTTTTATTTTTTACAAAAGTTTAAAATAACCAATAAATTTCGTTCCACTTCACAATTGTTTCCCACTTGTTGTTGATTCTTCACCAAAAAATTAAAATTTTATATCTTTATGTTTGAAACCTGAAATGTGGCAAAAGGTTGAAAAGTTCAAGGGGGCCGAATACTTTCGCAAGGCACTGTATGTATGTAAGATGGGGAATATATTGTCTTTTACATTTCTATTAAAGAGGTTATCCAGCTTTTTGTCCTATCCATGGGATAGGGAACCAATTTCTAACTGCCTAGACCCCAGAAGATCAGCTCATTCCCTGTGTCTATGGGACAAACACTGAAATGCTCACTATGGCTGGTATTGTAAGTACAAGTGAGCACTGCAGCTTGTGCCAGTATGGGGAAAAAGTTGATACTGGCAGTCAGGCCCCCACCAATCTAAAATTGATGTCCTACTCTATGGATAGGACATCAATTTAAAAAATCTGGATAACCCCTTAAAATCACAGAAAAATGTTATATGGAGTGTTATTTTTGTCAAGATCCCTTTAGGCTATGGCCCCACGTTGCGGAAACGCATTTTTTTTGTTGCAAATTTTGCTGCGGTTTTTTAAGCCAAAGCCAGGAAGGATTTAGCAGCAGGTAGAAGTATAAGAACTTCCTATATATTTCTCATTCCTTTTGCAGCCATTCTTGTCTTTGGCTCAAAAAACCGCAGTAAAATCTGCAGCGAAAAAAAAAATCTGCGGTTCCGAGTTTGGAGCAGCCAAAAAAACACCACGTTTTATAGTACTAGCAAAGTGAGCGAGATTTTGTGTAATCTAATCCATACATTGCGGGGGGGGGGGGGGGGAGGGAAACGACTGCAGAAAAGCCACTTGCTTTTGAAAAACACAACATTTTAGCTGTGGAATCACGAGGGGTTTCCTTATATATTTTAAAGGGAAGAAAAATGCAGAGAAAACTGCAGCAAAAACTCAACGCATTTCTTAGTTAGATTTCGCTAAAAGGGTTTTTCTGGGACTTAGGATACATCATCACTGAAGATCAGTGGGGGGCCCAGGATCTTATTTATTTTATTTTGCTTACTTACATGGCACCATCATATTACACAGCGTTTTACAGAGATATTATCAACGCTGTTCCAAGTAGGGTACATAATCTAAATTTCCCATCAGTATGTCTTTGGAGTGTGGGAGGAAACTGGAGTACCCGGAGAAAACCCACACAAACACGGGGAGAACATACAAACTCCATGCAGATGTGGTCTTTGGCTGGATTTGAACTACTGTGCAAGGCTGCAGTGCTAACCACTCAGTAGCCTGAAGAAGCAGCGGTACTTATGATTCACAGGCCATGTGATATGACATTCATCGATCACATAGCGTGTTTACATCTCAGTCCCAAGTGAATAGGCTGAGCTGCAATATCAAGCATAGCTGCTATACATACGTACAGAGTAGTGAAGAGGTCACAGCTTCTAAGGATAGGTCATCAATTAAATCTGGAAAACCCCTTTACAGGAACCGACAAGGCAGCAATGATCAGGAACAGTTAAGGATCATTCGCTCCAAATCTTTACCTGGTCGTCTATTGCTTTTATAGGCAGCTGAATATTGGAACAAATCCTACACAAATGATGCATTCACTCAACAATCTTGCATTTTTCCCGTTTGTTGGGTGAATGTTTATACATTTACAGGGGCCACTTCTTGGTAACAAGCATTTCTAGGAATGCTTGTTCCCGATAATTTCCTCAATCACTGCATCATGAAAAGTGGCCTTTAGTGTTAGAAAATAAGTATTAACCCCAATATGTTTGTACAGTCATGGCCAAAAGTTTTGAGAATGATACAAATATTAATTTTTACAAAGTCTACTGCTTCAGTTTTTCTAATGGCAATTTGCATATACTCCAGAATGTTAGAAAGAGTGATCAGCTTAACAGCAATTACTTGCAAAGTCAATATTTGCCTAGAAAATGAACTTTATCCCCCAAAACACATTTCAACATCATTGCAGCCCTGCCTTAAAAGGACCACCTAACATCGTTTCAGTGATTGCTCCATTAACACAGGTGTGGGTGTTGATGAGGACAGGGCTGGAGATCAATCTGTCATGATTAAGTAAGAATGACACCACTGGACACTTTAAAAGGAGGCTGGTGCTTGCCATCATTGTTTCTCTTCTGTTAACCATGGTTATCTCTAAAGAAACACGTGCAGTCATCATTGCACTGCACAAAAATGGCCTAACTGGGAAGAGTATTGCAGCTAGAAAGATTGCACCTCAGTCAACAATCTATCGCATCATCAAGAACTTCAAGGAGAGAAGTTCCATTGGTGCCAAAAAGGCTCCAGGGCGCCCAAGAAAGACCAGCAAGCGGCAGGACCGTCTCTTAAAAGTGTTTCAGCTGCGGGATCGGGCTACCAGCAGTGCAGAGCTTGCTGAGGAATGGCAGCAGGCAGGTGTGAGTGCATCTGCACGCACTGTGAGGCGGAGACTCTTGGAGCAAGGCCTGGTCTCAAGGAGGGCAGCAAAGAAGCCACTTCTCTCCAGAAAAAACATCAGGGACAGACTGATATTCTGCAAAAGGTACAGGGAGTGGACTGCTGAGGACTGGGGGAAAGTCATTTTCTCTGATGAATCCCCGGGTGGACAAACAAAAACCAACAAATTCAGACAAAATTAAAGCATTGATTCTGCAAGAATGGACTGCTATCAGTCAGGATTTGGTCCAGAAGTTGATTGAGAGCATGCCAGGGAGAATTGCAGAGGTCCTGAAGAAGAAGGGTCAACACTGCAAATATTGACTTGCTGCATTAACTCATTCTAACTGTCAATATAAGCTTCTGTTACTCATAATATGAATGCAATTATATTTCTGTATGTGATAAAAACATCTGACAAACACACATAAAAACCAGAGGGCAGCAGATCATGTGAAAATAGAATATTTGTGTCATTCTCAAAACTTTTGGCCATGACTGTACTAGTTTCAATTCATTGAATTCATTATTATGAAATGTCACTTCGGCTATTTTCACTTACAGTTTTCATGTTGTTCTTCTGATCCAGAGGATCAGAGCTAAAGACAGTTGAGCTGCCACACTGACAGATGCAAATGAAACCCACTTTCATTTGTATCTGTCGTCATGGACAGCAATAGGCCCCTTTAAATCGGCTTCCATATTTTTGCCTGAAAAAAGTGCAACATGCACGTGAAAACAAGGGTGAAAACAAAAACTACGTTTTATGTTCAAAGCTTGCTCCTCTAACAGTGATATACACAGATGTAATGTAAAAAAAATAAGGCAGGGGAGAAATATCAAATCAAACAACCTAGGTTCATTTTCTCCTGTTCCCAAGTAGAGGTCTATCTCCAGAAAAGGGGTCTTCACTTTGACTTGGAGACTTGCTCTCAGAGTTTTAAAGGGAATCTGTCAGGGCAATTTGGGACACTAAACCACCCACACATCCATATGGACCTGGGGATTAGTGTCCCAAATGACCCTGTTATAATGCAATCCATGGCCGCATTAAAAATAAAAAAGCTTTATAGTCACCCTGCCGCTATACTCCCCGCACCTGCGCAGCCGGACTGTTATCTGCGGACAGCGTACATTGGACCCTTCTCTAGGTAAGTATAAAGGTTTTTTATTTTAAATGCGCCTGCGGATTGCATTACAACAGGGCAATTTGGGACACTAAACCCCAGGTCTATAAGGACCTGTGGGTGGTTTAGTGTCCCAGATTGACTTGACAGATTCCCTTTAAGTTTAGATAAGTTTATTATCGTATACAAAACATGCTGAGGTTCCTTACTGGACTAATTTTCTTCTCCACATCTATCATTACCAAATCTGTTACATTCCTCATTCACTGCTCTATCTTAAGTGATAAAAGACAATCCACTACCATATCCCGGTTCTCCTCCATACTCTCAATCGTAGTGTTCCCTCCACCTGCTGGAGATGCCTCTCAGGTGTGGGAACCTTGCTTCATATCTTATGGAGCTGCCCTCTGATTTGTCCCTTTTGGTTGGAAGTCAAGTCCATGACTGATGCGCTCTTCCTGCAGGGTGATCCCTTAGTCTACCTCCTCAGCCTACCTCCCAGACATCTAGGTAAAAAGACTTCTAAATTATTTTTGTATATTTGCACTGCAGCTAAGACCCTGGTGGCTCTCCACTGGAAGAGTACTCAGCCCCCTGCAGGTCCTGCTTTGGTGGCTCATATTAAAGATGTTAGGAGTCTAGAGTTCCTCACGGCTACACTGAACAACACTGTGGAGACCTTCCTTCCATCTGGACCCCATGGGACTCATACGGTGTTCTCCAGGGTCTCTGATCTCTTTTCTTTCCTACCATTACGCCCCCCTCCCTGTCTTCTCCTGTTGTCCCTTGTACCTTGTCTCTGCCCCCCCTTGTCTGTCTTTAGGTTTCACATTAAGAACGACTTTCTTGTATTGTTTTATTGTTACCATTCTTACTTTTCTTTGTATTGTTTTAGAATATTTTGAAAATCAATAAATACTACAGTTTAAAAAAAAAAAAAAAAAAAAGAGAGACAATCCACTACAAAATTCCATGAGGGACATGGTACATGGAACCCTCAAGAGCCTAAACCCACCTATATCTCTCTATAGAACTCTCCTTGGAATCCCAGAGTTCCAAGCTTGTCATTCACAAGCCATTTTTAGAACTAGATTCAAAAAGGGCGGCCAATTTACTTTCTACTCTGTCGATAGAATGTCAAAATCCATAGACCTTTAAACCCAAATACCTTGACTTTAACTTATCCAATATATATTTATGATGTTTAGCAACTAGTGTCTTCTACATTTGTGACTGGTTTCGCAGATTAACGCATATTGCGAATACAGTTTAGAGGCACACTAATTTCAGATATAGAGTTCACAGATGGGGTGGGAAATACCAGTATTGTGTTCTATTATTCAGTCTTAAAGGCAGGTGAGGTGACTTTGCAACCGAGATCCTAATCATTCTTTGTTTCAGTCCTTTGGAAGCAATCCACAATTATCACATGGGCTGTCTACCCACCATTTATGAGGTGCTATCATCTCAGGGGGCAACCTCCTTCTTGATTTGGTATATCAGAAACACTCACTCACTTTTTGTCCCAAACAACCATGCCTGGAGGTATCCCAGTTTGTGCTTATTCTGGATCCGGATCTTCATAATCCAGACAATATCAAAGATTAGAAGCGAGTCTTGCTTAAACCTTTTATTTTCTTCATGAAGGCCAGGTTTAGACTTAGTTGATTAGCTATATCTACCGGCTTATTAAGTCTACTACTACTTCTAGGGAGTCTCTCTAACTGGACCTGAAAATTCCCAGACCTTGGGGTAGAGAATTTACAAAAAACTATTGTGCGCCTTCTAAAAGCCATCCCTGTCAATGGTTGCCAAGATATGGCTCTAATGATCTGTCATAAGGCATACATTACTGAAATATTCAATCCAAGATGACATCAAACTCTTCCTAACCTTGGATTAAATGTGGCCTGCCAAGTACAGATATCTTTCATAATTTTTGGGAGTTATGGTAGTAGAATGGGTTCATAAATACACTATGTTTTTAATGTCACTTCCTCTTACTCCTGAATGGATTTTGTTTAATATCTGGCTGTCTTCACCCAGCAGACCAGCAAAGTGAACTAGATTATTTTTATGCATCAGAGCCACTTCAGTTAAGAAAAGAATATTTGAGCATTAGCTTAACCAGATGTCTCCTCATGGAAACCCTCCGGGGCTGAACCCTATTTCTATTGCAGAGATGACTGCATCAGATTAGCCCGCTTTATAAGCTTTATCTTTGGCTTGATATAGCCCCAGATACACACCGGTGAGGAGGGGGTTGTTTTGTCCCTTATTGTTAGGGGGGCATATTTCTTTGTATTCATTAGCCTAGATCATAGAAGCAGGCCAAGCCTCACTCCATTCTGTTAAATGTGAAAATTCAATAAACAGAGTTTTAAAATCCAAATATCCAGACGCACACATTTGAATTATCTCCTATTTTCAGGCTGTGTTATGCATGTCAATGTCAACTCACCCTGCAGGAGCTGGATTGGAACCGCACATTGCACAATGCTTTGTGAGCACCCACTACCACAAAATGACAGATCTGCCCTATATAGATACCTTCTACCCTACCTGTATTATAATGTATCTGAATGTGGCTTATTGGCTGAAAGTCTTTTCTGGCGGACATGGATGCATCTGATTTGCTAAAGACTTTGGAATACTCTCTCTTAAGACAGTTCCTTCAGCCAGATACACGGAGATGGACTTGAGGATCATACAAAGGGCCTAGGGGTTATAGGATGGGTTTATGTGGCTTGCACCAGGCAGACACTACCTATTGCCTGTGGTCATGTGAAGTAGTTCAGAGCCTTTAACTCAAATTTAATTTGTTCACCCAGAACCACCTTACCAACTCTGTACCGTTGGATATCTTATGGGCGGTGTTTGGCTGCGTGAATCCCAAAAAGTACAAATGTGATCACAGCAGTGGTGAAAAGACCTGGCTGTGCTCCCAGTTTCCACTGTTATTAAAGGTGTCCTAATACAGACACTTATCCCCTATTCACAGGATAGAGAATAAGTGTCACACTGCTGGGGGTTCGACCGATGGGTCCCTTAGTGATCATGAGAATGTCAGAATGAAAGTCTCTCTGCATCCTCCCAGTGAATGAAGTGTCAGTGCGCTTGTGTGACCAGCGCTCAAATCAGTGCTATGGGGCTGCCAGAACTGCAATCTTTGGAGCATGGGTCACACAAGTGCACTAGCAGTTCCTTCACAGGAAGGATGCAGGGGGACTTTCAGACCACATTCTCTTCATCACTAGAGAGAACCAGTGGTCAGACCCCCAGGAAATATGACACTTATCCCTTATCCTGTGTATAGGAGAGAAGAGTATGTAATAGCACAACCTCTAAGTTATTCTTGGCGAATCTGCTGTTTGTTTTCCATACGGACTGGGTGGAAGCTTTCGTTCAGAAAGAAACTAAAGTGGAGAAATGACCTGTCACAGTCAAGACACATTTCCAAAACACCAGCTGGTACCTTGACAGGAAAATCTTCCCATTTGATCTCTCCATCCCCAAGCTAGCAGGGAACCATGGACCACTCCCACCCTTTCATTTAACACTTTTTTCCCTTCTTCCCTTTGTGTTATGTTCTTCAAACTACTCTGTTTCAAGGATCCCCCCTCCCCAATTACGAGACCAACATTAAGTATACTCACTTTCACAGGAAGGATTTCCAGGGGTATAGACTCTGTGGTTGCTAGTGTGGTGTCCATGACGCCATGTTTGTTGGAAAGCCCTCCAGGAGTATGTCTACACCACAGTTTTTGAACTGGAAGTCCATGTGCTGTGCTTATTGCTGTACATTTCTGGATAGCACAAGTATATTTTACAATTACTTGCACATTAGTCTTACCGCCCCTCAGTAATATCTTTTTCTGTAGCAGAATATAAGCTAATTGCCTCAAACTAAGCAAATTATAACCGTCTAAATATCAAGGGACAATGAAAAACTAGAAAAAAGCAAACATGATATTTATAATTATAGTGAAGTAGAATCAGCCAACATTTCCCAATTTCTTTTACAACCCTTGAGCCTACTAGATCCTTTATGTGCACAGCTCAAATCTATTACCGCACATTACATTCACTCTGGGAAATATCATTTTAAACTTACATACTCATTGTAAATTGGATACAGTAGGGGAAAAACCTGGAATTGAATGAATTTGTGGAATTAAAAGCTATATAGACAGTGAGCAAACAGAACTTGCTAAAATTAATACTTAAAAAGTTATTAAAAGCTACATTTAGAAATGTTATACTTGGTTCAGGTAGTCACAGAGAACTGCTATTTATTTTCCCAAAGATTAAAGAGGTTTCACAGAAGGGAAAGGTTGTGAAGCAATCGTGCCATGCCTGCTTATATGACATAACCTTCCCAATGCATTCTGTAGAAGCCCCTTATTACTGATGCATTTACAGTACAATTCTTTACGTACAAGTCAGACGTCAGCTTTTACAATAACTAAAAACTATGACATGTATGAGGTGTGATTGCTTCCAAATTTATTCTGCAGTAGGACAATGGTACATATTTATTATGACAATACGCCAGTTATCTGGTTTACAAGGCATAAAAAAGCATTGCATTTGTTTTAAAATTTACATTTCTATTTTGTGCATTTACTTAATTTTTGTAAATTGACAGAAAAACTATAAATGTATAACATTTGAAAGCATTCCTACTTTGCAGCACTTTTTTCACACCTGCCTAAAACTTTTCTGTGGGTCTACATATATGAAAACTTAATGTTCCTTATATTATTTTTTATTTCAGTTATGAGATCAAGGAAATCAAAGATTTTAAGCAATTATGATAAAAATGAGGAAAAGCCCCCAAAAATGTTTCAAGGAACCAGAGATGCTGTATAGTAAGAAAGTCAGAAGTAGAAAAGTTGTCTTATTAACAGAGACGTTTCATGAAGGAAAGGACAAAAGACAAAAACTTGAAGGCTAATAAGGTGACAACGGAAAAGGAACCCCTTGGGAGCTAATATGTATGACTGGTAGTAGTATGAGGCACAAGAGTGTGAGCTTACAAAAGATAAACAGTGCAATTACTATATATAAGGAGCAAAGCCACGTTTTCAGTGGGGGGGGGGTGACATAATTCATTATCTCATGATGCTTCCTGGTTATAGCCTGGTGGGGCCTCATATTCTAGTGGGATTATAAATAGAAGCGGCGCTGCAATTCCCCAGAACCACGCTATATGGTGGACAGGGCTGAAGCACCACTTCTATTACGTTATGGGCAGCATGGTGGCTCAGTGGTTAGCACTGCAGCCTTGCAGCGCTGGAGTCCTGGGTTCAAATCCTGTCAAGGACAACATCTGCAAGGAGTTTGTATGTTCTCCCCGTGTTTGCGTGGGTTTCCTCCGGGTACTCCGGTTTCCTCCCACACTCCAAAGACAAACTGATAGGGAATGTAGATTGTGAGCCCTATATGGGACAGTGACTGTCAATGTCTGTAAAGCGCTGCGGAATATGATGGCGCTATATAAGTAAGCATAATAAATAAATAAATACATGAATAGGATCAGCTGCACAAGCTCTCCAACTACTGCTCTAACAGCTGAGATATGTAGGGTCATTAGTATGAAAAATCCTTTTAGGGTTGGACAATCCCTTTAATTCTGTGCCACAATCTAGGGCTAGACTATAAGATTTTCAGTAACTGAAAGCAAATACAAATGGCATTATACTGTACTACATAGAGAAGTGTATATTTACTATAGCAATAAAAATGTGATGAGAGATGCTGTCTCCTACATAATGATTTTTAGTTGACAAGTTCACTTTAAGTCCAAGTAACAACAACCACAGTACAATGGAGTATAACAGAGTACAATGGAGCACAATGGCTTCTACAAGCTTCGCTAGTTAGCTTCATTAGAACAAAAATATTCATGAAGTTCAAACATCAAATCTAATTTAATGCACAATTACAGATGGCACATTAAGCATTTAGAAATAAGTGTACATATTACACTCAATAAAAGTTTTTATGCCTGAAGCCACATTTTGATTCGGTGCACTAAAATTACCATTTTGACAGAGACTTTATGAATTGTAAATAGTAATTAAACTTTCAAACAAAAACGAAAAAGTACTGTAGATAGTAGCCCTATACAGATAATATCTATGTGTTTATTAATGGGAAGAAGGTCAGAAATACTAATATGACTTTGATGTCCAAAGCATTCATACTGAAGCACCAAACTTGGCTTTAAAGAGGACCTTTCATCACCTCTACCAAGTCCGGCCCTTTACATCAATTAAAAGGGGTTGCTTCACTGATTCTGGAACTGTTGAAATTTTTTCTCTATCTCCCACCATACCCGAGCAATCAATGCTGTGAGTTTAGGTGTCCGATATGCTATTTAGGCTCTGTACTGACAGGGGGCAGAGTCAGGAAGTAGCAAGGGATAGGATTCTGAGCTCTGACTGTGGTTGCCTCTGACTGGAGGTCTCAATCAAACCCCCCTGCCTGACATCGCCCTTCTGACATTACGGAGCTTAAAGAGGACCTTTCATTACCTCCACCAATTCCAGTTCTTAGCACCTGTTAATTGCCGCCACTCCACCAATTCCAGCACAGTTGGAATTTTTCTCTAGTCCTCACCGGGGCCTGATTTAGAGCTTCAACCCAAGGCAGCCAGTGTCAGAGCTCAGAATTACACCCCTTGTTTGCTCCTGCCTGACACCGCCCTCCTGACAGTATAGAGCCTGAATAGCATACTTAGAACCAAAACTTACAGCATTGATTGCTTGGGAACGGTTGAGACTAGAGAAAAAAATTCCAACTGTGCCGAAATCATTGGAGCAGCAACTATTAAATGATGTAAAGAACTGGACTTGTTGGAGGTGATGAAACATCCTCTTTGAATAGCTCATCAGGCACCAAAACTATCTAACTTGGGAATGGTGGAGGCTAGAGAGAAAATCCCAACTGTGCTGGAATCAGTGGAGTGGCGACTATTCACAGAAGCTTAAAGGGGCAATATCATCTTCTAAAGGGATGGAATATTGCTAGGATATGCTATCACTTTATGATTGTGGAGGTCCCAGAGTACTTAAAAAAGTAGGGGCTAGTTCAGTGCTGCATCTCCTACACATCTATTCCTTCCAACTTCATCATATAAAAAGCATACTTGGCTCATATTCCCCAACATTTGAAGCTGTAGGACAGAATAGTGGATCCCATACACCTTACATAGTCCACTGACTTTTAAATGGCCAGTATAAAGGAGTATTCTGGTAACAACAAGTTACCCCCAATCCAAAGGATAGGAGACAACTTACTGATCAGTGAGGACCTGACCAATCGGATCCCCACCGATCACAAGTAGTGGAAGAGTGAAGAAATCAGGCGATACCTTTTAGAGGCTAACTGAGTATATTTGATAAGTTTTGATAAGTAAGCTTTCAAGAGTCTAGCTCTCTTCTTCAGACATGGAAGAGAGCTAGACTCTTGAAAGCTTACTTATCAAATATACTCAGTTAGCCTCTAAAAGGTATCGCCTGATTTCTTCACTCTTCCACTACTTTCAATGGCTAATACGGTACAACATTATACTACTATCACCGATCACAAGAGCTGGGGTTTTTGCACACCAGTTTGAATGTAGTGGCAGGTTGGAAATGTGTGCTGTCGCTCCATCCATGTTAATGGGAACCTCAGGAGATAGCTGAGTACTGTACTTCTGCCATCTCTGGCGGTTCCCATTGAAATTAATGGAGCGTTTCTGCACCTTTCCTACCTGCTTCTCCATTCAACCTGGGGTGCAAAATACTAGTTTGCATTCCATGAAAAATACCTATGGAAACGTATGCTCTACATGCCAATGTACTTCTCCATGGTTACTGACTACAAATATCTGTGTGTAGTCTAATCCATGCACTTTTTCGTCAAAAAACCACAGCCAGCACAAATGGTGCATGATGGAGAAAGAGGAGACTTCCAGGCTAAAGCTGCGTAGATGAGTTGGGGGAGAGAACCCATTTCATGAGGTGTATCAGCTAGGTCTGAACTTGCAGAGCTACAAGCCGCCATGTTAAAAGGCAGAATTGAAAATAAAAGATGAAATGGAGAAAATAGTCATATGGGAATGAATCTCTCCATGTGCACAAATACATACATAAAAAGATTTTTCACTTACAAAATGTGTGCATAAAGATTAGTAATCCATCACTCTCTACATACTGAAGAGCCTTACCTTTCATTTCAAGATTGCTAACTCCAATCTCGATTATAAAAACTAAGAAATGGAAAAGAGGATGCATAAAATAATTTCTCGTGTTACTTAAGAGGGAAAATGGCAGGCAATGTTCATATTAAATACTTCACAAATACCACTCTAAGTTTCTGGGAAATAAATCTGCTAAAAGTTAGATGATATCCGTTGTAAATCACTGAGTAGCCAACTATTGGGACCCCGCCAATCACAAGTATGGGGTACCTTGTACATTTGAATGATACGAATCGCACAGGCACCCTGCCACTCCATTGCTTTCTATGATATGTTTTCAGATATCCAGCAGTCTTAGGGAACGTTCACACTGCCGTTGGTGACCATCAGTAGTGTCCATTGCTATTGTCCGTTAGAAGATTTTAGCATCGGACACTAGCTGAACCGTCATAAATCCGTTAAAATTTCCATTCATTTCAATGGGTTTTTATATTGTGTCCGTTAGTGTCCGTTTACACCAAATCCGTCAGAAGTCCGTTTTTTTTCGCGGACAAAAAATCCTACATGCAGGACATTTTGTCCGTTGGAAAAAAACGGATTCTTGACGGACAGCAAGTGTCCGTTATTTTTTTAACATTGAAGTCTATGGGTAACGGATTTATAACGGACAGTAACTGATAGCCATCAGTTACTGTCCGTTATTTTATGTCCGTTTTTTTCCTGCACATGCTCAGAAAGGAGAAAACAAACAAACAAAAAAAACGGACAGTGTTAAAAAACGGACACTAACTGATACTAACAGACACTAACTGATGCTAATGTGTCCGTTTTTTTAACTGAACCATTAATTGGGTCAGTTAAAAAAAACGGACACATTAACATCAGTGTCCGTTATGATAGGTGTCCGCTCCATTAAGCAGGAGGTACAAGAAACCCTTCTCATTCTCTGTGGATAGAAAATACGCTTTATTCATGGGCAAACCCCCTGAAAACATATTCCTTTCATTTAGGTGTATACAAGTCATTTTGCATAGCTCATTTGAACTACAGTCTCAAACACGTTGCTTCTCTTATCTGAATGGGAGCGCTGACAAGTACTGTAACTAAGCAAAAGCACGCAGCCTGGAATAATTTACTGAGGACTGAGAAAACATTTGCTTTCTTGTGTACTATTCCGAACATCAACAAAGTATCTGCCTTCATTCTGGCTTGCTCTTATCCTGGTTCTAAGCTTCTTGTGTTTTTTCTATCCATCTTCCTGCTATTATTGGGGCTCCATTACAAGAAGTACATATCATTCCATCAAGACAAGATAAAGAAAATCACTGACAATTCCTCATACCTGAGAACACTCTTTCATAGATGAAGGCTTATGACTTTTTCATATTTCCATGGAAACTGCAGAAGCCATTATTGTATATTATAACAATCAATGTTTGTACTGATGTGCATGAGTACAATCTGTGTACAGTGCTGCATATCTAGACGTACATAAACAAAACATTGCTATGGACAGAAGAATAAATGAGAATAATGATCATTTCCCCATGTAAATAGTCTTGTACTGAATTTTATCTTTCATGGAGAAATTCTTCTTGTATGTGTCAGCTCCTCTATTCTAGCAGAGGTGGTCTGTCACGGGTCATTGTTACCACATGTTCCTTCACCAATGACTTCTTGGCATGTAGCGCTCTCTTTTAATAAATGTGCCTCTTTGGCAGCTGCCGTCTGATACGGTGTTAAACAGTTCTGTTTCGAAGCTGCTGCAGAAGATCATAATACACACCTTAGATGCTGCAGGATCAGAATGTTTCATATCAACCAACAAAGAACAGAAAATTCTCCTTGCTCTTTAGGGTTCTGCAGCAGCTGAGGTATCTATTATAAGACATGTAGAATCTTAGAAGTGCTCTAAAACCCTTAAAGTTCTGAGACCACTGCCTTCAGATTTATGCAGAGTTGGTACTGCACTCCACATAGCGTAATGGTGCTCTACAAAGGATTTTTCAATCCATACGACACAAATAAGAAATCTGCATCAAGCACTGGATGTAGTGAAGGTATAGTTTACCAACTATTAAGGGTGCTGCCTGAAGTAGTTTGGGTGTTAAGGCTCAGTGACTTTTTTTTTAAAGTTTTTTCTTCTCATTTCAAAAGTCATAACTTTTTTAAAAAAAATTTCCTGTCAGCGTAGCCATATGAAGGCTAATTCTTTGTGTAGTATTTTTAGATGGATCCACTTTAGAATACATAGTGTTTTTTTTTTAGCTTTTATTAATATTTTTGAGTATACTGCGTGTAAAAAAAAAGTAATTGTCACTCTTTTTTAGTGTTACATTTTTATAATGTTCACTCTGCATTAAAATTGGTAGACATGGTAGCTTTTTTCCAGTAGGTCATTTCGATTACAGTAATTACCATATTCTCAAAAGTTTTATTAAGTTTTACCACTTTTACTAAATAATATGTATTTTCTGAAAAATAAAGAATTTGCCTGACAGTAGTCTTTGTCACGTTAGTCCCAGCTTTCTGCAGGTCATTCACTAGGTCCCCCCGTGTGGTTCTGGGATTTTTGCTCACCGTTCTTGTGATCATTTTATCCCCACGAGGGGTGAGATCCTGCGTGGAGACCCTGATCGAGGGAGATTATCAGTGGTCTTGCATGCCTTCCATTTTCTAATTATTGCTCCCACAGTTGATTTCTTCACACCAAGCTGCTTGCCTATTGCAGATTCAGTCTTCCCAGCCTGGTGCAGGTCTACAATTTTGTTTCTGGTGTCCTTCCACAGCTCTTTGGTCTTCACCATAGTGGAGTTTGGAGTGTGACTGTTTGAGGTTGTGGACAGGTGTCTTTTATACTGATAACAATGTCAAACAGGAGCCATTACTACAGGTAATGAGTGGAGGACAGAGGAGCCTCTTAAAGAAGAAGTTACAGGTCTGTGAGAGCCAGAAATCTTGCTTGTTTGTAGGTGACCAAATACTTATTTTCCACCATAATTTGCAAATAAATTATTAAAAAAATCAGACAATGTGATTTTATGGATTTGTTTTCTCATTTTGTCTCTCATAGTTGAGGTCTACCTATGATGACAATTACAGGCCGGCCTCATCTTTTTAAGTGGGAGAACTTGCACAATTGGTGGCTGACTAAATACTTTTTTTTCCCCACTGTATGACAGGTATGGAATGCTGTGATATCATTGTGGGGAGGTGGACTGAGAAGGAGTAGTGTGATCTAGGAAAAAGGGGTCAATTTTTAATTTTCAAATATTTTCACTATGGCAGGGTCTGTGCACTGACACTCTTTAGATGCTTCGGTCGCAATTGACTGAGGCTTATAAAGAGTTAAATGCCCATAATTAGTTTCTGTGCAAAATATCAGAAATCCGAAGGCTATTGTGCCATGTTTAAATTCCCAACATCTGATGGATTGTGGAAATGGGTTAAAAAGATTTTTCGGTCCTGGTTGTCAGAAACCCGACCAATCTAATAGCAGTAACGTATCCTATGGATAGGTCATCAATAGCTTAATCCCAGAAAACTGGTGTTACTGTCTTACTATATTACACGGCTCATTGTAAAGAATGTACAACCATGCAACACATGGATATGCAAAGTTCTCCAGGGTGTAAGGGTCCATTAACATGGCAGAATCTGCTGCTGTTGTTCAGGCCGGGGCCCCATGTGGCGCAAACGCCACGGTTTGGCCGCAGCGGAAATGCTGTGGAAGAAACTGTAGCTTTTCACAGTCCCTGCAAAGTGGATGGGACTCTAGTGAATCCCATCCACACATTGCTGAAAAATAAACGCAGCAGACATGCTGCGATTTCCCCAAACTGATGCGGTTTGGGAAATCGCAGCATGTCGATTATACTTACAGAAACTCCAGTGGTTTCCCCACAGGTATTAATGGAAGCAGAAAGTCTTTCTCTGAAAAGCACTGCAGGAAAAACCGTGACGCGTTTCCGCCGCGGTTTTTCCCCATTCCGCTTTTTTGCTGTGGCCTGCTACGTGGGACCTTAGCCTAAGGTGAATTCTGACCCAAAATCAGCAAAACATTCTGCCTCCCATTGTATTCGGAGGAAGACGTTGACAAAATAAGTATCAAAATAAACATGTCAGCATCAAATTCCTCTTCACTTTCAGCCATCTTTTTAGGCATTTCTGCTTCAATCCACTCATCTTTAGAGTTCATAACTTCTATAGAGCACTAATCCTATTTTACTTTTTAGGTTGAAGCTGAAGTTGCATTCAGCTGGTCGCTAGCTTCAATCTGAAAACAGGGATCATTTGTTATCGCCTGGATAAGGTCCAGCCAGCTATATATTTTCATGGATTAACCACCTCTGCCAGAGCAAGAGTCAGTCATTGTTTGCATTTCTCCAATTTGGTTCACAGAGAGAGGTTCACAGCTAGGGGGCCTTCCACCTCTATGAAGTCCATACATTTAAATAAAGCTTATGGAAAGAAGTTGTCTTCATGAGACAGCCCCTTTAAACACCATTTTCTAATATCATATAGATAGATATAAATAGTAAAGCTTGAGTAGCTTTGCAACAATACCATTTTTATTATCTTTCAGCTAGTATTACAGCAGAGAGCTGCATTTACAGCTCTCATTGCTATTACACACAGTAAAGAAGTCTGCTGATGGACACACTCACTTCCTAGCTGAGCTTCTAGTACAGAGAAAGCATTAAAGTGAACCCGTCACACTGAAAATCCAATTCAATCTGCAAGAAGAGCTGAGCAGGTTGATATATAGTTTTGTTAAAACACGTCATTTATTGATTTAAAAGGGTTTTCAGAAATCAGGATATTTATAGCCTAACCTTAGAAATGCCTGGAAAGAACGCACTAATGCTGAGATCCATTCAAACCACTGATCTGAGGAGGTGCACAGGATTATCCAAAGAATATCCATAAAAATCAAGTTACAAGGTGCTTACTGCTTGGTAGTGTATATATATATATATATATATATATAATTGGAACTCAAGCGCAAGTCTGAGTTTTTGCCAGCTTAGTAATACACACATTAATATATATATATATATATATATATATATATATAAGTAATTCAGCACTTTAAATTAAATTCTTTATAATTAATCCATTAAAATATCATAAAGTAAGCAATATAGCTACAGCACGGTGGTTCAGTTGGTTATGTGGGTTTCCTCCGGGTACTCCGGTTTCCTCCCACACTCCAAAGACATACTGATAGGGAACTTAGATTGAGAGCCATATATGGGACAGTGACTGTCAATGTTTGTAGAATATTGCGCTGCAGAATATGCTAGTGCTATACAAGGAACAGAAATATATAATACAATAATCCATGAAAATCCAGAAGATTATTATGACTGTATTGCACACTTCATGGGATTTCAGTGGATTAATAATACAGAAGAAATATTTATTCCAAGTGTGGGATTACTTTATTTTCCTAGACTATCCAGGGATACTGGTCAAGAGCACTGTCCTAGCCCTTATCAGGACTCAGCACTTTGCAGAGCTGACGGTTCCATTAGCTATCAATCACAGTGAAGAGAGGAGAATAGAACAAGTCAAGAACAGAGGCTGAAGTCACCAGCCACTGCTACAAAATAGCAGAGGTGGTCTGAAAGCTAGGCAACCAGCTGGTAAACACTAAAGGGACAAAATTAGCAGTAACTGACAAGCAGAGCAAGGTAGATAAACAATGTTTTGAATAGAACATTGCAGTTAGCTTAAAGTGGTATTCCCTTGAACATAACTATATCTATATTTGTAGGTAATTAAAAATTAAACATTTTTGCAAATATAAGTAATGAAATATTTTGCACAATTTTAAAGATTTTTTTTTCTAAATATTTTGTGGCCACAGTCTTGTTGTCTTGATCGGTTGCCAATGGATATGACCATGAATGCAGGAACTTTCTAAGGTGAGAAAATCAGCAATGATATCTTTATTGTGGCCGGGATATCTTCTCCTACATGTAGTGTCTGCCTGATAACCCAGCTACAATAAGAAAATCATGGCTGGGTTTTTGACAAGTCCCAGACCATAGAAAGTTTCTGTATTTATGGTCGTATCCATTGGCAATCGATCAAGGCACTACTAAGATGGCTAGGGAAAATCTTTAAAATGCTACAGAATTTTTAACTACTTATATTTGCAAAAATGTTTAACTTTTAATTACCTACAAATATAGATATGGTTATGTTCATGGGAATACCACTTTAAGCTTCAAGTTTAAATATGACCTTGGGCAGAGAAATATCACTTTAAAGTGCACCTCCAGTTATAAACAACTTTTCATAAATTAATAGTACATGTGAATACAAGAAACTTTATAATATATCTTATTAAGGAGATCTGTTTCCTTCACCACTTCATCATCTGACTGCTTGTTTACATTAGATTGGTCTCAGTATTCAGACACACACAAAAAGCTATGGAGAAGGGAAGGGTTGAATAGGAGGCTGCTGCCGGTATTTAATTTATTAATGGCCCCATTCTGTGCACTGGTAGCCTCTTCTCTACAACCAAGCAGTGTTAAAGGAGCTCAGAGTAGCAGAGTTTAGCAGCGGCAATTATTTGAGTGCCTTTTGTCGCAGCCTCATCCTATCCCTCCCCACTTCAAACACTAATATGTAGAAAGTAACTCAGCCTGAAAAGTGGAGAAGAAAACATATTTCTTTAATAAGATATACTACAATCTTTCTTGTATTAACGCATTTTATTCATTTAAGCGTAATTGTTTATAACTGGAGGTATGCTTTAAAGTAATGAAAATACAGATTTCATGCTGTAGCTGGGAAAAAAACTAAAGTGATGACTGCACACAAAAGCACGCACACTAGCTCAGAAATCTGGAAAACTGAAAATAGGTACAAGGGACACATTTCTGATACATTGATGCCATTCTAGAAAGTAAACAGGCAAAGGCATAAAATCACTAAGAAGTCATAACAAGGAATTATTAGTCTATCACGGTGACTGGATGCTTGTAGTATTTCTTAATTCACTGCAAATGGAGCACAAAAGCAGTCAATTATAGCTTAGCCTGTCAAAACGACAAGTGTACTGTGCATGGTTGCCAAATACAAGGCAAGAAAAAAAAAAGGCAGATTATCATCAATAAACTGAAATCTTACAGAATATTAGATAATCAACATTTTAAGCAGTATTCTCACCTTGGTCATGCTGAACCTGTCTGGTACCACAGGTCTCCTTACCCAGTTGACAAGGTGGCCACCACAAACAGGCAGGAAACAAATGGTAAGATGGCCCCGCATTAATGCAGTTCTCTCCATTCACTTCTACAAGAGTTATTGAAACGACCAAGAATTGGGATTCCATGGTTCTGATCTGTCATAAGATGAGCACAACAAACTAAAAAAACAAATACAATGAAGGTTGGAGATGGAGTATCATCAAGTCTAAAATTGAAAGAAAAAAAAAACGAAGATGGAAGCTTTCTTGTGATCTATTTATTTTCTCAACGGAAGATAAACTCTGGCAAGCAAGTCTTCCATCACAAGTTTATCCTCCATTGAAAAAAAGAAAAAAAGGCAGGATGGAAGAAAGTGTTCTTTTTTTATATATATATTGCAGTCAGTGATGACAGATGCAAACAGAATATACTCCATCTGCAGCCTTCATTCTATTAGTTTTACAGTCTATTGTTGTGATCTTATGATGGATCAGAACGGACTAAACAACTCACTGTGAAAGGAACCTTAAAAATATTTTTAAGCATATTTGGCTATGTTTATTTTAATTTTTCAGGTAATTTCCCATGTTTTTACACTACCAAGCCTAATAACATGCTGACACTATCTGCTGTACACTATTCAGCAGTCATTGGCTAAAAGACTGCTGAAAATGAACACCTCTATTAAAGGGTCCACAATTTACAAAAGGTCATCTTCACAGCTTATCTAGTCTCCCATTCTCAAAATGAGCTCTGCATAGGTCACAAAGCATTTTTAGAAAACTCTCCCATATGAGTCAATGGTGGGGGTGGTGGATTAATCAAGACCGGCGTTTTGTACTCAGGTCTTGATAATCCCTGCACCGGAGGATTAGCCTGATTTATGACAAGGAGCAGGTCGTGTAAAATTGGCACTTACGACAATTTTTGTTACAAGTGACGTAAGGGCTTGATGAATCTGCCAATATGACTCATCGCCAGGCAACCGCTGCCTATGGATCATGTGGATGCATGCTGTAATACATATCTCTAAATTCTGTCATGACAAAATAGCTGCCTCGTGCAGAGATAAGAGAAGTAAAAGCCTAAAATCAGAACATAAAACAGATTAGAAGAATATAATATGTATCATCTGGTATAAACTAGATTTTAAAAAAAATTATGCAATCCCTTTATGAAGATCAATGTGCAAAAGTCCTTTAGAAGGGAACCTATGAACTAAAGATATACACTGCGATCATGACTATTCATAACTAAAAACCAAAATAAGATATCTTATAGGGCTTGTATAAGATACCAGTGAATAGTTAAACAAGCAACGTTGCGCTATCATACTTTATATAAATGAATAGTACAAAGCTTTGCAATATAAATTATACTCTTATCAGAACGTTTCCTTGCTTTTTGTTTCCCCTTCATTCCGGCAAAACACAGAATATCATTGTGCTATCTGTCTCCAGATGAACTGCCAGTCACATGACTCAGATGACTCATCTCTATCGAAGTCTATGGAGAGAGGAAGGATTGAGCAGGAAAAACGGGTGAAAACAGAGGAAACCCAGATTCAGGCTCCATGCACACAACCGTGTGCTTTGTCAGTGTGCTAGCTTTCCTTTTCACAGCAAGCACACTGACCTATTGGTCTCTATGGTATCATCCACACACCAGCATATCGCGATGGACCAGGGGATGCGGCTGTATGCCCGAGGCAAAACTCAGAACGGGTCGTATACCTGTTTGTTCTGTGGCCCAAGTTCATTAGGTGAAGCAAATGGGTCCGTCCATGCTGTTTTACCACAGACTGGACACATGCACATGGTCATGTGCTTGTAGCCTAAGTTTAATGCTAAAGATGAACAGAAGGCTTCTATCACAACCAGCACACTTTTCTCATATCAGTACATGTCAGTGTTTCTCTGCATATGTCCTGCATGATCCTGGGGATATTACTGAGTAAGAAAAAGACAGTTATAAAAGTGTATGGCAGCTAGTCTCCCCCCACCAGCTCAGAAAGGACTGCAATTTTCATAGAAAGCATGCAGACGGGGGAAACTGCTAAATAATTCAGAATACAAGTTATATAATGACCAGAAATAGTGTTACTCCTACAGACACAACAGCTTATTCTGAAAAGTCATATGAAAAGACAGGTACACTTCAAATTAGTGTGTTAATGCCTAAATGGCCAAGATTGTAGCAACACCCATAGGCTACTAAGGGTCCATAGTTTACCTTTATTTGCCTGATTTTACAAAGAATTTTACTTCTAATGCATAACACAAGAACCCATGAGAAAAAAAAAAAACTTTCATAAAATCAGAGGTAAAGACAGGTAAAAATTGTGCCATGCTCCAATTCATGCCATATTACAAAGGCACTGACTGTAAGAATTGTTTTAAGGGGAGAATACAGTAACGTACATGGCGTCACATACAGTGCTACAGTATAGGGTCAATGTGTCAGTCAGTCTGGGCACTCTATCTAGTTCTGAAGACTTGCCCAAATACAGTGAAATGTACTTCCCAGGAAGGGGGGCTATATCATCACTCCAAAGTGTGTGTGGGAAGGGGGGTGGGGGGAGCATCTACAAAATGGTGCCCAAAAACTAAACACGTCTTCTGGTCCTTAGGCTACAAGAGATTGCCCTCATGGCATTTATTTCTCCGTTTGGTGACTATTATAGAAGCCTCTTCCATCAAAATCCTGCTCTATACCTTGTAATAATGTGCAAAGAATATTACTGTCAGAAATAAGACATCACCACAACAGCTTTTGAAGGATTGAAGGACACTGAACTTCTTAAATATGCAGCAAGTCCCTGGCTGGCATAGATTACACATGTAATGAAGTCTCCCTGGCATTGCCTTTTAAGTGATTAGAAATTATATTTCTTTGTTCCTTTATTTATGGATTGGTAGGAGGTTATTCACATGTACAATGAATATACTAAGCTCCTACAAAGAGTCTGCTAAAGCCTCAAAAAATTCTAATTGATATCTTAGTAAGACACTTCGGGTTTCTTAACCATTGTAATATACTTCAGCCTTTCGGTATGCACCTGAGTAACTCTGGTGCACTTTCCTCATAAAATTATGCACTTTCAGCTTGTAGTTTACATGACTGGGAAGTAACCACATGTTTTATGTAAGGCGGTGGTCACATTGTTAAACACAGCCTTTGGCCTACATAATCCTTTAGGCACAAATAATCAATTCTTTTATGTGCAAATTGACATACAAGGCATAACATCAATCAAAAACTTAAATTAGTAAAAATTTCCTGACCAATGAGAAAATTTTTTTTACAGCGTCTGGACATATTAGCTGGATTTACTATTAAATAGGTTGTCCAGGGTAAAAATTATTTTTTAAAATTAGGCCGGGGAAGGTGAAAATAATAAAAAAAAAAAAATTCACCTGTTCCCGGATGCTCTGGTGCCCCCAGTGTGGTCCAGTCCTGTTGCTTCCTCGTCGGCTGTAACTTCCCGTGTCCCTTTCCTTAGGCCGCTGATTGGCCTCAGAGGTCATGTGAGCTCATTACCAAATGAGCTTTTTGGAGCAACAAGAGTGTTGCTTCTTACCTCTTTGGAGTAACAGCAGCGCCCTCATTGTGCCAAATAGCTCATTAGCATATAAAAAAAACAGTGATATCTCAGCAACTGAAGCGCTGGCTCACAACGGGAAAACACTGTTTGATTCAGGTGACCCTAACCTACCTATCTGCGGGGCTGGGTTTATATGCGGTGTTCTGGTGACAGATTCCCTTTAAAGGGACAGCTTGGGAAACCTGATACATACATTTTTCAACATGACATCCAACATGAAAGATGCCACCATGTGAGTGTCACAATAAAGGCTATATTTTATGTTTAATCAAGTTTATTAAGTTTTGCAATAAGAACAAAAGAGAAAAAAAGGGTAGGGGGTAAGGGTATGCCATAGCATCAATATCAATTAAGACAGGGGGGGGGGGGTCACCCAAGCCACCCTGTTCATAGATAAGGCACAGTAATAAAGGATTAGGCGAAGGGCTGGCGAGGCCCACAATAAGGAAATCGGCAATGAATAACACAGTGGCAACTAAAATAACTGTAACAATAGGTGGGTGATGGCTGAAAGAACAAAAATCCAACTATAGAGAGCTACCACAGGACCACCCACCTAACAGTAGGTTAAGACAAATGTTGAAAGGGAGGGGGGTCATAGGAAGTACACAGTGTACGGGACACACAAGACCACAGACACGGCAAGGACAGAGGGAACACACTGTGGCAAGGGGGGGGGAGGAATGGAAGGGAAAATTTGGTTATGGAGAGCAGCCGGACACTGCACCAATAGAGGAGCAAAGCAACCCCACATCAAGAAAAGAAAGAGGAGAACTCCGAGGACTCCTGAATCATCACCCACGGCCGCCAGAGGGACTCGAATTTAGAGGGGTCGGGCGAGTCCTCGGCCACCATGGCTTCCATTCTCCTGATAAGGAGAAGCTCCTGAAGAATCTCCACCAGGGTAGGCGCAGCAGTACTGTGCCAATGCCTGGGAATGACTGTTCTGGCGGCCGTGAGGAAATGTCGCAAGAGGTCCTTCTTAACAGCCGAGACCCTCCCTGGTATGATGGAAAGAAGTGCAAGCTGCGGCGAGGGTGTGACAGATCTGCCGCTCACTTTAGCATAAAGCGTAAAGACGGCATCCCAAAAGGGCTTGAGGGCCGCGCATTCCCACCAAATATGATACAAGGTGCCTCTTTCGGAACCACAGCGCCAACACCGGTCAAAAACACCAGGGTAGATCCTATGCAAGAGGTAAGGACAGCGGTACCAGCGGGTTAGTATTTTGTAGTTCTTTACCTGCGCACCGCAGGGTAATGGGAGTTTATGCGTGTACAGGAAGGACTTATCCCAGTCGGCAGTGGAGAGGCAGGTACCAAGGTCAGATTCCCAGGGGCCAATTTAGGAGGGGGGCCTGGGTGTAGTGTCCTGGAGGAGGATACCATAAAGAACCGAAAGGGCACAAGGAGTGGTGTCAGTCCGGGAAAGGGCAAACTCCAGGTCGGTTAGAGAAGATGAGAGCGTGGGAAGCAGGGAGAACTTACAGACGAAGGCAGTGAGCTGGCCATATTCTAACCAAGACAAACGGAGGTTGGGATGGGAAGCTTGCAATTGTGCCAGAGAGGGAAGAGAAGCGCTGTCTGTGACGTGATGTAGACGAACGTCGTCCCTGGCCAGCCAGCAAAGGAATTTGTCAGTGGAGCAACCCAGGGGGAACATTGGATTTCGGAACAGAGGGCTGAGGGGGCCCGGGACCCTGGCTATGCGGCCACCCGCACATATGGAGTCCCAAGTCTTGAGGAAGTGAGAGGATAAAATGGAGTGTCTGATAGCGCTAGGGCGAAAATGAGATGGAACCCAAGGTAGGGAGGGGAGGTGGGCCGAAAGCAAGTCGGCCTCTATAGAGACCCACTGCTTGTCCGCCCCGCGATAACGCCAGTCAAAGAGGCGCAACAGTACTGTCACGCGGTAGTATAGTCGAGGATCAGGCAGGCCCGCACCGCCACGGAGTTTACAGCGCGTCAGCATCCGGAAGCGCAACCTGCTCCGCGCTGCTCCCACACAGACCTCCCAATCTGAGACTGAGCGCAAGCGAAAAAAGAATGTGGTATTGGAATGGGCAGAGCTTGGAACATATATAATAAACGAGGCATGAAATCCATTTTCGGCACGTTGATGCGACCGAACCAGAAGAGCATGAGGGAACCATATTTCCGCAGGTCCGTCGAAAGGGATTCAAAGGGCTATATTTTAAAGGGCTTTCTGGGTCTTTACTGCCAATCTTTAGAATATGTTATCAACAGCTGATCATTGGAGATCCAACTCCCTGCAACCCCATCAATCGATTGATTGTAGATGCTGTCGTGCACTGAAATAGTGACATATATACATACAGTAGTGTACCAGCTGGAAGCACAGTGGTATAGATGTCATAAATGTCTGAGATGGTGATACTAGTATAGACTATGCACTATATACAGCTTACAGAAACAACTGTATAATGTAGCTACCTGGCATACAGCTAAAGTTGACATTTGGAAGGAGCATTGTGAGCACAAGTCTGCCAATCAACATCATTGGTAAAGTTGTAGTCAATTCCGATTGACAGAAAACATCTAACAAACAATACCGCTCCCCAGTGTCCTTTTCAGCTAGATGTCAGGCACTATGGAAGTCTATAGAAGGCAGGGTTGTGGAATCGGAGTCAGGACCAATTTCGGATGAAGTTAGAGTAAAAAAAAAAAGATACTGACTCTGGCTTAATAATAAAAAGAATAATTTTAATTTAATTTTAATGATATTATATGATTATTAATATTGTGTAATTAATTAGATACACAGTTTGTTGCATAATTACTTTCAAAGGAATTCAATTATTGCTTTTTTTAATGAATTAGAGGATGCTTACTGCTTCTGACTGCATTACACATTTAAGAAGGCGTCCGAGTCAGCCTGTGAAAAAATACAGGAGTAAGAGTCCAAGTCGGTGGTTTGGCTAACCAACTCCACAGCCCTGTCAATATAATACGCAACTCTAGTTAAGTCTAGCATATAACACCTCCAGTTCCAAAGTTACTAGAACAAACTGTACAAAAATTATTTTGGCGTTTGCCTTATGACCCCCATGTCGCCTCCTGATCTCCACATATATAAGCATGCATACAGCAGACACTATCACTCAACAGTGGACAAGAGATGGTGAAAGGCTTATTCTAATAACTGGAGCATACTGACTGATCCGCTTAAAACAAAAACTGTAAAATGTGAAAATAGCTATATATTGTGACAGAGACTTTATAGGTGTTCTTTGAGTTTATAACACAATAAACATCTGTCTATATATCTTTTTGCTTATGTTAACAGAACCGAAAGAATCCCTTGAAGGAAAGGGCATGGTATATTAAAACTTACAAAGATAGTGGAGGTGGTGAAAGGTTTTCTTTTAGATTAACTCCAACCCTTTACATCCTTCAATAGGTGCAGATCCACTGTTTCTGGAGGAATTAAAAAAAAAAAAAAGGAGGAAAAACTGTGCTCTTTTTTTCCCTTTGTTTGTGAATTTTGTATCTTCAGCATACCTTTAAGAAGCTGTAGGCGGCAACCAAATAAAAGCAAAGCATTTAGTAGGGGAAGTTTTAGAAAAAGTGTCTGAAGGAAAAGCTATATTTGCTGCCCATAGCAACCAATCAAGTTTTTTCTTTTAGGCATTGTCTATAAATCTCCCCAACTGTGTGAGAATTACCACCAAAATAAGAAAGTACTACATTGGGACAACGCCAATGAATAAAAAGAAAATGTAGATAACTAGTTTCAACAGCAACTTGCTTCTTCTAAAAATGCTTTTTAAATGAGCGTATTTACATATTTACTTTTACATGAGCATTTTCTAGCTTCGTATTTTCTTCTAAATCTACTATTCCAAAAAAGGGAAAGAATCTCCGCAGAACAAAAACCCATTCAAGTGGGGAAAGTAAAGTTTTCACAGTGTATTCACTGTACCAGATAAACATTCTGACTCATACGGATGAGGGGCCCCCAGCGCCCTGATGATTAGATTTGTATAGTGTAGCAGGGGGTGCCCGGGGACCCTCATATGAGCAAGAATTTTTATCTAGTGCAGTAAATGCACTTTTGCTTTCTACCCACATAATCCCTTTATTGCCTTCAGGGCATATATTTATTTTGGTAGCCACTTGGTCTTGAGCCTTGCATGTCTTTCTGGTTCGAAGTGTTAAGGAACAAGTCACAAGTCCCTGTAAAGAGGGCTAGTGCACTTTTTGCAATCTATGGGGGAGATTTATCAATACTTCTGCTCCAGGGATGATACTGTGGCACACATTTGGCGCAAGGCCATTTCTTACACCAAACATGCGCCACAACCTCGCTCATCACATTTTGCAAATGTGGGCAAAAAAAGACAGACGCCTCAGCCTGAAATATTCATTATAACTGACGTCAGTTATCTGCTGTGAGTTATAATGGAAATCTATGCCAGTTCCTAACTAATGTAGGTTTCCATTCTGGCGCTGGGAAGTGCGGATGATTTATGAAAAGGTTGGAGCCTCTTCAAAAATCACTTTTTCCTTGCTTCAGTTGGGGCCTTTATTAAGAGTGGCATGCGATACACCTGCCTTAATAAATCTGTCCCTATGTTATTTTGTTTGCACCCAGTGGGGAAAAAAAGCAAAAAAAATCTCCCACTAACTAAATTATATTAAACTCTTATACTCGGGTATAATGCAGAGCAGCAGAGTAATAGCTCGTAATGTCTCGTGCACATAGTCGTGACCCTTTGTAACAACATACTTATTACCTATTTCCAGAAAATATTAGGCACCATATGAGGAATAACTCTCTAAGCATATTAGCTATCAGAAAATACACAGGATGTCTGCAGAGTGTTAGTCTCACACAAAAGGGAGCCAAGTTGCAAGGCAGAAATGGATAATAGATTCCTACTGTAGCAGAATAAAAACAAAAAGCTGGAAGGACGAGCGACCACATTACATTTAAATCAAAATGAGTTCAAAAAAGGCTTGAAAAAGTGTAAGATGAATAGTTTGAGATACTTAAATAACTCAAGACCTGAAAAGCTTGGCTTGAAAAGTTTTACCTGCCCATGGTGTCAAAGGCTAGGTTCACATCTGCGTTGGTGTCTCCATAGGAGATTCCACCCAAAATCAGCGAAGAGAAAAGTCCTGCACGGAGGACTTTTCTCTCTGCAGGTTTCAGTATAAAACTGGTGGACTCCATTATAGTCTATGGGGTCCGTGGGAAACAACTTTTTTTAGCGGAAAGGCTCTCCGTCGTTTGGCTCCCCAAGACGACCCAAATAATAGACAGATCAACACTAGTGTGAACATAGTGTAAGAGACAAAATTTTTGTTCTCTTTAAAGGTTCCACTTCTATTTAGAGAATTTCTCTATTTTTTTACGCCATGTCTGTACTAGAGCGGCGTTCTGCCAAAAGCTGGGCCTTTTAAAAAAGTTGGAAATAATAAATCAGGCGTATATCTTACAAGTGATGCTAACTATGCCCACTTTAATAATAATAATACATTTTATTTATATAGCGCCAACATATTCCACAGCACTGTACAACTTGTAGGGTTCAAGTACTGACAAAAAAAGATGCATTACAAAGAAATAGTCAATTCACACAATGGGACTGAGGGCCCTGCTCGCAAGAGCTTACAATCTATGAGGTAGACGCGGTGACACAAGAGGTAGCAGGGGCGGCATCGGAGGTAGCATTGTTAGTACAATGGTCAGACAATTTTATAATAGAGGGGACTGTCATTACACATATATAAAGCTGTATGAGCCGTCACCAGTCATGTCCTTTAACATGCAGATGGTGCCTGGACGTATAAAGCTAGTCTGATACGGCATCATATCCTGTGAGGTAATGTTGAAGCATAAACAGAGGAGGATACGTTTTAGGGATTCTAACTATGGAAGAGTTTACATTAGGAGTTGTGATAGGCCTGTCTGAAAAGATGTGTCTTTAGTTTACGCTTGAAGCTGTGGAAATTGGGGTTAATCTGATAGTCTGGGATAGAGCATTCCAGAGAAGTGGTGCAACTCGGGAGAAGTCTTGTATACGAGCGTGGGAGGTTCTGATAATCGAGGATGTTAGTCTTAGGTCATTGAGTGAACGGAGAGTACGGATTGGGCGATAGACAGAGATGAGGGAGGAAATGTAGGGAGGTGCAGCATTATGGAGAGCCTTGTGAATGAGGGTGATAAGTTTATATTCTATTCTGTATTGAATAGGCAGCCAATGTAGTGACCGGCACAGACCGGAGGCAACACTATAGCGTCTAGACTGATAGATGAGCCTGGTCGCTGCATTCAGAATAGATTGTAGAGGGGAGAGTTTAGTAAGGGGAAGACCGATTAGTATGGAGTTACAGTTGTCAAGGCGAGAGTGAATCAGGGTAACAATAAGTGTCTTTAGTGTATCTGTGGTAAGGAAAGGGCGGATTCTGGAGATGTTTTTGAGGTGGAGATGACAAGAGCGTGCGAGTGATTGGATATGGGGGGTGAAGGAAAGGTCTGAGTCAAACAAAACCCCGAGGCAGCGGGCATACTGCCTAGGTTTTATGGTAAGGCCGGAGACTTTGCCACCCAGTTCCACATGTGGCATGAAAGAAAAAACAAATTGCAAATTTTGGCACAAGATAGTCATGTGTCAATATATGCAACATTCTACTATCAGAAAACATGGTATATAGCAGTTAATAAATTCCCCCTATAACATCTGATCTGCTGTGGGACACATTTATTGCACTACGCACCTCCATTTGTGAAAGTGGATGTGAGAAGCTGCTTGACCAGGATTCAGGGTTGTGGAGTTGGTAGGTCAAACACCTCTAATTTTCCACAGCCCAACTCTGACTCCTGCTCCGACTCCTTCATATATAGCTGACATTCATGGTCAGACACACAGTAAAGGACATTTAAATCATGAAAAATCTAGTGATTGTATAGCAAAAAAGCGGTGCGGGAAAAACCACGGCAGCAAAACATTGCAGTTTTCCCACAGCGCTTTTCACAGAAAGTTCACAGAGATTTCCTCTGTGGACTTTCTGCTTCAATTACACTTACAGGGAAACCACCGGCGTTTCCATAGGTATAATTGACATGTTGTGATTTCTAAAACCACGGTTTTGGAAATCGCAGCGTTTCTGCTGCGCTTTTTTCTGCAAAGATCCACTTTGCTGTAACTGCAAATGCCGCGTTTTTATTCCACTGTGTTTCCACCGTGGGCAAACCATGGCATTTAGAGTAGACCACGTGGGGCCCCGGCCTTAGACAGACAACTAGTAAACTCAAACATTTTTAAATTTTGCAAAATGTTTGAACAATTTTATTCCAACAGGTGAATGTCGTAAAAAGTAAGGAAACAGAAGAGCTATTTAAAGATGTGACAAATTTATCAACATTGTGAAACATTTGTGTTGCAAATAATGGCTATGTTACTTCCAACAAGACTTCAAAAATTCTGCTCATGATAAATTTCCCTTACAATTATAGACCATTCAATACATACTCAAGGGCATACAATCTAAAAGGTATAGGAGAGGTGATACAATACATGAAATTGTAATATTGCATTGCATAAAATTCATCTGAGTGAGCAAGTCAACCAGTTATCATCTGTTAAAGCACAGATACAGGAGGTTATTTATTATCTGCTCTGTTTATGGCTGTATTTTTCGCAGTTGCTCCATTTTTAAACTAGTTTTACTGTGGTGCGTTACGGTGTCTTATTAAATCTTGTGCACATTTGCTAGATGCGTCATTTGCACCATTTTTTTTTGCCCCCTTTTTCTTAAACAGTGTGAAAAGAATCTCCACTTAAACCACATCTCCTTCCGCATGTCCCCAACAAAAAGCAAAAGTCTTGAACACAGCAAGTCAGAAAAAGACCACAAAAAGGCGCAATTTACTCCAAAAAAGGCTCAAGTAGCTTATTAAATGTGCCCCATGAAGTGTACATGTATGCAAAGAATATGAGAAGTTACAAAGATGAGACTGCAAACTTCCTGAATAAGTGTTAGGACTAGTAGACTATTAGATGGTTGGACCATTGTAGCAAACAAGCCCTCTGACCTCTTGTGTCCCCCTATCTCCTCATACAATGTAAGCTCTTGCGAGCAGGGCCCTCACTCCTATTGTTTGATATGTTTATTTCTTTGTCACATTGTAATGTCTCATATTGTCTGTTCATGTGTCCTCTGATTTGTAAAGTGCTACGGAATATGTTGGCACTATATAAATAAAGTTATTATTAGTAGTAGTAGTAGTAGTAGTAGTAGTAGTAGTAGTAGTAGTAGACAGACCAGTTGAGGGTAAGAAGAAAAAAAAATGAGGATGCAAAATCAGAACACTAGAAACTGTGGGACAGATTTACCAAAACTTTTCCTGCTCCTCCTCTCTCCATAGACGTCATTATAAACTGACCTGTCTCAATATGGACTTCAGGATCAGTGAATGCAAATAGTGAAAAGAGCTGTGGAAGAGGAAGAAAATAATTGAAAAAGAGGGCACTTTTCTTTAAGTGTATTAGAAAGTTTGTTACCGTTACCTGATCTACTGATTTATGGAAATCAATTGGATAGCACAAGTAGGACGGTAACAGATGAGAGAAGAAATAGAGGTATGTTTACGGAGAGCGTTGTGGGTGGTTACATACTGTACATTTTACTCTGCAAGGATTTCTTTTGAACCCTCTTAAACAGAATTTTACAATATTAGATTCATAATAAAGGTATACAAATAGATAGGTATATAAACTAAAATACTGTAGACCACATAAACAGGATATGCAAGTCTATTCACTCCTACCGCGAAATGCACATATCTTATGTATCAAAGAGCCTTTTTATTTCACAATTTGACACCGTTAATTAGAATCCTGTCATGGAACACAAACTGAACTGGAAAGCAAACTTAATAATTCATCTGTTATTTTCAGACTTCGTCTCATACATATCTATATGGTACATTACACTGCACATGCCATCAAATTGTGAAAATCCCATATTAATACTTACATTTACTTGGATTAAATTAGGCGTTAGCAACACTGGATGCTTTCAGTAGACTAAACACCAACACTACATATGTAATCTAGAAACATTATTTCACATATGTACTCATAGAAAGTAAGAAATGTATCAAATTGTTCAAGTCATGTGGAAACAAGGATGTAAATATCAACGAGCATTTCATATAAATTAGAAACAACAGTCATCAAATGTTAGCACTGATCGAAAGCATAGCGGGAAAGGCACAAAGCCCCACCTGCACCTCTGCCACATAATATAGTAGCTGCACACATTAGACAAAAGTAGGTGGAGCAACCATTAAATGACTGATCTGGTGGACGTTACTTTAGCAGATACAGCCATACACATTCATACCACACTGGTTGTTACAGACATTCAGACTAGCCACACATATTCAATGAATGGAGAAGGTTAATCTTACTGCAGAGATTCTTTCTAGAACATATTACTCATATTCTCTAAGGCTGAGGCCACACAGTGCAGAAAAGTTGCGCTTTTTTTTTTTTTTTTTTTTTTTTTTGCAGATTTTGCTGCGTTTGGAAGCCAAAGCCAGGAGTGGATTTAGGAGAAGGGTGAAGTATAAGTGTCACCTTTAGATTTCACATTTCTTCTGAAAGCACTCCTGGCTTTGCCTAAAAAGACCAGCAAAATCTGCAGCTTTTCTGCAGCATGAGACCTTAGCCTAATACTTGGTATAAACTTAAACAAAGCAGTCTATAAATATGATAAATTTGGTACAAGTTTAGATACTTTTGTCTAACGTTACACCAACTACTAGTTGACTTACTTGTGAGAAATTCACTATTACCTCTACACCACAAGACTGAAGATGCGACACTTCCCTCTTTCTGCGCCTGGATCACCACTTTTACAAAAGACAACAGATTGTGGCGGAGATCTAGGTGAGTCAGGCCAGGGATGGCTGGCCCAACGAATTTACTATAACTCACGCCAGAAAACGGACATTAGTTATATGTATAGGAAATCTACACCAATTCCTGACTGATGTCAATTTCAGTTCTGGCACACAAGAATACACCTGAATTATTCAGAGGAGCCTTTTATTAATTCAGGCACAGTTCGCGCCAGTGGGGAAATGGAGTAAGACTCGCATAGAGAACACGTCTTAATAAATTCTTCCCACTTTAAGCTATAATATTGTGTCAAATGTTGGTACATTTTTGATGCATTTTAAAGGGGTATTCCCCTTTGGGACATTTATGGCATATCCACCTGTGGGACACTAAGCTATCTTCCAAACAAGGATTTTCCAACCCCTGTCTCACGGCCATTGTGAGGTGGCAGTGCATCTGCATTCACTTCTATCGAAATCCTAAGAGTAGCCAAGCAGATGACTCAACAAGTCATGTCCCCTTGTCAAGTGATGTTCAGAAAGGGCCTACAACACACAGTAGGGCTATATGCATTTGCACACTCTGTGGGAACATGGTACGGATGACACATATACAGTGCTGGCCAAAAGTATTGGCACCCCTGCAATTCTGTCAGATAATACTCAATTTCTTCCAGAAAATGATTGCAATCACAAATGCTTTGGTAATAATATCTTCATTTATTTTGCTTGCAATGAAAAAACACAAAAGAGAATGAAAAAAAAAAGTCAAATCATTGATCATTTTACACAAAACTCCAAAAATGGGCCGGACAAAAGTATTGGCACCCTCAGCCTAATACTTGGTAGCACAACCTTTAGACAAAATAACTGCGAACAACCGCTTCCGGTAACCATCAATGAGTTTCTTACAATGCTCTGCTGGAATTTTAGACCATTCTTCTTTGGCAAATTTCTCCAGGTCCCTGAGATTTGAAGGGTGCCTTCTCCAAACTGCCATTTTGAGATCTTTCCACAGGTGTTCTATGGGATTCAGGTCTGGACTCATTGCTGCCCACTTTAGAAGTCTCCAGTGCTTTCTCTCAAACCATTTTCTAGTGCTTTTTGAAGTGTGTTTTGGGTCATTGTCCTGCTGGAAGACCCATGACCTCTGAGGGAGACCCAGCTTTCTCACACTGGGCCCTACATTATGCTGCAAAATTTGTTGATAGTCTTCAGACTTCATAATGCCATGCACACGGTCAAGCAGTCCAGTGCCAGAGGCAGCAAAGCAACCCCAAAACATCAGGGAACCTCCGCCATGTTTGACTGTAAGGACCGTGTTCTCTTCTTTGAAGGCCTCTTTTTTTTTCCTGTAAACTCTATGTTGATGCCTTTTCCCAAAAAGCTCTACTTTTGTCTCATCTGACCAGAGAGCATTCTTCCAAAAAGTTTTTGTCTTTCTCAGGTAAGTTTTGGCAAACTCCAGCCTGGCTTTTTTATGTCTCTGGGTCAGAAGTGGGGTCTTCCTGGGTATCCTACCATAGAGTCCCTTTTCATTCAGACGCCGACGGATAGTACGGGTTGACACTGTTGTACCCTCGGACTGCAGGGCAGCTAGAACTTGTTTGGATGTTAGTCGAGGTTCTTTAGCCACCATCCGCACAATCTTTCGTTGAAATCTCTCGTCAATTTTTCTTTTCCGTCCACATCTAGGGAGGTTAGCCACAGTGCCATGGGCTTTAAACTTCTTGATGACACTGCGCACGGTAGACACAGGAACATTCAGGTCTTTGGAGATGGACTTGCAGCCCTGAGATTGCTCATGGTTCCTCACAATTTTGCTTCTCAAGTCCTCAGTTTTTTGGTCTTCTTTCTTTTCTCCATGCTCAATGTGGTACACACAAGGACACAGGACAGAGGTTGAGTCAACTTTAATCCATTTCAACTGGCTGCAAGTGTGATTTAGTTATTGCCACCACCTGTTATGTGCCACAGGTAAGTAACAGGTGCTGTTAATTACACAAATTAGAGAAGCATCACATGATTTTTCAAAGGCTGCCAATACTTTTGTCCACCCCCTTTTTTATGTTTGGTGTGGAATTATATCCAATTTGGCTTTTTGACAATTCTTTTTGTGGTTTTCCATTGAAGACAAATTAAATGAAGATATTATTACCAAAGCATTTGTGATTGCAATCATTTTCTGGAAGAAATTGAGTATTATCTGACAGAATTGCAGGGGTGCCAATACTTTTGGCCAGCACTGTATGATATATCCGTGTGTGACCCATGCCTCTGTTAATCCGTTGATTTCCTGAGGCCAGGCCACAAAGAAGAAAGGAATAAGACCTGTCCTGAGTATCTGTGATAATACAAAGCCATGTGCATAAGGCCATTAGACTATAATACAGCTATAATACAGCTAACTTTTCAACAAAATTTGCATAAAGCATGTGTACATGAGAAATAACACTATATCTGGCCATTATATGCCCTATATTCGGTCTTTCCTCTCTCACTCATAACCTGATCTTCCACTTTATTTAATTTCCATATAATCTGATACCTCTGATGAGGCGTAGTCCATCCTGCGATCCAGCAGGGATTTCAAAAGTGAATGTCATTTTAGGAGGAAGGCAGAAGGAAAAGTGGATAAGTGGAAAAAGAGGCATTTTTCTCTAATAAGATATTCTACAAAGTTTTTTCACGAATTCTTGTGCTATAGTTCAATGCAAAGTCTGTTGAGAAGATAGCAACCATTTACCAAATACCTAGGAATGCAGTATATGTGATAAAGTTTGGTTCACATCACATTTGGACAATTTTTTTTTTTAATAGAGGTTTTCCCATCCTAAAGATTTATAGCAGACACCTTTTCCCAACATTAATAAAAAAAAAAAAACTGTAGCAACTGCATTGCTAAGTCAAAAGAACAAAAAGGACTGGTAAATAGTTTTTTGTTTTACATTTTTAGAAGGCAACATTTTAGTATTTCAGTACAAATGTTACATAAAACAGTATCATTGGATCTTGAGTACAGTTTACTATCTAAAGCTTTGTAGTCGCAATTAAGAAATCCAGTCCAGTCCTGTAATACTCCAAGATCAAGGCCATCAGGAAGATGGTCAGAATGAATTCGATATAAAATATATTACTGTAAGACATATAAACGAGCAAATCAGTCAGTATGTATTGTGTTCACACAATAACACTACATAGAATTACCCATTTTCACAGATCTCCTAATAGACTCAAATCTATGAGGGATGCGTAAAAACAGGAGCACATCGGATGCAAAATGGATGTAAAAAAAAATCTTTTTTTCACAGCCATTTTCTACGTCGATCATGTGAATGTAGTTTTATGTACATGACAGTAAATAAGTAAAGTTTTAAAGACAATGAGAATGAATGCGTGTATTCACATGTCTGTTTTTGGACAGACAGAAAAAAAAGGTCAATTAAAAAACTGACATGCTCTATCTTTGTTTTGACAGACACAAGGACCCAATTAAGCCTAGGTTCACACATCCGCCTGGTTTCTGTTTGGGGATTCTGTTCCCCATTCCGCTTGAAAAATGTGGAGAGAAAAGTTCTGCAATGCAGAAACCGGGTGGAAACCCGGCGGACCCCATTATAGTCCACGGGTTACCATTTCGTTTTTCGGGACCCCGAGTGGACCCAAAGATGGGAAACCCGAACGCAGGTGTGAACCTAGCGTAAAATCAATGGATCAGTGTTTAATAGATGTAAAATGGTTTGATGTCCAAGTTACATCCGTTGAAAATGGAAATTAAATTAATCAGAAAGACCAAGGAAATTCAGCAGTTTTTTTAACGGCCCATGAAAAACGGATCACAATTGCCATAAAAAATGGAGCAGAATGAATGCAAAACGACCGTCAAAAATAGACATTCACAGCCATTAAAAATGTCTGTTAGAGGCATCAAAAACAGCACTGTCGTATAAATAAGGTCTTACAGCTTCACAGATCCTGATGATGCTGATAGTTCTGGTCATTAGACCTGTGGGTGGGAAAGGATTTATAGCATAATATGGAACATATAATAAGGACACATTATAGTTCAGCAAATCCAGGCTAACATTCAATAACAATAAGGATGTTCTCCATCCAGAAACCTGCTTATGTCTTCTCAAAAGCACTGGGATTAACACATCCAAAATTGTCAGGGTAAGTTCACACTACCGTTTTTAATGTCCGTTGCTCTTAGCTGACATAGGATCAGAGCAATGGACATTAAAGGCAATAGAACCTATTGTACAACCTTGGTAGCACTCTGAGGATGGAAGTACATAGCTTGGTACAAGTTTATTGTAGGGTTGTCCCACTTCCCTACAGGTATATATCCAGAAAGAAGGAGCAGAAGAAGACACCACGATAGTTAGGCTTCTTAGAAATTATTGTAAATCAGCTTGAGTGCAAAAAGTTTCAATTCATCAAACAAAAGTCTTACGTACATATAGTTTCCAGTGCATTGTTTCTGGTAAACAACGGCCTTCATTAGGTATGTGGCAAGGAGGCCCAATAATGTGGTTCACTGGACTTGCATGAGTCCTGGGGGAAAATTCCCAGAGGGCCTGTGCACAGGGGTGGAGGTAGGTGGCTGGCATGAGCTGTGTAGACTACACAGGATAGCTACCATGATGTGCTGTTATCAATGGGCATAATCTACGGAGTAGCTAGCGCCAAGGCAAGATTGAGCAGGATGCTTATTTTTTCAGCTGTCTGCCCCCCATTAAAAATAATGGGAGGAAGATTTCAGCGTCTGGAATTTGGCGCAGATTTAGAGCCCTATGCGTCCTCACTGATAACATAAAATGAAGGCACACTAAAGTATCATTTTGTTAAAGTACACCACCCCCAATATCTGTTAACAGAACCGTAAGGGGGAATAAACCTGAATGGAGGATGATTCTTTTATTGCCTCTCACTGCTATGGATGAGGCGCAAATTTTGTGTGCTTTTTGAAACAGAGTACCTCAAAATCAGCTCCAAATTCCTCTCTGTGAACATGCCCTAACAATCACATGTCACATCATGTACAATGTTTCAAAGGCACAGCGTCTTTTGCAGCACTTAAAACCAATGAAAAAAAAAAATATCTGTGTAAAGGACCATTTAGGCCTCATGCACATAAGTGTGCAGGCAAGGCTCTCCCCAGTGGGCGTCCAAAGCTCCATTCTATTGATTATAGAGCAGGTCCTATTCTGCTACATGTCATCGGAACAAAATGGATCAGAAGCCCCCTAGAAATGAATGCATTATGGAAGGCACTCGGATGTCACCCCAGTGCATTCCATGAAAAAAAAATTGTCCCCCACTCAGTTGTGTGCATGAGGCCTAAGGCCCCAAATCTAAGAATTCTGCCCCAAAATCAGCAGCAGATTACACCTCCCATTGTTTTCAATCTGAGGCAGAGATCGCAACAGGACGATTAAAAAAATTCTACGTCTCAAGACTTGATTAGACCCATTCATTTGGGTCTAATCAGACACAACGACCTAATGCCGATTTACTGCATCAGAATTCCGCAGCGGGGAGCAGAAAACGAAAAGGAAGATGAATCCGAGGTGGATGTCACATGGCAAAGGTTGAAAGACGTGCAGAACCCACAGCAAAGGTTTGACCTGTTGCAGATTCAAAACCTGCTTGCACTGCAGATTTTACAGCAGTGTATGGATGGGATTTGTTCCAATCTCAACCACTACAACGTTATTATACATCACAGTCGTTTGACCACCACCTTTGAAGGATTTCAAGATTTAGGGGAAAAAATGTATTTTACTCCCATAAACAGTGCCATGTGTGTACATGTCTGGTATTGTAACCCCTATTGTACTGTAAATGACACTGAACTGCAATGCCAATGCCCCTTGAGAATAGCTTTTACCTCATCTTGGACAACCCCTTTAACTATTTTCAAAGGGAGATGGGATTAGTGTTCACAGACATTTAGACAGCCTTGAGAATGAAGACTGTCTTTATTATTTGGTATAATGAAGATAATTGGTATAGTTTTTTCTCTGTCCAGGTCTACAGACAGGCCAGGTCTCACACCTTAGTCTTTTACATTTATATGATACAATACAATACAATACAATATTGGCCCAAACCCATCGGTGTCTCAGTATTTGATTTAATGAACAACCCTGAAGCATGACGTGTGTAAAATAAATTTCCTCCAAAAGGTATATGTGTGCCATAAGTACTTCTCATGCTACAATTCTTGTAGGGAGATTACATAATAGTGCGAAGTATCATGCCAAGCCTCTGTGCACGGCCCACTTCTAGTGCTGCTGTTCTCCTCTATCACAGGTAATACCCCCCCTCTCTCCCACCAAGGCATAGGAAGCAATATCCACTGCAACATCTGCACTTACCATTTGCTTCTCCACTGTATACAGCCAGAGCCAAGAAGGAAGACCAGATGATGATCCTGGTAATACCAGCAATGATATACAATGCTAGCACAAATTCAAACTCCTATGTGAATGTTTGCATAAGGCTGCACAGAGTAAAATCCCTCACGAACAGAAGCTGGCGCTGATGTAATACAAACCACCCATTCTCATTCTCACACTGACGTCACCTGCATTAGCCCACTGTGATGCTAGTAGTATGTGCCTCCACGTCCGTAGCCTCAGTCAGTACTGTAAAGACTACACATACAGTATACAGCCTCATGAGCATCAAACCTGCACTATATACATGTACCATCATCTACACAGTATATGGCCTCGTAGAGTTAATAGTGTTGAGAGACTACACATACAGTACCAGCGTCAAACCTTCACTGTATACATCATACGGTAGGGACACATGTACCTTCATCTACATAGTATATAGCCCCATAAAGTCAATACTGTACAATGACTATACATAGTATATAACCTCACTGGTAACTTACTATATGTACTTAATAATAAAATAATTATACAAATCGAATATGTAGAATTAGAAATACTTATAGCCTTAGAGTAAACGCAACCAATACACATATGTAATGTAATATAGGTAACTACACGTCCATAATACAATGATTACCTTATAGAGTCAATATACAGATGTGCCTACACAAATACCCTACAATGATCATATTTCCATCATGTACCTACACATACACAGTATTAGTATTGTGGTAACACACAGTGCATATGTGGCCATGCCATAGCCCAGGGCACCGTCCAGTGCCCCCCTCCCCTATACATGTCTGACACATTGCAGCCTGCACACTATGGAGCAGCAGTGAGTCAGTCGTGCAGCATGCTCCCAGGCTAGGATGGGCTGTGGAGTAATGTCTATATACGGTCTGATAATAAACCATGTCAGCCTGGAGTTTAACACTAGGCTTGCAGGGCACTGGCAGTCTCAGGGGGCACTGGAGGACTAGGAGCAGGGGGCACACCTCCTAATCCCTGTCCTCACATATTCCTCAGTGTAACACTGACCCCTGGACTCATCATGGCTGCATTATTTACCTCATTAGAAGGCAGGCAGTGGACCATATTCACACTACACACATAGTATAGCGGCAGCAGGGGTGGGTTACCTTACACCTCCGTGGTAAGGCAATGTATGAGCGGCCATTCTCACACACATACACACTGGAGATGCTGCAGCCATGGAGAGAGCATGTAACGCCGAGCCTGCCCCCGGCCCCCCGCCTGTGCACCTGTGAGATAACGTGCCGGAAGGTCACCGTGTACAAGACGCGCTCTTACCGCACTGGGGACGCCGCAGACACCGCTCCCGGACCATGCTGTGCACGTCTGGACAGGGCACTCTGGCTTCACGGCTCCTAATCCAATTGTCAGCGCCGCCAATGCTGCTGCTCCTCTCTGTTTACTTTGCCTATTGCATCGCCCTCCCCGCTGCGGTCTCTGCGTCTCCCAGCCCGGCTGCCAGAGTACGTCATGCTATGTGTAGCCTCACCTTGCTATTCACCAACGCGTCTTACGCACAGTGCGCTGCCGTCTGCAGGCGGCTCTGCCTTCTTCTCACCGCCCAATGGAGAGTGCTGCTGCTGCTGGTGGTACTCGGGATACTGGAGGAGCAGGAGAGCATCTTTGTGGTGTCTTGTCAGCTGAGCTTCACTCCAGAGGATTCCCCGGCATCACTGGTTACTCACAGGGCTCTGCTCTCATCTTACTTCACATGTGCCTCTCTGTTCACCACTGGAATGGTGCTGGTTATTAGATGCTTGTTGGTGTGTGTATATATATATATATATATATATACAGTACAGACCAAAAGTTTGGACACACCTTCTCATTCCAAGAGTTTTCTGTATTTTCATGACTATAAAAATTGTAGATTCACACTGAAGGCATCAAAACTATGAATTAACACATGTGGAATTATATACTTAACAAAAAAGTGTGAAACAACTGAAAATATGTCTTATAGTCTAGGTTCTTCAAAGTAGCCACCTTTCGCTTTGATTATTGCTTTGCACACTCTTGGCATTCTCTTGATGAGCTTCAAGAGGTAGTCACCTGAAATGGTTTTCACTTCACAGGTGTGCCCTGTCAGGTTTAATAAGTGGGATTTCTTGCCTTATAAATGGGGTTGGGACCATCAGTTGTGTTGTTAAGAAGTCAGGTGGATACACAACTGATAGTCCTACTGAATGGAGTGTTAGAATTTGTATTATGGCAAGAAAAAAGCAGCTAAGTAAAGAAAAATGAGTGGCCATCATTACTTTAAGAAATGAAGGTCAGTCAGTCCGAAAAATTGGGAAAACTTTGAAAGTGTCCCCAAGTGCAGTGGCCAAAACCATCAAACGCTACAAAGAAACTGGCTCACATGAGGACCGCCCCAGGAAAGGAAGACCAAGAGTCACCTTTGCTGCGGAGGATAAGTTCATCCGAGTCACCAGCCTCAGAAATCACAGGTTAACAGCATCTCAGATTAGAGACCAGGTCAATGCCACACAGAGTTCTAGCAGCAGACACATCTCTACAACAACTGTTAAGAGGAGACTGTGTGCAGCAGGCCTTCATGGTAAAATAGCTGCTAGGAAACCACTGCTAAGGACAGGCAACAAGCAGAAGAGACTTGTTTGGGCTAAAGAACACAAGGAATGGACATTAGACCTGTGGAAATCTGTGCTTTGTTCTGATGAGTCCAAATTTGAGATCTTTGGTTCCAACCACCGTGTCTTTGTGCGATGCAGAAAAGGTGAACGAATGGACTCTACATGCCTGGTTCCCACCGTGAAGCATGGAGGAGGAGGTGTGATGGTGTGGGGGTGCTTTGCTGGTGACACTATTGGGGATTTATTGAAAATTGAAGGAATACTGAACCAGCATGGTTACCACAGCATCTTGCAGCGGCATGCTATTCCATCCGGTTTGCGTTTAGTTGGACCATCATTTATTTTTCAACAGGACAATGACCCCAAACACACCTCCAGACTGTGTAAGGGCTATTTGACCAAGAAGGAGAGTGATGGGGTGCTACGCCAGATGACCTGGCCTCCACAGTCACCAGACCGGAACCCAATCGAGATGGTTTGGGGTGAGCTGGACCACAGAGTGAAAGCAAAAGGGCCAACAAGTTCTAAGCATCTCTGGGAACTCCTTCAAGACTGTTGGAAGACCATTTCAGGTGACTACCTCTTGAAGCTCATCAAGAGAATGCCAAGAGTGTGCAAAGCATTAATCAAAGCAAAAGGTGGCTACTTTGAAGAACCTAGAATATAAGACATATTTTCAGTTGTTTCACACTTTTTTGTTAAGTATATAATTCCACATGTGTTAATTCATAGTTTTGATGCTTTCAGTGTGAATCTACAATTTTTATAGTCATGAAAATACAGAAAACTCTTGGAATGAGAAGGTGTGTCCAAACTTTTGGTCTGTACTGTATATATATATATATATATATATATATTTATATAGTATGACATAATCATACCATACGCAAGGCCAAGACTTAAAGGGGTTGTCCAGGATATATTTTTTTTTTTTTTAATTAGGCCGGGGAGGTGAAAAAAAAAAAAAAAGAGATACTTCTCTCCCTGGTGCTCCAGTGTCTCCCAGCATGGCGCAATGGGGACTTCCCTGCCATACATGAATACAAACCCAGCAGAACCCCCCCCCCCGCCTCGCAGATAGATAGGTTAGGCTCACCTTAATTAAACTGTTTTCCCCTTGTGAAACGGAGCCTCAGTTGCCAAGATATTGTTGTTTCTGTCAAAATGTAAATTAGCTCTTTGAAGAATTAAAGAGGACCTTTCATGTCCTCATAAATGTGCGCTTTTATATACCGCTATCCACGTGGCATAAACCACTACTAAGTATACAATATCAGAGGTCTCAGAACTCTATATATTTGTATCAGGCCCCAGGACAAGTCTTGCACCTGCACTCTCCCTAACCATTTACTTCTTTCTTTACCCCACCAGCATGTTGCTCAGATGTGTGAGCCAGAAATACATATAAATAAATATGAGAAAGGTTGTGTTGTGAACCAAAACATTACTCACTGTCATTAAAACCAGTTTTTTGTTTTTTTACTTAACATACTGTTATTGAACAAAAGTTTTTATATCAGACAAATATTATACCAATAATGCCACTATATAAGTGCCAGACAAAACTGCCAGACCACGTCCAAATATTACCACCACAGAGTGACTGAATATTACCACCATACTGGTACTAAATAAACACCATTATACAAATCTCCGCAATTACCAGCATATAGCAACACTATACTGTATTGGTAGTCCATATAAGAAAACACACTACAGTTTTGTCTACAGACTTACAGATGTCCCTGTACACAGTCATATGTAAAATACACTTATATAAATGTAGAAACACCTTACACACGCATATACAGTGCCTTGCGAAAGTATTCGGCCCCCTTGAACTTTTCAACCTTTTGCCACATTTCAGGCTTCAAACATAAAGATATAAAATTTTAATTTTTTGGTGAAGAATCAACAACAAGTGGGACACAATTGTGAAGTGGAACAAAATTTATTGGTTATTTTAAACTTTTGTAAAAAATAAAAAACTGAAAAGTGGGCCGTGCAATATTATTCGGCCCCTTTACTTTCAGTGCAGCAAACTCACTCTAGAAGTTCAGTGAGGATCTCTGAATGATCCAATGTTGTCCTAAATGACTGATGATGATAAATATAATCCACCTGTGTGTAATCAAGTCTCCGTATAAATGCACCTGCTCTGTGATAGTCTCAGGATTCTGTTTAAAGCGCAGAGAGCATCATGAAGACCAAGGAACACACCAGGCAGGTCCGTGATACTGTTATGGAGAAGTTAAAGCTGGATTTGGATACAAAAAGATTTCCCAAACTTTAAACATCCCAAGGAGCACTGTGCAAGCGATCATATTGAAATGGAAGGAGTATCAGACCACTGCAAATCTACCAAGACTCGGCCGTCCCTCTAAACTTTCATCTCAAACAAGGAGAAGACTGATCAGAGATGCAGCCAAGAGGCCCATGATCACTCTGGATGAACTGCAGAGATCTACAGCTGAGGTGGGAGAGTCTGTCCATAGGACAACAATCAGTCGTACACTGCACAAATCTGGCCTTTACGGAAGAGTGGCAAGAAGAAAGCCATTTCTCAAAGATATCCATAAAAAGCCTTGTTTAAAGTTTGTCACAAGCCACCTGGGAGACATACCAAACATGTGGAAGAAGGTGCTCTGGTCAGATGAAACCAAAATCGAACTTTTTGGCCACAATGCAAAACGATATGTTTGGCGTAAAAGCAACACAGCTCATCACCCTGAACACACCATCCCCACTGTCAAACATGGTGGTGGCAGCATCATGGTTTGGGCCTGCTTTTCTTCAGCAGGGACAGGGAAGATGGCTAAAATTGAAGGGAGGATGGATGGAGCCAAATACAGGACCATTCTGGAAGAAAACCTGTTGGAGTCTGCAAAAGACCTGAGATTGGGACGGAGATTTATCTTCCAACAAGACAATGATCCCAAACATAAAGCAAAATCTACAATGGAATGGTTCACAAATAAACGTATCCAGGTGTTAGAATGGCCAAGTCAAAGTCCAGACCTGAATCCAATCGAGAATCTGTGGAAAAAGCTGAAAACTGCTGTTCACAAACACTCTCCATCCAACCTCACTGAGCTCAAGCTGTTTTCCAAGGAAAAATGGGCAAGAATTTCAGTTTCTCGATGTGCAAAACTGATAGAGACATACCCCAAGCGACTTGCAGCTGTAATCGCAGCAAAAGGTGGTGCTACAAAGTATTAACGTAAGGGGGCCAAGTAATTTGGCACCCCCCACTTTTCAGTTTTTAATTTTTTACAAAAGTTTAAAATATCCAATAAATTTCGTTCCACTTCACGATTGTGTCCCACTTGTTGTTGATTCTTCACCAAAAAATAAAAATTTTATATCCTTATGTTTGAAGCCTGAAATGTGGCAAAAGGTTGAAAAGTTCAAGGGAGCCGAATACCTTCGCAAGGCACTGTACATATTCTGCTTGCTCCTTACAGATGTATATATGAAATATTCACATACAGATGCATGTACATTACAAAAGCCTTTACACTTTATACATACATGTGCAGGCACAAAAATTGTAAGTTTTTAAATTTTGCGTCCTGCTCACCACTTTTCCAAAAAGTCAAAGATATAACTTACCCCAGAAAATTGATGCAAGTTATAGCTGAAACCTACAAACCTACACCATTCCCTGACTGGCGCAGGTTTCAATTCTGGAGCACAGGACCTCCCACGATGCATCTGAATTATTAAGAAGCTGGAGCCTCTTAATAAGTCTGGCACATCTCGCACCAAAGCACAAAGTAATTAAGACAATGCACTCATCTTAATACACTGGCCCCATTGTGCACAGCATATATAAAATTTACAAGCATATATAAAATACACATATACATGTTATGCTCACATACACACATTAAGCTCATATATAAACATACAGTCATGGCCAAAAGTTTTGAGAATGATACAAATATAAATTTTTACAAAGTCTACTGCTTCAGTTTTTCTAATGGCAATTTGCATATACTCCAGAATGTTATAAAGAGTGATCAGCTTAACAGCAATTACTTGCAAAGTCAATATTTGCCTAGAAAATGAACTTTATCCCCCAAAACACATTTCAACATCATTGCAGCCCTGCCTTAAAAGGACCACCTAACATCGTTTCAGTGATTGCTCCATTAACACAGGTGTGGGTGTTGATGAGGACAGGGCTGGAGATCAATCTGTCATGATTAAGTAAGAATGACACCACTGGACACTTTAAAAGGAGGCTGGTGCTTGCCATCATTGTTTCTCTTCTGTTAACCATGGTTATCTCTAAAGAAACACGTGCAGTCATCATTGCACTGCACAAAAATGGCCTAACTGGGAAGAGTATTGCAGCTAGAAAGATTGCACCTCAGTCAACAATCTATCGCATCATCAAGAACTTCAAGGAGAGAGGTTCCATTGGTGCCAAAAAGGCTCCAGGGCGCCCAAGAAAGACCAGCAAGCGGCAGGACCGTCTCTTAAAAGTGTTTCAGCTGCGGGATCGGGCTACCAGCAGTGCAGAGCTTGCTGAGGAATGGCAGCAGGCAGGTGTGAGTGCACCTGCACGCACTGTGAGGTGGAGACTCTTGGAGCAAGGCCTGGTCTCAAGGAGGGCAGCAAAGAAGCCACTTCTCTCCAGAAAAAACATCAGGGACAGAATGATATTCTGCAAAAGGTACAGGGAGTGGACTGCTGAGGACTGGGGTAAAGTCATTTTCTCTGATGAATCCCCTTTTCGATTGTTTGGAACATCTGGAAAACAGCTTATTCAGAGAAGAAGAGGTGAGCGCTACCACCAGTCTTGTCTCATGCCAACTGTAAAGCATCCTGAAACCATTCATGTGTGGGGTTGCTTCTCAGCCAAGGGAATCGGCTCTCTCACAGTCTTGCCTAAAAACACAGCCATGAATAAAGAATGGTACCAGAATGTCCTCCAAGAGCAACTTCTCCCAACCGTCCAAGAGCAGTTTGGCGATCAACAATGCCTTTTCCAGCATGATGGAGCACCTTGCCATAAAGCAAAGGTGATAACTAAATGGCTCAGGGAACAAAACATAGAGATTTTGGGTCCATGGCCTGGAAACTCCCCAGATCTTAATCCCATTGAGAACTTGTGGTCAATCATCAAGAGACGGGTGGACAAACAAAAACCAACAAATTCAGACAAAATTAAAGCATTGATTCTGCAAGAATGGACTGCTATCAGTCAGGATTTGGACAGAAGTTGATTGAGAGCATGCCAGGGAGAAATGCAGAGGTCCTGAAGAAGAAGGGTCAACACTGCAAATATTGATTTGCTGCATTAACTCATTCTAACTGTCAATATAAGCTTCTGTTACTCATAATATGAATGCAATTATATTTCTGTATGTGATAAAAACATCTGACAAACACACATAAAAACCAGAGGGCAGCAGATCATGTGAAAATATAAGATTTGTGTCATTCTCAAAACTTTTGGCCATGACTGTATATATGCATTGCTTATACAGTGGGAATGGAAAGTATTCAGACCCCTTTACATTTTTCACTCTTTGTTTCATTGCAGCCAGTTGCTAAAAGCAAAAAAGTTCATCTTAATTTCTCATTAATGTACACTCAGCACCCCATCTTGACAGAAAAAAAAACAGAAATGTAGATATTTTTGCAAATTTATTAAAAAAGAAAAACTGAAATATCACATGGTCATAAGTATTCAGACCCTTTGCTCAGTATTGAGTAGAAGCACTCTTTTGAGCTAGTACAGCCATGAGTCTTCTTGGGTATGATTTTCACATCTGGATTTGGGGATCCTCTGCCATTCTTCCTTGCAGATCCTCTCTAGTTCCGTCAGGTTGGATGGTGAACGTTGGTGGACAGCCATTTTCAGGTCTCTCCAGAAATGCTCAATTGGGTTGAGGTCAGGCTCTGGCTGGGCCAGTCAAGAATGGTCACAGAGTTGTTCCGAAGCCACTCCTTTGTTATTTTAGATGTGTGCTTAGGGTCATTGTCTTGTTGAAAGTGAACCTTTGGCCCAGTCTGAGGTCCAGAGCACTCTGGAAGAGGTTTTCTTCCAGGATATCTCTGTACTTGGCCGCATTCATCTTTCCTTCAATTGCAACCAGTCATCCTGTCCCTGCAGCTGAAAAACACCCCCATAGCATGATGCTGCCACCACCATGTTCCACTGTTGGGATTGTATTGGGCAGGTGATGAGCAGTGCCTGGTTTTCTCTACACATACCGCTTAGAATTAACGCCAAAAAGTTCAATCTTCGTCTCATCAGACCAGAGAATCTTATTTCTCATAGTCTGGGAGTCCTTCATGTTTTTTTTGGCAAACTCTATGCGGGCTTTCATATGTCTTGCACTGAGGAGAGGCTTCCTTTGGGCCACTCTGCTATAAAGCCCCGACTGGTGGAGGGCTGCAGAGATAGATGACTTTGTGGAACTTTCTCCCATCTCCCTACTGCATCTCTGGAGCTCAGCCACAGTGATCTTTGCGTTCTTCTTTACCTCTCTCACCAAGGCTCTTCTCCCACGATTGCTCAGTTTGGCTGGACGGCCAGGTCTAGGAAGAGTTCTGGTCCTCCCAAACGTCTTCCATTTAAGGATTATGGAGGCCACTGTGCTCTTAGGAACCTTGAGTGCTGCAGAAATTCTATTGTAACCTTGGCCAAATCTGTGCCTTGCCACAATTCTGTCTCTTAGCTCCTTGGGCAGTTCCTTTGACCTCATGATTCTCATTTGCTCTGACATGCACTGTGAGCTGTGAGGTCTTATATAGACAGGTGTGTGCCTCTCCTAATCAAGTCCAATCAGTTTAATTAAGCACAGCTGGACTCCAATGAAGGAGTAGAACCATCCCAAGGAGGATGAGAAGGAAATGGACAGCATGTGAGTTAAATATGAGTGTCACAGCAAAGGGTCTGAATACTTATGACCATGTGATATTTCAGTTTTTCTTTTTTAATAAATTTGCAAAAATATCTACATTTCTGTTGTTTTCTGTCAAGATGGGATGCTGAGTGTACATTAATGAGAAATAAAATGAACTTTTTTGCTTTTAGCAAATGGCTGCAATGAAACAAAGAGTGAAAAATTTAAAGGAGTCTGAATACTTTCCCTACCCACTGTACATGCTGTAACAGAATCAAGTGTGTGAATATCTTAAAAGAACAAAGAACCAACAACGCTAAGAATAAAGGTATGGTAACATAACTAAGTTCAGTGCACGCATATGATAAAGGAACAATCTCAGTCCGTACACCAATGTAGAAATTGATGACAGCAGTACATCACAAAAAGTTGGGACAGAGTTACCAAAAGGCTGGAAAAGTAAGTGGTACTAATGAAAAACAGACTGGCCCGTATTTACTAATGCAGATACTCCTGGAAACTGACCAAAAATATGCCTCAACTTGGCACATTTTTGGGGCACTGTGGCACATCTCTAACTCTGCAACCCACTTGCCATTTTTTTAGACAGTGAGCAGAATGGGGCGGAAATTTAGGTGGGCGGATCCAACAGATTTACTATAACTCCTGCCAGAAAATATGCATGAGTTATACCATAAATGTACGTCAGTCCCTGACTGGCGTAGATCTACATGCAAAATAGAAAACTGTTCTGTGGTCAGATGAATGATAATAGTAATAATAATACATTTTTAATTATATAGTGTCAACATATTCCACAGCACTTTACAAAGGGTTTACATAGGGTTCGTGCACAGGAAAAATGAGACATTACAGTGTATTACATCAATTCACAAAATAGGATTGAGAACCCTACTTGCAAAAACTTACAATCTATGGCAGTGATGGCTAACATTTTAAGCTCGGTGTGTCAAAATTCACAAAAAAACCTAGCTTAACTCGGGTGGCGTGTCACATCCAGAAATAGCCATAATTTTGTGATATTTGTAGCTCTAGTTAAAAAAAGTTATATTTTTGATATATGTATTTATATTATATGTATTTCTGGCCCATCACACAGTATATGACCCCATTTTCCTGGCCCATCACACAGTATATGACCACCTTTTTCTGGCCCATCACACAGTATATGACCTCCTTTTCCTGGTCCATCACACAGTATATGACCCCCTTTTCCTGGCCCATCACACAGTATATGACCCCCTTTTCCTGGCCCATCACACAGTATATGACCACCTTTTTCTGGCCCATTACACAGTATACGACCCCTTTTTTCTGGCCAATTGCACAGTATACAACCCCCCCTTTTTCTGGCCAATCACACAGTATACGACCCCCTTTTCCTGTTTTCCTGGCCCATCACACAGTATATGACCCCCTTTTCCTGGCCCATCACACCGTATATGACCCCCTTTTCCTGGCCCATCACACTTTTATATGTGTTCTAGGTAGGGAAGGGGGGGGTGTGATTTGAATTTCTATTTATTTTTTCATATTTTTTTTTATATATTTTTAACTTTTTTTTTCTACTGTCATTTTTAGACCTCCTAGAAGTCTTGAAGACTTTTATAAATTATAAAATTGCAGCACTTCTATTACAGACTGCTCTATGCAAAGATGACAAACTAATCTTTTTAGCTTTTTATGTCAATAGGGTGTTTGTTTTGGCAATGACTTATTATTTCCCATATTCTTATACATTTGGGAGAAGATTTTGTGTCAACAAATTATAAAAGTATTAGATGCACATACACTTGTAGTCAACCCTTGCATCTACACTTGTAGTCAACCCTTCCAGCCTAAATGCCATAATATAATTCTTATTGGCACCACATCTTAAATCTTTTGGCTTGTGGCTAAAGTGAAAGAACATGTTTCTAACCTGTCAGTTTGAGATTAAATGAGCTGCTCTGATGTCTTTCTATAAAATGACGGGACATGCGATATTTAATAGATGTATTCCCTATGGTGCTTTTATGCTCTAGAAATCTGATTTTTAATTTTCTTTTTTAGTTCAGTCCACATAACTCAAGCCGTACATACAGAAAACCCTGTACAGCTCAATGGGATATTGTTCTGTTTAATACATGAATAATAGTGTACTGATTTTGTTAATGTTAACTTAATTGACATACATTCTGACAAAACAAGGTAAAATGTGGCTCTAGTTATATGCTGTTCCGAAAATAATGTGCCTGATAACAGAATTCCAATAGAGATGTTCCTCAGCGTATGAAGCTGTATTTTATTATATGAAGCTAACTATGAAGCTGTATTTTATTTATTTGGAAATTGTGTGTCATAGCTTAGTATATAGCTAATTGAAATTAATACAAATCCCAGAATGCATTTGCATCGCTAGAATATGGGCTGTCATGTGGAATTCCCATCTTAGGAGGGGAAGGAGGAGCTTTCCCTTGTATACTAATTAAAGATGATAAATAAAGCACATGCTCATGTAATAAACATACTGTACTGTACATGAGATAGAAATATATAAATGACATTTAAAACAGTTTAATGTGTATATATCCATATTTTAATTTTTTTATTTGTAAGATTTGCAAAAAATTTAAAATTGTTACACAAAAAAAATCACTTCTAAAACATTTGCTGTGGTTGGCTGTGGGGCAGTTAATGAAACATAACTTTTTTATGTCAAAATGCAGTCTTGTAGGTAAAATCAACTTTTTCTTTTACATTAAATGCAAATGAGCTCTTCCATTCAGCTACAGTGTGCCCCCCTCCTGCTAGAGCCCCCATGTTTGCCATCACATTTTGGGACCTGTCAGTCTTTATGTTTTTTTTTTTGTTTTTTTTTAAACTGTAATTTTTATTAAAGTTTTAAAATAGTCACAGATCAAATACAGAAAATTCTTCATAGGAAATAATCTGTTAAGTTAAAATAGTAATACAGAGACAAGGTTTAGGAGACAGGACAAAGGGAAGGAACAATAAGGAGAAAAACAAAGCAGGGGGGGTCAGATCTCAGACACCTTGTTTGGCACAGTAGGTATCCCAGTGGGACCAAATTGCTTCGAATGCCTCTACCGTATGGTTAAGGGAGGCGGTCAAGTACTCCAGACTGCGGATGTCCTTCAATCGGGCTATCAATTCTGAGATCGCTGCAGGAAGAGCTTCCCTCCAATGGCGGGCTATGAGCGTTTGGCTGCGGTACACAAGTAAAGGGATAGCTTAGATGTATTTTTACTGAGACCTTTTGGAGGGAGATTCAGCAGATAAATCATGGGATCCAGGGGTACGCCCTGGATGAAAAGAATGTTAGTCAGCTTCCCAACCTCGAACCAGAAAGGGCGGACTAGGGGGCATTCCCAAAAAATATGGAACAATGTTCCTGGTGTTGTTTGGCGTCAGTGTTTATGTTAGGGGGCAGCACTGGGTAGTGGCCACCAATGAATACAAGTGCTATGGCAAGCATGGCCACGCTTTGGATGTATGAAGAGCTCATTTTCATATTGATTAAAAGTAAATTCTAGACCATTGTAGGTGAAGTGGGGAATGAGTGACAGACACCCACTTAAGGCTAAGGCCCCACATAGTGGGCCACAGCAAAAAAGCGCTGCGGGGAAAAACTGCAGTGGAAACGCATTGCGTTTTTTCCCGCATCACTTTTCACATGAAGTCCGCAGAGGTTTCCTCAGCGGACTTTCTACTTCAATTATACCTATAGGGAAACCGCCTGCGTTTCCATAGGTATAATTCACGTGTAGCAATTTCCAAAACCGCAAGTTACAGAAATCGCAGCATGTCCGCTGTGAGTATTTTCCCACAATGTGTGAGTGGGATTCGCTAGAATTTTGCAGGGACTGTAAAAAAGCGAGTTTTTTTCCGCAGCATTTCGTCCATGGCCAAACCGAGGCCAAACCCAGCCTAAAGGAGGTCTGTTTAGTTTCAGCAAGTAGGAAACCCTGCACGCACACAGAAAATGACAGTATGGTATGGGTTCTACTGCTGTTAGAGAAGATGGTGTTATTTCTCTCCAGGAAGCATAGTCCTGATGGACCTAGAAAGTTAAATAAGCTGTTTATCAGCAGCTGGAGCAAATGCAGAGTCAAAAATTGAATATTTTAATTAAGTAGTTGAGAAAAAGCAAATATCTGGTGCCAGTTACCTGTCTTGGAGCTGTCTGAGCACAAGTGCCATTAGCCACTCATCTGCTACTTCCCCAGGTAAGGAATTTTTTTATTATTACTGAATTCATGTCAATTTGCTCATAATTCAGCATAAATGACAGTTTATGAGCCATTGTGAGCAGAGATAAGGGTTATAGATTAAGCCCAGATTTCACAAAATGTTTTACAATCAAAATAAGTAAAATGTAATAATAAAAAAATGCTTTCAAAGGTGTCCACAGCCATTAAAGGAGTTTTATGGACTTTTATGATTGATGAGCTATTGTAAGGATAGTTCTCATCAATTGAAGATTGTCAGGTGTCTGACACCCTGGCGGATCAACTGTGACGTCACATTCATTCATTGGTGGCATGGTCTGTTCTGAGCTCAGGCCCAATCAAGAAAATGGGTTGAGTTGTGATACTAGTAACTATACAAATGTATGGCACTGTGCTTGATGTGCTGTGAAGAGGCCATTGTGGTCACCCGCATTGCTGATTGGCTGGGGTCTTGAGTGTGAAACTCCTGCCGATTTTCAATTGATGACCTATCCTAAGGATAGGTGATCAATTAATAAGCCTGGAAAACCCCTTTAATATATTTAAGCTCTAAAGTATTATCCATTTGAACATACAGTATATTATATGTATACATATATCAGTCTATACATATATCCAAAGTATGTATAGATTATTAAAACAGTAACTGCTTAAAAACGCTACAAAGATCAACAACTATGCATATCACTTTAAAGAAAATACCATTTTGGCTTTGAAGTCATTGTTACACAGTCTCCCTGAGAGCAGTTAAATACCAGAGAAACTGTCAGAATCACTGGTAACGTATTAAAATTCATGTCAACTCAAAATCCATTTTTCCTTTGTGCATCGTATATTGTATTACAGCATTTATCTGCAGCATAGAATACATGAGTAGAGCAATACAATGCATACATTTCATGCTTCTGTGCTGATGAATGAATAACTTACTGAATATTGGTGAAATCATTTCTTTTCTGATTACCCTAAAATAATTACGAGCAGTAAATGTCTCTCATCCCCTTGCAGGATGGCTAGCAGTATATTTATGGTTACTGTATGTGTGGAAGCATGGGCTTAGGCTCTGTTCACATCTGCTTGGTGGCCATGGCACAAAGACTCAGAGCCACTCGCATCCACGTGAATGGGACTGGGTTGCAGTACCTGCATAGTACCTAGACACTGCTTCACAGAACATTGTGCCCCCTGGTTTGACACCCATGAATTGTCAACCTATTGATTAATCATATGTTAGATATTTTATTCTCAGGAATGCTCCTGAGTTACTAGAGACCAGAAACACAGCTGTAATAGGGGTTATGTTAGCCCCTAGACAAAGGACAGGGGATAACTTGCAGGTTGGTAGGGGTCTGATCACTTAAACATTAAAGTGACTGAGGCCGGGGCCCCACGTTGTGAAAACACTGAGTTTTGGCTAAATATGGCTAATCCCAAAACACATTGCAGAAAAAAATCCACTGCTGAAATTCTGCAATTTCAAAAACATATCAAATCACAGCATGTTAATTATACCTATGGAAATGCTGGCGGTTTCCTATAGGTATAATAGAAGCAGAAAGTCTGCAGAGGATAACTCTGCGGACTTTCTGTGAAAAACGCTGTGGAAAAAAACGCAATGTGTTTCTGCCTCGGTCTTTACCGCATCTTTTTTTGGCTATATGGGGCCTTAGCCTAAAAGGGGTTTTCTCATCTGGAGAAGTTATCCCTTATCCACAGCGTAGGAGATAACTTGCAGATCAGTGGGGGTCTGACCACTCAGACCCCCACTGATCAAGAGAATTGAGGATTTTTGTCCCCTGTTCTGAAAGAAGTGGTGGGTGCAAGGTGGTCAGGTAAAGGGCACACTGCTTAATTCATTTCAATGGGAGTTCTGCAGATAACTGAAGTACAGCAGTCAAAGCCAATCCCATTGAAATAAATGAAGCAGTGTGCATGCTGCATGAACACAGTGTGACCTCCAATCCATTCAAAATGGGGGACAAAAACCCCACTGTTCTCATGATCTGTGGAGGTCTGAGCAGTTGATCTGCAAGGTGTCCCCTATCCTATGGCTAAGGGATTACCTGCCCAGATGGGAAAACCCTTTTACATGACTGCATGAAGAGTGCAAAAAAAAACAAAAAACATTCCAAGACAGAATCAACATTTTTCCTTCCGATTTGGGTATGAATGGTAAAGAAAATGTCATACTGCTGAACTCTGCTACAAGGTAAGTAAAAGTACTGACAATGTTAGACTTTGTTTACTTTTCCCTTTTTACATTTTACAATTCTGCTCCATGAAGCAAAGAACAAAAATGGAAAAATAGACTGCCAGACCAGTCATATGATGAGCACCAGAGGTATCCTGCATTATTTCTTCCGTCAGTTTTGACAGAATTTCTGACAGGCTCTAAACAGAGACTCCATCTATAATGTAAGCAGAGCTTTACTCCACCTCCATGTGAGCATTACTTTTATGCTCATAGTGTAAAAGTGGAGTTTTCCTTTAAATGATTTTTTCCATATCATGAAGTAATGGCATAGTGCAAGGATATGCACCATTTTCTGATCATTGACATCGACTGCTGAGCTACACAGATCCTGAGAATGAAGGTGCCACTTGTACAGCCATGTTGATGGCCACCAGCAGGGAATGGTAACAAGGCCATATAAACTTGAGTAGTGAACCTTTTCAATCTGAAAGAGATTATACGATTTGTAAAAAAATTGTATCACATGGCATTATGTTATTTTTATATGACTGGGGCTCATGATATTTCCTGATGGCAATGGAAAAGTGATAGATATTCTCCTTTTTTATTGATTAAACAAATTGGCTTAGAGGAATCCAGATATACTGTAGATGTATAGGCTTGCATATTAGTATGCCTCTAACACAAAAAACAGGAACAAGACATGACTAATGCAATCTAGTATCAGCACATACTGGGATGTACCCTCCATTATATTTTGACATTGCTTATATACAGTATAATAACTTGGGTGCCTTGTATACAGTAGTATTGCACATTGTAGCACTGTATGGTATTTATCAAGGTAATCCTAATAAATGTAGTTTCTTCTAAGGTTGAACTGAGACACACTTTTCCTTGCTAGCATACTTACCATTAGTTACATGCTAGATTGTTCTACCATCAATGTGTGAAATATGCATGAGCAGCAATATTTCGTAAAAAAGATCAGCTGTGTTGTCATTCATACTTTTCAATATAGAGCATCAATGATTATTATATGTAGAATACAGAACACAACGTGAAGTTGTCATATTGCAAATAAGATGATGGATAAGATGGGTGTCTTGGGCAACAGAAGTCAACACTAGGGACTGAGGATCTAAACCAATTGACACTGGGGACAGTGGCGCTATACGAATGTAACCAAAGAACTAGGGTGAGAGAGGTGTAACCAGCAATCATGGTACTACTGCCACCATGACACCTCTGAAAGGTTTCTTTTTTTTTTTCTCAGCAGATGCACAGGGATAATGTACACAGTGATATCACAGTACACATAGGAGCAACAAAAAAGCAAACTATCCTATCCTGTAATCCGTAGGGGACAGTATGTTGCTGGGAGGCAGGGACTCCTAGCAGCATAGATAACTATAATAGTAAGAGTCCCACTCCTGGCATGAAATTCAGGGCAGTAAATTCGCTGAACACACAGATAAAGTTTCATAGGTAAAACTTGGTCGTGTGAGTCTAAGTTAACAGATCCAATACTAAGAATGTACAGACACATAACCACACAAAGCTACACAGCAAAATCCGTATAACACCAAAAAGGTATCTAAAAATATAACTTTATTAAGGTCACAAAAAATACACAATATGCAAAGTAAAAAGAAATCTCACTATACATAAATGGATTGAACAATACAGGGATAAAGTGCACAGGGATATCAATAATAATGCATACAGTGATGTCACAGTAGTGGGATAATGTAAACAATGATCTAACAGTAGCGTTATAATGTGCACAGAGATGCCACAGTACAAGGGTCATCTACTCAGTGACATTGAAGCATAAGAATTTTGCAAACAATGATGTTAAAGTACAAGAAAAATGCACATCGTCATATGATAGTATATACATAACACACCTAAAAGGTCACCACAAAAATTATATATATATATATATATATATATATATATTGATGTCACATTGTGTTATAATGCACCAATGATGTTACAGTACATGGGTTATGCAGTAATGCAGTAACAGCACATGAATAATGCAAAATGTAATGCCACAGAGAAGGGATGATGCATTGCTCTACATTACATGTTACTCATACACTTTCATAGCCATCACTAACTGCACCTTATATCGGAGTAGAAATGAATGCCTTAATGGTTTGGCCCCATAGCAGCTGCCATACCTTCTACCATGATAGTTATAGCCAAGAAGAGCAATAAACTGTTATACACCACTGAACGTCATGGCAATGAAAGTGTAGAAAGAAAAGCAAATAAGACAGTAGTAACATAATTTATATCTCTCTAATACTGAAGTCTGGTTCAATAGCTGCCATTTCTACTTAGAGGTGCACCCAGAAATTCATCCTAGGGGGTTCAAGAGATAGGGCAGAGTGAAACATGGCTTACAAGGCTACTTTAATATGTCTTAAAGGGAATGATGTAGAGTGCCTGTTCATGGATGGCTAAATTCCCTCTAAAATGGCTAAAAGGTAGGCACAGGAGCCCAGTTACTGGATCTCCTGTCAATATGTGGTGGGAAGTTGATTGGTGATCATTCTTACCCATGGAAACATTGGGCCCCCATAAGTGTCATGGGTACTGGCAGTGGTGTAGCTATATGTTTGTAGTGGAAGCAATCGCAACCAGGCCCTGGAGCCTCAGGGTACAAAGGTCCCTCTACAACAAGGAGCTTCAAGCCATGTCTCTGGGTCCTGGCATCTGTCCAGCTTGACCAGGTAGCACAATTTCCAGACTAGACATTTTTAGTTGTGTCTGTGTATGTAAGCCTGTGATAATTTTCCTCATGAGCAGTATTATTTTTTCTATACTTAATGCCTCATGCACACGACCGTAATTTATTTCAGTATATTATCTGCAATTACGGGTCCATACCTGTGGAAAATATACAGGCCTATTCTTATCAATGGGTCTATTCACACATCTGTAGCTTTTGTGATTGTGTGGTTGGTCCATAGAAAAGATCCTCTAAATATGGAGCAGATCTTATATCTGTGCGTTTATGGGTCAGTGGAAATCATAGATGGCACACACAATGGTTCATGGGCCTAAATGGCCACTAGATATAATCTGCAGATCTCCTTCAGCATTATCACTAGACTCTTTTAATGAATTTTTCTTAGAAAGCCTGGTGAATGTGAATGTGCTAAGGATTGACATAAGCATACAGAAAAGAATGTTTCTGCAGTTTGTCAAAAAACAGGGATATTTCTAGGTACCAAAACATCCAAAAAGCAATGGGCTGGCCCTGGAGATTAGGGTGAACAAAAGACCACGACAATATCCTATAATTTTAAAAGAAATTCTTAGTAGTCTGTATGAGTCATAAGAGAGCATAAAACAACCACGACACTTTGACATTCCTTGTAGCAGCCGCCATGATCAATAAAGGCATGTGCTGCTCGCTGCCAGGTCCTCTCTCCACAGCTCTAAAATAGTTTGCAAGGACAGGCTGACTTTCTGCGTCATTAAACATGACCTTTCCTCATATAAGACAAGAAAAGAGAATACAGCCCCATCTATCTATATTCATAATTCACATCATCACATTATAATAGAAGTAAAGTAGCAAGAATGACTAGGGTAGTATGCATACTTCTTATTGTATACTAAATATATAAATATGTAAGCTGGCTTTTATATGTGACCCTGATGAGTCTGATTGATGATGGCCTGAATTATAATCAAGTCAGTTACCAGAACATCTCTGATCATAGACTCCCCCTGACTAGTCATTTACCTATTCATTTGTGATCTGATGATCCTAAACTGACCATGGTTCACCATGGAGCAGTACATACACTTAATGACAAAAGAAATAACTGCACCCAAATAGATTGCTGCAAAGCTCAGCACACAGTTATGTTTCAGGCTGGATTCACATCTGTGCTGGAGTCTCAGTAGGAGACTACACCGCAGAAACCACCAAAAATCAGTGGAGAGAAAAGTCCTGCATGTAGGACTTTTCTTTCCGCCGCTTTCAGTATAAAAAACGGCGGAAACCCGGCGGACCCAATTATAGTCAATGGGGTCTGCTGGTGTCTGCATGTTTTAGCAGTCCACCTCTCCATCATTCGGAGAGCTTGGTGCAGATGTGAACCTAGCGTCAGGCAGATATGTAAATTGTTACTGGTGTAGTTTGAGTAGATACTGGGTCTTGTCACAAGAGGGCGTAAAATGCTTCTTCTGCTGTCCTGTAAAAATCTCTCAGAGGCTACTTTTGGGTAGTGTACCTCTTGGTGAGAGATAATGCTAGACATGCTTCTACAACGTACTTGATGACGTTTTGACCAGTTGATGGACTTTGAAAATGGGCTCATCATTGGACTTAGAGAAGCAGGATTTTTGATGAATTGCCTGCCATCTAGACTGTTCTGACCTAGTTGTTAGAAGGTGTTGAGAGCAGTGGTTATGTGAAGGCACACACACTTGACCACCAATAGAGAGGATTGTTTGAATTGCTGACAAGCATGAGCAGCCCCCTCAGTTTCCTTGTCCACCATCCAGACAAAGATGACACTTCCATTACACATCCCTGCCTATGCTTAGACCAGTTACAGGCACTTAGCAGAGGGAAATTTAGTTCATGATGCCCATTATGTGTCTTGCCATTGACAGCCAAACCATCCAAAGTTCTGTATGGGATCCAATGGCAGCCGTATTTGAGTATGGAGGCCTTGTGGTACGTGCTTGAAACCTACCTTTGATATAGAGCAACACACTGCACCAACCGCTGGTGTGATGATTTAGGAAGCCGTCAACAATTGGTCACCTCTAGTAGTGACACCAGGGACACTACCAGCTCAGCGATATACCCTCAGAATATCCTGCGACCACATGTGTTGCTTCTCATGGTAGGGCTTCTAACTGGGAAACTGGAATTTTTGAGCAGGACATTGCTTTCACCAGTACTTGTTAATGATAAAAGGTGAATTTTTGTATGTTTTGGATGGAAAGTATAGTATAGTATATTTTTTTCCAGAGGTGCCCTGAGTCTGAAAAGTATGGGAAACACTGTGGTATATGTTTGGAAATTCTATACTAATGTGTACTCCGGTATCCTCCCACACTCCAAAGACATACATAGGGAATGTAGATTGTAAGCCCTATATGGGACAGTGACGGTCAATGTCTGTAAAGCGTTGCGGAATATGATGGCGCTATATAAGTAAGCTAAATAAATAAATAATAATAATAAATATCTTCCCTGCAATGCGCTGGTGTCCACAGGTTCATTTTCTATAAACAAGCTGGAACTTATTGCTTAAGGATTTTACTACCATGCACACATTGTATCCTAACAATTATTTTTTATTATCTAGTAGGTTTTTTGTTGTTTTTTCACAAAATTATCACCTTATCTATTGCCAGATATTGTATTGTATTTACTGCTCTGCCTGTAATAGACAAGAGATGAAGAACAAATCATGCAATGCACTCAGTGAAGAGAGTCATAACTTGTAGCTCCTGTGCTCCAGTACAAAATCTATAAGGGTGTGTTCACACGGCTGAATTTTTCCTAGCTGAAAAATTCAGCTTCAGGAATTTTCCTAGCTGCCAGGCAGAATTTTCCTCTGCCCATTCATTTCAATGGGAGTTATCAGGTGGATTTGGGAGTTAATGAATTCATTTATTAACAAATCTTGTATTCCTAGTAAATGAATGTAGCTATTGTCATATATGCTGCTTGTTGCCAATTTATGTATATAGCATGTTATTTTCCCATATAGAAAGTAGGAAGCCTGACATATTAAAGTAAGTTTTTGTCTGATCACAGTATATCACGTCTGCTGTCACTGACTTATGGCAGTGTACTTTTTTTTTTACATGGAAGCTTTGTGCTCTGCAGTCTTGTGAAGAATTCAAGCCATTACCACCATTATTAAAGAATTTCAAAAGATCTAGGGCAAAAGCTTGTGTGTTATTGAAATTCCAGCAGCATAGTTGGCATCATAGTCAACATGGTTCAATGAGACAATTCTGCTTTCCTTAGGACATATGACAACACAAGCAAGTAAATTTTATGCATAAAAATATTAATATGCATTCCTTCCCTTCCCAGTTAGCGAGCCCTAAACAAAGTTGCTAATATCTAAAGCAAACAAATAATAATGGAAAATATATTATGCAAAAACACAGTTAACAAACCTAATGTTGTAGAAAAAACAAATGTGTCAAGCTAGTAAAATGATTCATTTCAATGATGCAGAGACATGTAATAGAAATTATAAAAATCCTTTTAGTGCTGAACAGCTTGATGTATCTTGCTCAGAATAATGTGCAACCCGAACAGAACAATGTAACTTTAAACAATTCAAGTGGCAGGGGAATGCTATGAGGTTTGTGACTTTGTGCCACAAAAATGGTGCAGAAACAGTATTAAATAGGCCCCAGTGACTTCACAATACATAGATAAAAAAACAGTGATGTCACTGTATAGGGATACTAAAGACAGTGATGTTACTGTCCAGGGATAATGAATGCAATGATGTCACAGTGCAGTATTCATAAACACACCTATGTCACAGTACAGAGATAACAAACACAGTGGCCCAGATTTACTAATATTTAGAAAGTGAAAACTTAAAAAGGCAGTCTGATTATTTATTTATTTTTTTGAAGGCCCGAGGTAGTGCTGTCTTCTACCTATTTGCCAAAAAAGTGTGACGTGCCACACTAAAAAAGTGCACAAGGATGCAATCAAGCTCATGAACCTAGTGGCTTTGATCCGGTGGCCCCTTCCATACCACCAAGTGGTTCTCTACCCTCCATCACCAGTGTTCTGTTACCTCCCTACAGTAGGGTGACCAGTCCCACTGGCTGAGGTAATTACTAACCAGCGATAAGAACAGATACTACACTTGATTTTAGCCAAAAGGCAGAGAAACAACAGCTTCTAAACATGGCAGTCTGTTTTTTTTTTTTCCGAAGGTCCCAAAAATGTGCCAATGAATCAACCTGTGCACGACAAAAAAGTGGGGGTGCCACTGAAAAAAACGTGCTCAGGATGCGATCTATCGCAAAACCCATCTCCAAAGACAATGGGTCTCCTGAACTGTCCCCAGACTCAGAGCCAAAAGGTCCAAAAGCCCGGGGGCTATACTTGCCCAACTGCCGGAACAGAAGGGCCAACTTGCTCGGTTTCCTCCCAGGCTGCCACTACCAGGAGTATTACCAAGCCAGCTACTTGCTCAGTTTCCTCAAGGGCTGCCACCCCAAGAGTACTACTAGAGCCGATACCTGTTGTCCACCTCCACATAAGCAGAGGCAGAACGGGCAAACAAGGAAGGAGGGAACCAAAATGGCCACACAACTCCAACCCCTAGACTTCGGGTAGGACCCAAAAGGGTTTCCGCATCCCTTCATCCACAAGTGAATAGAGTGCCTGTGTACAGGCCCGGTCTATCCACTGGATCTATAAAAATTACCCGTGCTGGATAAACCAAGCATCAGGGTGGAGTGCAATCAAAGTGATTCAAGTGCGTGTGCAATGTGCCACACTCAGTGGGTTTCCCACGCCCAGTGAGTTTTGGCACCTCGGGAGCCACCGAACCCCCCGAGGCACTTGCACTTTGAGACCTTCGAAAGCATTCCGGCCTCTTGGCCTCGATCCCAGGGTAGACGGCTCAAAGCTTGATGTGGTTCTCTGACTACTTTCAAGGTGTTCCATTGGCTCCCAACGGTGGGTCCATCACCTCCACCTGCGGAGCCAACTTACTAACCTCTACTGATAAGAACAGATACTACACTTGATCTTAGCCAAAAGGCCGAGAAGCGAAACTTGGCAGTCTGATACTATACCAGATTTATCACTGTGACTTATGCTGGATGATAAATCGGGCAGATCTTTAGACTGTCAAGTCTGTACTTATACCAACCTTTATTTGGCTTACTGTGTGCCAAAATTTTTCGACACTAATTTGCTGCATTTTTGGTGCATCATGGGACATTTAAGCCATGCCCTCTCTTTTTTTTCTGACAACCCACATTTTGAGCATGTTGAAAAATTGTAGCCCAAATTAGATGAGCCAAGATGTGCCACATTGCACCAAAAATGCGGCATACTGCACCAAAGATGCACCATATTTACGCCAGGGTCTAGTTATATCCACAATAGTAAATCTGAGCCAGTGATGTCACAGTGAAGGGTTAATAAACACAGTGATGTCACAATACAGAGATAATAAACACTATTGTCATAGTATAGGAATAATGAACACAGTGATGTCACAATATATAAATAATAATCACAATGATGTTATGTTGCAGGATTATGAATGGAGTGATGTCACAGTACAGCATTAATAAGTACAGTACACAGATAAGACCAGCATTTTGTCCCAGCCTTAATCACTTTGTGCATTGGCGCAAGATGTACTAGAACTATTAAGAGGCTCCGACCTCTTAATAATTCAGGCCCATTATTGAAGGTCCAATACACCAGAATGAAAACCTACGCCAGTCTGAATCTGTTTAAATAAGTCATAATAAATTTGTCAGGCTGAGGTGTCTCTGCCCTGGCCCATCTTCATTTCAAGTGTAAAGCGAAATGAAAAAAGGAACATGTGGCAAAAATTGTGACTCTTTCATGCATTGTATGCCGAAAAACTGGCATACAAGGCATGATAAGTCAGCTACTGTACAGAGATAATAAACACTATTGTTATGGTAAAGGAATAATAAATAATAAGTATTGATTCACAATGCAGGGATATTGAACATTGTGATGTTACCGTAAAATAATAATACAAACAAGACTTTTTTCTGTGCCATTTTCAGTTTAAAATCAATGGACATCCGATCAACATCATTATAGTCAATGGGGTGCGCATGGGCTCTGGGTGTAACCACCGTTTTAGAGGTCCATTGTTCAGGTTCCCCAATGGACCTGAATGACGAAGAACCAACGCTTGTGTGAACCTAGCGTTAAGGAATAATAATCACAGTGATAATGAATGTAGTGATGTCACAATACAAGGATAATAAACAGTGATGTTATAGTAGAGATATTAAACACTGTATTGTCATGATGCATAGATAATATACACTGCCTTGTCATAGTACATAGATAATAAACACTATATTATCATAATACATAGATAATAAACACTGCACTGTCATAGTAAAGGAATCAAAAACAGTGATGTCACTATATACCTATATTACAAAATTATATCTATGCCTTGGGATTAGAAATACAGTTATATCAAAACAGAGAGATAATGGCCAAAGTGATATAACATTACAGAAAAAAAACAGTAACAATGAAGTAATAATAAACGCAATATATAGATAATAAACAATGAGAAATGATGTGGAATGGGGAAGGGTTTTGCACAAAGTGGTCACAGTACAGCAATCTTGCTTGTGTATATCAAGCATAGTCATAATAAACAAGATGTCATAAATCAGTAATAAACAAAGTGATGTCACTGTACAAGCATAATAAACACTATGAAGTCATAGAATAGGACTCTTAGACAAAGGGATGCCATACTATGGAAAAATGTTCACAGAGATGTCATTCACAGAACAGGATAATAAACATGGTGATGTCACAAATGAAGACTAATGAAGTCAGACAGTGATGATGACATCACAGGGAAAATAAGAACAGCTCTTCAGACATTGGGGCTCCTGGGAATAAAGGCAACCGCAAAGGACAAATGGAACAGCACACTGAAGGTATATCTGAATGCATTATCTATTTTCAAGGTATTTTCTAAAGACTTTTTTTTTCCAGTAACAAAATTTGTCTCCAAATATATCTGAGTTTTACTGAAATTAGAAAGAAATATTATCAAGAAAATGATGATGAATTGCAGGCATCATAGAGCAAAGGACAAAGAATAATGCAGTTTATATTAGTGGCAAAGAAAAAAAGGAATACCAGCAATACTATCCCTGTGCTTAAGTGCTTTTGCATCTCCAAAGATAAGGATAAGAGAATGAATGATTCATAGATATGCATGGAAGCTGAGTATCACAAATTGATGTTATTAATTCACAAGCTGGATAATGGAACCCAGGGGTCATTTTTTAACATATGATGAATTTATAAATGTGACTGGAATCTAGCAATGGAAGATGACAAATGAGGGAACTCCTGGGTGGTTTAGTCATCTGAGCACACTTGACACTTCTCTTTTAAAAGCAAATCATTTTTACACACAGGCATAATGATCGATGTCAGCGCTGGACTGAAAAATGACCCTTACTCAGTTTACATATGGTCCAACCACAAATGCTGGAAGTCTACACTAGCCCTCATAATACCCATGTAACACTCCTTTACTGAGGAATTGATCTCTGAGAAATTCACATAAACACATAGTAACTAGTGTAACTAGATTCCCATGGGCAGCAGGGAAAATTTGGGATCTGGGCACCATCTTTCCTACCACCACCAGCAGCTTGTTGCTCAGATGGGAAGGCACTAAAGGAAAACTTATTTAAAGGGGTTGTCCAGTTTTTACAAGTTAAGCTAAGAGTAGAAAATTTGATAATATAAAAATAAGTAACTATTACCTGTTCGTAAGGTTGAAAAAAGACGCAGGTCCATCAAGTATAACTTACAGTATAATCCTACAGTGTTGATCCACAGCACAAAAAAACCCTATAGGGCAAAAAACAATAACCCAATATTAGGGGAAAATTCATTCCCATCTGCAAATATGGAAATCCCTGGATCCACCTCTGATCTCCAGAAATCTAATTTCTGTAACTTGTACAAAAAGGGTCCTAACAGATCTGTTATATCTGAAATTAATTGTTAGACTAATTAATTATATCCTTCAATGCAAATTTTATTAGATAAGTATCTAGCACTTTTTAAAAGCTGATATAGGTTTTGCCATTACTACCTCTTGTAATTCATAATCTGACTGCAATAACTGTAAATCACCCTTTCCTATATAGATGTCTATTGTCCTTCCTCCACCTGTAAACAATGTACTTCTTGGACAGAATAAATAATGTGCCAAGTCTTTGTACTAACCACAGATATATTCGTACATGTAAATCATATCAGAGCATGTTTTTTCCAAGTTTAATAAGTCTGATTTTGTCAGTCTCTCATTATAAGTGAGACTGTCCATCCTATATAATAAACTATTTGCTTGACATAGAATCCTCTGTAGCTCTACTATAGCCTTTTTAGCATTTGGAGACCATAATGGAATCCCATGTTTGAAATGTGGTCTTACAAGTGATCTATAGAGGGGTAATACTACACTGGGATATGTTTTTTAATCTCTTTTTATATACCCTAAAATCTTATTTGCTTTTGCAGCTGCTACTTGACATTGAATATGGCTTCTTAGCTTACCTGTAACCAGAATACTCAAGCCTTTCTCTTGTTCTGTTGTCCCAAGTGTTATAACATTTTAATGTATATGTATTAATACTGTGGTCTAGGTATTTTACTTTACCTTTATGAACATTAAAATTAATTTGTAATGTTTTTGCCCATGCTACCAGCTTATCAAGTTCAAGTTCTGTTTTAACAAATTTACAAAGTTTTGTATCGTCAGTAAAAACTGTCACTTTACTTTCTATCCCATCCACAAAGTCATTAATAAAGAGAGTAAAAGAAAACTGGACCTAACATCGATCCCTGTGGACAATTCCACAATAGTTGCACAATTCCACCTTTTTGTCTTTCTTAAATATTGATAGAACATAAGCAATCCTACAATCCAATGGTACTGAGCCTGTCAAATGAGAATCGAAGACAAGATGAGATACAATTGTTTATCAATTACCAAGCTATTTCATTTCAGATGTAGATTTACTTCATCTGGTGTAAGTTAGTACGGCGCTTCCTCATGATACACTGTGCGTAGTTACAGTCATACTTCATGATGGGTCACTGAAACAGTCACTTAAAGGGGTTGTCCTGTTCTTTTTTTTTTTTTAAGATGACCTATCCTCAGGATAGGTCATCATTAAGAGATCAGTGGGGGTCCAACACTCTGGGACCACTGTTGATCAGCTGTTTGAAGAGTTTGTAGCACTCATGTGGCCACTGTGACTCTTTCATGATTTACATCAAGTATTGCAATGTTATTACAGCCTTGTCCCATTCACTTCTATAGGCTGAGGTTGTAGTTATAGCTTCTGGTTATTATGAAACAAACAATGTACTACACAGTGAAGGGGTCTTAGTGCTCACATGAGTGTCACAGTCCCTTGAAACAGCTGATCAGCAGGGTCCTGGGTGTTGGACCCCCCACTGTTGTTTTATTGATGATGACCTATCCTGAGGATAGATGATGGCATCAGCAGCCCCATCCTAGAGTGCAGATATAGTACTGCATGGTACACGTAGTAATAATAATAGTGCTCCTTAACAGTAATAGTGGCCCTTACGTAAACCTTAAAACATACCTAACCCTTAACTTTTCACAGGGACACACCCTATGTGTGATCACCATATACAATAGCTGACCTTCTTCTATAGACACCACTTTGGTGTCAGTGTAATCCAATATGTATACAGTGCCCAGTGTAGAGAGCCAGTTTAATTACTCAGTTCCAAAAATCAATGCACTTTCTACAAAATGAATGAAATGCTTTGTAATCACTGACCACATATGGGTCATGCAGAGACTTAATTCTGAAAATTGTCAATTACTCAATTATAGATAATGGAATCATGCTGTATCAGCATTCATTTATAGAGCCCCTCTCTTACACATTACTAAGCGTCTTTACTGAAATCTGTATAAATTCTGTAAGAAAATGAATGCATTGCCATTTGGAAAATACTGATGCTTTCTTTAAAGGAGTATTATAGCTTTATTTTTGTATAATAAAAAGTTAAATTTTTCCAGTATACTTCATGTGTCGATCACTACCAGTTTTTAAGATATCTACTTGCGGTCATTCTCTACTCAATTCATGAGGTCCACGGTATTAACAACTGACAAAATAACAGCAAAAGTCATAGGGGATTCTCATAAACCAGCATGAAACTCAAATAAGATTGTGGATCCCTAAACCACAACTGGTAGGAGCTGGAAGCCGTAGTAACATCTGACAGCCTAGAAACACCAAAGTGGTAGGACAGGACGAGTAGCAGGAAGGATGTGACTCAGGCAGGACGTGGTACAGCAGTTCTCATATGGAACAAGAGACTAGGCACAGGCCATAAACTCAGAACCTAGAGATGTTAGGAACAGGGTCCAGGAATAGTTGGGGTTGGAACCAGGAGATACAAGGACCAGCACCCATGAGTAGGCGGGATCACATCAGGAGTGAGGTCTTGGCATGATGCAGACCATAGAATATAGGCACAGGTTTCTGAATACAGACAGGATACAGGTTCAGGTTTCACTGGTTTTCCCATGATTCATCTCCCTCCTCTCCCCTCCAATGAAATCACACAATAGTCACATGATGCTGTGATGTTTCGTTTGGGAGCTCACTCCCCCTCCCCCCTGTGAGCAGCAAACACAGAAGTGAGAGCAGGGAGATGCATCATGGGAAATGTAAATAACAGTGATATATAAGGAATCTCAAGTAAAATATAGCCAAGAAAAGGGTGCACAAGGAAACAGTGAGTATTTAGCACGGCAGTGGATGTATTTGCAGATAATTTTTGGAAACTGAATAACCCTTTTAACCAGCCCTTCATTACTCCCTGGATAGCCCCTTTGAATCTGTGTATTGTATGTATTGGGAATGTAGAGCTCTCTGTAAGAAAAGCTCTAGTACAGAATTGTGAATCTGATTTTACATACTGTGACAGCTTGGGGGAATTAAACTCAAATGGCGGCAGGCTCCTGGTCCCAACAGCGGTGGTTCGTGGTACTGGACGCCAGAAATATAGGGTTCAGACGGTCCAAGTGAAACATAAAAGTGGCTTTATTCAGCTCAACTGCAACACAGCAAAACAACAAAAAAACATATGCCACAGTTAGGGCACTCACTGACTCCTTGAGTCCCTAAATAGCCTCTGGGGCAATAAGAGCCTGACTTAGTCTTTGTAAGTCCTCTCTGGATCCAAGCCCTCTGGGACAGACTGCCTCTCTGTCCTAGGCTGGTCCACCATTTCCTGCTCCAAGCAGGTTTCTCCAGCCTTCTGGAGATACACGCCCCACCCAAAGGTGTGGCTGAGGGCCTTTTCAGGGCTGGCCTGGGTCGCTCCCTAGCGCCCTCTAGGCTCATACTCTCACAATACATATATATATATCTATATACATATATAGATATATACTGTATATACAGTCATATGAAAAAGTTTGGGCACCCCTATTAATCTTAATAATTTTTAGTTCTAAATATTTGGGTGTTTGCAACAGCCATTTCAATTTGATATATCTAATAACTGATGGACACAGTAATATTTCAGGAATGAAATGAGGTTTATTGTACTAACAGAAAATATGCAATATGCATTAAACCAAAATTTGACCGGTGCAAAAATTTGGGTACCCTTATCATTTTATTGATTTGAATACTCCTAACTACTTTTTACTGACTTACTGAAGGACAAAATTGGTTTTGTAACCTCACTGAGCTTTGAACTTCATAGCCAGGTGTATCCAATCATGAGAAAAGGTATTTAAGGTGGCCAATTGCAAGTTGTTCTCCTATTTGAATCTCCTCTGAAGAGTGGCATCATGGGCTCCTCAAAACAACTCTCAAATGATCTGAAAACAAAGATTGTTCAACATAGTTGTTCAGGGGAAGGATACAAAAAGTTGTCTCAGAGATTTAACCTGTCAGTTTCCACTGTGAGGAACATAGTAAGGAAATGGAAGACCACAGGGACAGTTCTTGTTAAGCCCAGAAGTGGCAGGCCAAGAAAAATATCAGAAAGACAGAGAAGAAGAGTGGTGAGAACAGTCAAGGACAATCCACAGACCACCTCCAAAGAGCTGCAGCATCATCTTGCTGCAGATGGTGTCACTGTGCATCGGTCAACAATACAGCACACTTTGCACAAGGAGAAGCTGTATGGGAGAGTGATGCGAAAGAAGCCGTTTCTGAAAGCACGCCACAAACAGAGTCGCCTGAGGTATGCAAAAGCACATTTGGACAAGCCAGCTTCATGTTGGAAGAAGGTCCTGTGGACTGATGAAACAAAGATTGAGTTGTTTGGTCATACAAAAAGGCGTTATGCATGGCGTCAAAAAAACACAGCATTCCAAGAAAAACACTTGCTACCCACTGTAAAATTTGGTGGAGGTTCCATCATGCTTTGGGGCTGTGTGGCCAATGCCGGCACCGGGAATCTTGTTAAAGTTGAGGGTCGCATGGATTCAACTCAGTATCAGCAGATTCTTGAGAATAATGTACAAGAATCAGTGACGAATTTGAAGTTACGCCGGGGATGGATATTTCAGCAAGACAATGATCCAAAACACAGCTCCAAATCTACTCAGGCATTCATGCAGAGGAACAATTACAATGTTCTGGAATGGCCATCCCAGTCCCCAGACCTGAATATCATTGAACATCTGTGGGATAATTTGAAGCGGGCTGTCCATGCTCGGCGACCATCAAACTTAACTGAACTGGAATTGTTTTGTAAAGAGGAATGGTCAAAAATACCTTCATCCAGGTTCCAGGAACTGATTAAAAGCTACAGGAAGCGACTAGAGACTGTTATTTTAGCAAAAGGAGGATCTACTAAATATTAATGTCACTTTTCTGTTGAGGTGCCCATACTTTTGCACCGGTCAAATTTTGGTTTAATGCATATTGCACATTTTCTGTTAGTACAATAAACCTCATTTCAATCCTGAAATATTACTGTGTCCATCAGTTATTAGATATATCAAATTGAAATGGCTGTTGCAAACACCCAAATATTTAGAACTAAAAATGATTAAGATTAATAGGGGTGCCCAAACGTTTTCATATGACTGTATAGGGATTTAAGCAAGAACATTTACTTTATCGTAATTCACTATCAATATCAATATTTAAATCTCAAATCATTATATTAGTATTGTATTTTCATGTAATAAATATTAGCATTATCTTTTTTTTCGTATTTTAATTCATTAGCAAAATATTTTAGCTGTCTTCAACCATTGTATCCCCTTGTCATTGTGATGACTCTGGTTACTTTCATAAATCATTTTAAAACCTATCCCTTTTCTTAAAATCCTGGGCCTGCATGCTCTCTTCCTCCATATATCACAGTCTCCTGCGCTCTCATCTGTCAAGGACTTCTGCCTTTTATAGTCCATACATACTTATTATTCTTGCTGCTAAACATTTCCCTTGTGTCTCCTAATCTTTTGTTCTTACAACTTGCCTCCTAGCCTTCTAAGCTTTAAAGAGGACCTGTCAGAAGTGACATGACATAGAATACATTTCTAATGGTAAATATGTTGAATGCTCACCTTTCTTAAAGGGGTTCTCTAGTTGTGAATGAAACTTCAGTCCCTGAGCTGATATATTGACAACCACACTGTCCTAATGATTGTGTTTGTGTATACACTGTGAGAAAGTGAAGGGTGTGGTTTGGGAGAACAGGTATGTTCCAGCCAGGCAGTTAAAGGGTGTCTGGTAGAAGCCCACAGCTGGAGGTCAGCTGACTAATTAAGGCCTGATATAGGCTGTGTGTTAGGACTAGGAGGTGTGGCACTACATTGAGGAACAGTGTGAGCTCTGTAGCTGAACCTGCATTAAGGTACATCTGTGTCACCTGGCTAATGTAACCAGAGCGAGAGTCTGGCAGCCAGGCTCTTGTATAGAGAGGGATTGTCTTTCATTGTATTAGTTATTTCTCAGCCGAGAAGGTTTTGTTTTTTCTGTTTGTGCCTTTGTAAAGGCAAAGCCTGTTATTTCACCTACAAGTGAATAAATGCTGAACTTGAGTGTGATCCAGTCTCTGTGTCCCTGTTTCCTGCACTGCTACCAAGCATCTACCTGAGCGGTTCCTTACATATGGTGGAGAATGGGGGCATATGTGCAGTGAGACATACACGGGCTGCATGTCCTGTAGCTGACAGAACTGAAATAAAGAGCCACAGCCATGGAGGAGGTTGTGAAGCAGCTGATACAGGCTAATGCAGCACAACAAGAGACCAATCGACTTCTGACCAAGCAGTTGTCGATGTTGCTGGCCGCTCAGCAAAAGGCTGATCCACCAAAGCCAGAGCGGGACGTCAGGAAAGAGGTCCGTAAAGCGCTGACCAAGATGACGGCAGAGGACGACATAGAGGCCTATCTGACCGGGTTTGAAAGAGTGGCCAACCGTGAGAGGTTTCCACGACAGCTCTGGGCCGAGGTGTTGGCACCCTTTTTAGTTGCCGAGCCCCAGCAAGCCTATTTTGACCTAAGTGAACAGGATGCTTGCGATTACCAGAGGGTGAAGGTGGAGATCCTGGCCCGGCTGGGTGTGGACCAGCACGTTCGGGCTCAAAGAGCCCATGATTGGGAATACCAGGAGGCGTTACCACCGAGGTCACAGATGCACCACCTTGTACAGCTTGTCCGTAAGTGGCTCCAGCCGGAAAGGTTGACCCCCAGCCCAGGTGGTGGAGCGGGTCGTCGTAGACCGGTACCTGAGGGCTTTACCGGATAAGATCCAACAGTGGGTGGGACATGGACACCCAACTAACGCCAATGAATTGGTGGGGTTGGTGGAACGCTTCTGGACTACACAGTCCCTCAGGAAGGTGTCCCCCCAGATTCCACAAGTCCACAAGAGAGTAACCCAGGGGAGGAGGAGAGAGACTGTTGTCTGCTGGGATTGCCACGAGCCGGGCCATATTGCGGCTAATTGTCCCCATGCCTTAGAGCCCATGGACTGCAGTCTGGGTCAGAGGATGCCCCTCTATGCTGCCCCAGCCTATGCTGCTGCCACCTTGGACACTGATGATGGGCGCCACCTATGCCAAGTGACCGTGGCTGGGTGCCCAGTGGTGGCACTACTGGACTCTGGCAGTCGGGTGACCCTCGTAAAAGGGTCCCGTGTCGACCTCGGGACTGTCACAGGATGCACAGTCGGGGTCCTGTGCATACATGGCGATTGAAAAGACTACCCAACTGTGATTGTCGCTATCCAGACCCCCTGTGGGGAGAGCCGACACGAGGTAGGGGTTGTCCAGAATTTGCCCCATGACCTCATTCTGGGACGGGACTTTCCCCTGTTTTGGACTCTATGGCGGGGAAAACAGGGGTCAGAAAACCCACCCCCCAAGTTTACCACAGGTACTGTCTAGTAAGGTCCTCGAGCCTGAACCCGATGACCTGGACTCTAGGGGTCCTGCCGTAGGGGTGACCGTGATAGAAGGAAGTGGTAGCTCTGTATTTCCCCTAGAGGTAATGGCAGGTGAAGCCGAGGCAGCCAGTACCGAACCTCTAATATCCGATTTGAACGTATCTCGTGTTGCTTTTGGTTCTGCACAACTCCAGGACCCCACTCTGTCAAGGGCCTGGGAAAATGTAATAGTTATCAATGGTGTGTCTCAGCGCCCAGGCGCTGATGAGGTGTTTCCCCGCGTGGCTGTCAACCAGGAGTTATACCGAGTTGACAAGGTGCGAGGAGAGACCTTAGAACAGTTACTGATACCCCAGCCTTATCGCCGGACAGTGCTGGATTTAGCACATAAAAATGCGCTAGGGGGACACCTAGGTGCCGCAAAAACGCTGGACCGTATAGTGCAGCGTTTTTATTGGCCGGGGGTATATCGTGCAGTTAAAGAGTATTGTGAAACATGTCCAGAGTGTCAGTTGCATGCCCCCAAGACACACTTTCGAAGCCCCCTGGTACCTTTGCCCCTTATTGAGGTGCCCTTCGAAAGGATTGCCATGGACTTGGTAGGTCCTTTAGTTAAGTCCGCATGGGGGCATCAGCATATTTTGGTAATCATGGATTATGCTACCCGATATCCTGAAGCCATCCCACTACGGCATACGTCGGCAAAGTTGATTGCCAAGGAATTGTTCGCCGTGTTTTGCCGAGTGGGTCTACCCAAGGAGATCCTCACGGATCAGGGTACCCCGTTTATGTCTAAAGTCACCAAGGAACTGTGCAAACTCTTTAATATTAAGCAGTTACGTACATCTGTGTACCATCCCCAGACAGACGGGTTAGTAGAATGATTTAATAAAACCCTAAAAAGCATGTTAAAAAAGGTGGTAAACAAAGATGGAAAGGACTGGGATGTTCTGTTACCATGTTTGATGTTTGACATCCGTGAAGTACCACAGTCTTCCACTGGGTTTTCCCCTTTTGAGTTGGTCTATGGCAGACATCCTAGAGGTCTGTTGGACATTGCCAAAGAAACGTGGGAGCAAGAACCCACCCCCCATAAAAGTGTTATTGAACACATCGCTGGTATGCAGGACAGGATAGCGGCCGTTATGCCCATAGTCAGAGAGCATGTGGAGGAGGCCCAAAGGGCTCAAAGCCGGGTTTACAATAGGTCAGCGAAGGTAAGGACCTTTAAACCTGGTGACCGAGTTCTCGTACTCATTCCCACAGTGGAGAGTGAGTTCCTTGCCAAGTGGCAAGGACCCTATGAGGTGATGGAGAAAATAGGAGAGGAGGACTACAAGGTTCGTCAGCCTGGTAGGAGAAAACCAGAGCAGATTTATCATGTAAACCTGCTAAAGGCGTGGAAAGAAAGAGAGAGTCTGCTTACAGAAAGATCTCCGGCCAAACTGCCTCCTGTAATGTCTCCACAGGCTGCGGTTAGGACTACAGAGGAAGCAGTAGGGGTAACAATAGCGGAGTCTCTCACAAAAAGCCAACAGCAGGAATCCAGAGAGTTTGTAGCAAGGAATACAGACGTGTTCTCCGAGCTACCCGGGTGTACGTCCGTAATCAAACATGATATTGTTACCGAGCCCCAGGTGAAAGTACGGTCGAGACCGTACCGGATCCCTGAGGCTCGTCGACAAGCCATTTCAGAGGAAGTGCAGAAAATGTTAAAGTTACGGGTCATTGAGGAGTCCAAAAGTGAATGGGCTAGTCCCATTGTCCTAGTTCCCAAGCCAGATGGAACATTGCGGTTCTGCAATGACTTCAGGAAACTGAACGAGGTGTCTAAATTTGACGCCTACCCCATGCCACAGGTAGACGAATTTATTGAGAGACTGGGAGGGGCCCGGTACTTCACTACTCTCGATCTCACTAAGGGATACTGGCAGGTACCCCTGACGGATAGTGCCAAAGAAAAGACTGCCTTTATTACTCCTGAGGGTCTTTTCCATTATCTTGTGTTACCGTTTGGGCTCCATGGGTCCCCAGCCACGTTTCAACGGTTAATGGACATAGTTTTAAAACCTCATAGGAGATACGCCTCAGCATATCTGGATGATATCATCATTTTCAGCAATGACTGGGAGAGTCACTTGCCCAAGGTACAAGCTGTAGTGAATTCCTTAAGAGCAGCTGGCCTGACTGCTCACCCCAAGAAGTGTGCTTTGGGGATGGAGGAGACACGCTATTTGGGATATGTGATCGGCCGTGGTATAATCAAACCCCAGGTCAACAAGGTCGATGATATTCAGAAATGGCCTCGACCTATGAGCACCAAACAAGTCAGGTCATTCCTGGGCATTGTGGGATACTACAGACGCTTTATACCAAACTTTGCCACAGTGTCTGCTCCCTTGACGGATCTTCTAAAGGGTAAAAAGTCCGTTATGGTACGGTGGAATGACCAGGCCGAAAGTGCTTTTCAGGCGTTAAAGCTGGCCTTGTGTGGGTCTCCTGTTCTCATTACGCCCGACTTCAGCAAAGAATTTGTGGTACAAACAGACGCATCAGATGTAGGGCTGGGAGCTGTCCTGTCTCAGGAGGTGAATGGAGAAGAGCATCCAGTTACCTATCTGAGCAGGAAACTAACACCAGCAGAAAAGAACTACAGCATAGTAGAGAAAGAGTGTCTGCGATAAAATGGGCGTTAGAGGCCCTGAGGTACTACTTGCTGGGTAGGCCGTTCCGTCTAGTGACCGACCACTCACCCCTCACTTGGATGAGCAGATCCAAGGACAAGAATGCCAGGGTTACTAGGTGGTTCTTGTCCCTTCAAAATTTTAGTTTTTTGGTGGAGCACAGAGCCGGGAAACTGCAAGGCAATGCGGATGCCTTGTCCCGGACTCATTGTTTAATGTCTGGAGTTCGCCCCGAGGGGTCAGAACTGAGGGGGAGAGTATGTGAGAAAGTGAAGGGTGTGGTTTGGGAGAACAGGTATGTTCCAGCCAGGCAGTTAAAGGGTGTCTGGTAGAAGCCCACAACTGGAGGTCAGCTGACTAATTAAGGCCTGATATAGGCTGTGTGTCAGGGCTAGGAGGTGTGGCACTACACTGAGGAACAACAGTGTGAGTGCTGTAGCTGAACCTGCATTAAGGTAAATCTGTGCCACCTGGCTAATGTAACCAGAGCGAGAGTCTGGCAGCCAGGCTCTTGTATAGAGAGGGATTGTCTTTCATTGTATTAGTTATTTCTCAGCCGAGAAGGTTTTGTTTTTTCTGTTTGTTCCTTTGTAAACGCAAAGCCTGTTATTTCACCTACAAGTGAATAAATGCTGAACTTTGAGTGTGATCCAGTCTCTGTGTCCCTGTTTCCTGCACTGCTACCAAGCATCTACCTGAGCGGTTCCCTACAACACTTATATTTGTACTGCATTGTCTGTACACATGCTACACACCACAACCTTGGACATTGAACTTACTTTTGTGGAAAGCATTAATGGTAAAAGATTACAATTTGTGCCAATTTGAATACTGAATATGTAAAGAAGACCTGTCATCAGGTCCATTGGGAAGCCCCATCATCTGACACCCTGAACATTTTGGTGTTTTCTTTAGCCAAATCTGCTCAGCCATTCCAAAGATATAAGCCCTTGTAGTGTTGATACAAATTAGGGTGTACTAGCAAAGTGGTTGGTAACATTGCATGAGAAACAGCACACAGAGACCCTGCTCCAGAGAAACCACAGTGTTACCACCCACTTGGCTAGTATGCCTTATATCACAACTAACCTTTGAAACAGCTTGTGATTTTCTGGAAGCATTTACATTTTGTAATATACTTTGTTAAAAATTTGGTCTCCTTTCTGTGAAATTCAGCATTTCTTTATTCTGTCCCCCTGCTTCTCTGTTGAGAGCTGTACCCTGCTTCTCACTGTGTGCAGCAATGATTCCCAACCCAGTGGTGCCATGGAAACAGGGCGGATTGGGACCTGAAAATGGCAATGGGAAAAAAATGTAAAAGTGGCTTCATTTTATAGGCAGGCTCAGTGCAAGTAGGCAGAGTCAATACAGGTAGGCAGGGTCAGCACAAGCAGCTCCTCCATGTAAAGTGAAAAATGAAAAAGCTGTTTGAGGCTGAGGCCCCACGTTGCGAAAATGCAGATTTTTTTGTTGCAGATTTTGCTGTGGTTTTTTGAGCCAAAGTCAGGAGTGGATTGAGCAGAAGGGAGAAGTATAAGGACTTCCTATATATTTCCCATTCCTTTTGTAGTCACTCTTGGCTTTGGCTCGAAAAACCGCAGCAAAATCTGCAACAAAAAAAAACTGCATTTCCGCAATGTGGGGCCTCAGCCTGAAAGTTTATTTATGCTTTAATTTGTATCAACACTAAAATGGCTTATATCTTTGGAATGGCTAAATGGAACACCAAAATGCCAAGAGTGACATTGCCTATCACATGATGTCATTGGCTTTTCAAACCTGGTGACAGGTCTTCCTTAAAGGGGTTTTCCCATAAACATAACCATATATAAATTTGTAGACAATTAAAACCTAAACATTTTTGTAAATATAAATAATAAAAAATTTTTGCACAGTTGTAGAGATTTTCTTTAACCATCTTAGTAGTGACAGTCTTCTGTCTTCATCAGTTGCCAAGAGATACGACCACAAAAGCAAGAACTTTCTATGGCCTGGGACTTGTCAGAAACCCAGCCACGATTTCCTTATTGTGGACAGGTGATCAGGCAGGGACACTACATATATGAGAAGGTAATCTGTCCACAATAAGGACCTCACGGCTGGGTTCCTGAAGTTCCTGATTATAGAAAGTTCCTCCATTAATTGTCGTATCCCTTGGCAACTGATCGAGACAACAGAATATCACCACTGAAATGGTTATAGAAAATCTCTAAAGCAATGAAAAATGTATAATTTATATTTGCAAAAATGTCTAACATTTAATTGTCTATAAGTATGGTTATGTTCATGGGATTACGCCTTTAATACACTTGTTTTATAATGAATAATAAGCAGTATAGTCCTCCGATATGTGCTTGGTTAGTCTGTTGTAATGAGTGATTCATACTTAAAAGGGAAGCTAAGCTTTTGGGGCCGCTTTAATTAATTTATTAGGCACCTTCCTAATATAATGTTGTTATAGATTTATTTGCCTATAGACCTACAGCACCAAACAGACAGAGGCTGGTTTATGAGAGACTGTAGTCTGGATACCATCTCAGCTTCTAAAGACTGTTTCTGTGACACCTACACTGAATTCTTTCCCTCCCCTTCACGATCTCTGCCACCACTCTCCAGATGTACCAATGCAGGAGAGTGGTAGTTCTTGTAGTAGATCAGTGCCACTGCCCTACTGCAGCGGGACTTCACAAGAAGGGCTGGAAAGATCATGATGGGGAGGTGCAACAGCAGAGGTGTTGGAACAAGTGGAACCGCACTATTGATTTACTGATATGATGATCTTTATCATCACTCAGGAGAGCATTAGCTGGCAAGAGTCAGCAAGGGGTAGGTTTCAACCATGAAATCGCCCCCTTGTGTATATTACTAATTCCATTTATAGTGACATTCTGATTTATGGGCATGCCAGAGTCTCCAAGGGCTATGTATTTAGGTTTGAAAACCTGGGGCCCTGCCACACCCCCGCTGCACTTGAGCCTTATTTGCAGCTTTTTCAAGGAAATGGTCCATTTATTATATATGTATATATCTAAATTATGATTGTTCAGCATAATGTCTGGTTTGAGTTCAGATTTCCTGGTGACAGTCCCATTTTATACTTTTCCTTCATTTTGTATCTATTTCTATATTTCGCTAAAAAATTGGCATCACAAACTTCAGGTGTGAGTCTATCAATCAAATAACTCTTATAACAACTATATGCTCAAATAACTGTTTTATTTTACAGGGGTCCTAAAAAGTAGACTGACGTATAGATACCGATACCTATGCTCACTTCATTGCACATAGCATAATGTTTTTACATTTACCTATTAACCGTCTTTATGTATTGTATTTTGTCCATAGCTTTGTAGCAGAAGCTGAACGTAGCAGGTCAAGGTTGGTAGCAGCTCCGGGCAAGAAATTTTGATGGAGGTCCCCATCAAAGCTCTGAACCATTAACCCATCTAGCCCCTTATAAAGCCATATATAGGAGAGGAGGAGGCACATAGCCCTCTCCTTTGAAGTCATGGCGTTGATACTTCACAGCCAAAAACAGATAAGCTACCAAGGGCCCTATAAACAAAAAATAACTCACTGCTTTGTATTAGCTCCTTAGTGTAAAATCTAGTTTTTATTGATATACATTAATAATCACATGCCATAAACCCAAATACTAATAATCATCATTATCAAATTACAAATGTCACCTATAGCAATGCTTCACATATACTATGATAACAGGCAAACACGTACTCACTTTTCAGGAGTTCCATGAAGGTTCATCCTAAAGAGGTCCTACAGGCGCAACCACAAAATTATTAAGTAGGGGAGAGTATAGGATTAAAGCAGTGTTAGGTGAGTGTTACTATGTTGCAGTTTTAAGACCTCTTTAGGACGAACAAAAGACATTGTCACTGCTAAGATGGTGAGAGAAAATCTTTACATTTTTATTTACCTATTTTTGTAAAACTATTTAACCTTTAATTGCTTAAAAATGTAAATATGATTATGGTCAAGTAACTGCGCAGATCACAGAGGAGGTGGGGGGAATGTGAAACATAAAAAATCATAATCAGTTATCCTGGGCGCTACTTTGTCTACCGCTGTCTGTTTCGGTACACACTGCGCCTTTGTCAAAGGGAGTCCTGTGCTGCATGTGACCGCTGAGGCCAATCAGTGGCCTCAGTGGTGGCCGGAAAGGACCCGGTGATGTCACTGACATACGTCACCGGGTCTTTCCTGTGGCAGATGAGGCCACTGATTGGCAGCGAAGGACATAGGAGCGCCCTTCCCAGCCTCTCCTGTGAATTGTCCAATTCCTGGACAACCCCTTTAATGGACATAATGTGAGCATTTCTGATATTTTTTATTATTCAAGGGGCACAGTGTGGGCATTTTTATTATTTACTGGGCACTTTGTGTTTTTTTTTTGGAGGCACAATGTGGACATTGTATTGTTCAGATGGCACAGTATTGGTAATAAAAAAGCAAGGTGTGGGGCACAGTGTGCAAATATTTTATTCAGGGGCACTGTGTGGGTCATTATTAAATGCAGGGAAAAACTATGTCACATTACAATCTTCAGGGGTACAGTGTGTAGTAGTAAGAAGAATAACTCCCAGCAGAAAAGATGTCATCTGTCAGTCAGTGAGACGCTCAGTTTCATTGCTTCTTCTGCCTCGTATCATTTTTGGCCTGCAGCATGATAATGGTGGCATTCTTTTTTGAGAAACCAAAACTCCCAGCATACCTTTACCATTGGGGCTCCTACTTACCAAGTGCTATCTATAATACCAATGTCATCTTATATTGTAGAGAGGCCTTTGAGCACCCTCAGGCTCCAGGGCCCAGTAGCAATTGCTACCTCTGAACCCCCTATAGCTACGCTCCTGGTTTCGCACAAAAAGACAACAACAGGACCAAGCAGTGCAGAGACTACACAAAGCTAGGGATATGGTATTAGCCATCCGTGACATGGTAGTTGGTCTCTGCACTGTTTGGATCTTGTTGATGTATTCATGTGTGAGCTTGGGCTGTTGCTTGTAGATTGATTCTAATGAGGAGCCCTGAGACTGTTCAGTGCGTTACATATGTTTCACATTCTGTAAAGGTTTACTGGGCACTAAAAGGTAACACGTTTTGGATAGAAAAGGATTTCAACAATATTTTTGAAAGAAGGTTCTGGATGGGAGTTTTATATTGATATTCATAGTTAAAGCATTCAGCCAATTTCAACAAGTTGTTTTTTCCTGGAATAAAAACAATTCTTGTATTTGTATGTGGCAGACTAAATTCCAGAAATGGCCACAAGATGGTGCTGTTTAGTGATCTGTGTAATGCAGTCTCTGTAGATGCCACCACTACATTATCAATGTTGTATCTCAGTTATCTTCTATATAGATACAGTTATGCACAAAGGTTTTATTTTTGCACAATCCATTTATTGTTACAATGATTCTTTTTTTCATCACTGTTCGAAAAGCCATAACTTTTTATTTATCAGTCAAAGGCTTGAGTTATTTTTTTTTGGTGGCACAAATTATGGTTTTTAAAGTTGCCATTATGGAGTAGAGAGAATGTGTTTGAGCTGTTCACTGTGTGTATAACTTACATGTTAACTTTCTTCTGACCGCCGTTCGGATTATGACATTATTACCACATATATATAGATTTGTTTTTGTTTTTCTTCTTTTACACATTAAAAATCACTTTTTGGTATTATGTATACATTTTCCTACAGTTTGTATTCTAAAACTTTGTAAAAACTTAATAAAAATTACAGTTTAAAAAAAAATAAAAAAAAAATCACTTTTTGGAAGATAATTTGCTTTTGCGTCACTGCATTTCCCACTTCTTTAACTTTTAAAATTTTCAGTTGGCTGATCTTCATAAGGGCTTATTTTTACAGGATGAGCTGTAGCTTTTTACTGTTACAATTTTGGGGTACATACAAGTTATTGGTTAACTTTTATTCCCTTTTTGGGAAACAGGAATGCTAGCATTGCATTTCAGTTTTCTTTCATGTTTTCTATATAATAACAATAATTTTTATTTATATAGTGCCAACATATTCCGCAGCACTGTACAATTTGTTCATTTTATTGTCATTGAAGCCACAAAACCAATTATGTAAAGCTTTTTCTTTACAAGTAGGGGGTTATTTTTTCTACTAGCTAGTAGGGGACTTGCAGGTGTGAGCCTCTGATCACTTCTATAATACACTGCAATATTAGGATATGTTCACACTGAGTTTTTTGCAGGCTGATTTTGAGGCAAAATATGCCTCAAATAAACGCCTCCCATTCATTTCCATGGGAATTAGTAGCAGTTTTTTTTTCCTCTATTTTTTTCAGCTAGAGGAAAAAAAAAGCGATTTTTTTTTTTTTTTTTTTTTTTAAAGAGAAGTTTCCAGGTCCATACAGTGCTGGAGCAAAAAAAAACGCGACAAACTGTGACGAAAGACGCAACAAAAACAGTATCATGTAAAAAAATGCATCAAAAAAACGTTTCCTAATTCCTGAAGCAGATTTTTTCAGCTTACAAAAAACTCCATGTGAACATACCCTGACAGGCGGTCTATTAGATTCTGCTTTTGTCTGAATTATTGGGAAATAAATCTCACCATTCTGTTGCAGACTGGAGCAGATTTTCCCTTAATTTTAGTTTTCACTTTCTAAGCCTTATAGAACTGTGACTAATAATGCTATCAGACCACTGATAATCTCCCTCGGCAGTGTCGGACTGGGATGTCTAGGGCCCACCAGTGGAATTGTTTCTAGGCGCCCACCATCAGGACCCCTGCAGATCAGCGGTACCAAGACAGGGCGGATAAAGGTAATAACATGTCGGGAGCCATGCTGCTCAACCACTATACTATGTGTACCACTGCACTACCTAAACCTACAGATACACCTTGTATGGCAAGTGAAAAGCGTGGCTCCAAGAATTGTTACCTTTACCTGTAGCCGCACTGTCCTGGAAAAGCTGATCTGCAGAGGTCCTGGCTGTTGTATCATCGCAGATGTAATATTGATGGCCTATCCTAAGGACAGGCCATCAATATTAGAAAGAAGGATAAATCCTTTAAAGAGGTTGTCCAGGAATTGGAGCAACCCATGTAGCTGGCGGGAGGTATAAAGTAAAAAATAAGTAAATTAAAAAGCATACTCACCTGTCCCCGGCGCTCCGTTGTCCGCTGCCAGTATCCATTCAGTCTCATGCCGGTGACTCCTTGCTGGGAGTCCTGCACCTCATGTGACCGCTAAGACCAATTAGGTACAGGATTTCCAGAAATGAGGCGCTGACATGAGACCAAACAGACACAGGCAGGGGACAATGGGGTGCTGGGGACAAGCGAGTATGCTTTTTTTTTTTTTTTAAATTTTCTCATTTTTACACCTCCCTGGCGGCTGCCACAGTGGTCACTCCAGTTTATGGACAACCTCTTTTAAGGGGGTTGTCTGGACCACATTTTTCTATGGTCACTTCACTGGTCCCCCCCACATAGTGGCCTCTTCACTGGTCCCCCATACTGTATGGGGAACAGTGATGGGGTCATTATATTGTGTGGGAGCAATGATGGGGGCTAACATCCTGTGGGGGGGGGGACATTAAACTGTGTGGGGCATATTAAAGGGGTTGTCCAAGGTTAATCTTTTTTATGGCCTATGCTCAGGATAGGCCATAAATACCTGATCGGTAGGGGCTGACACACGGCCCCATCAGCTGTTCGGAGCCACTTACGGAGCCCGTTCTGTACACAACACAGGGCCTGAAGCAGAAAGCTCCATCCACTGTATAGCAGCCCGGCGCCTTCACTGCAGCTCAGCTCCTACTGACTTCAATAAGTGCTGAGATACAGTGAAGGTGCCCGGCCCCTATACAGTGGACAGAGCTTTCTGCTTCTGGCCCTGTATTGTGTACAGGACGGGCATCTGAAGTGGCTCCATACAGCTGATCGGTCCGGGGTCAGGCCTCTACAGGTTAGGTATCTATGGCCTATCCTGAGGATAAACCATAACAAATTATGCCTGGACAACCCCTTTAATATACCCCCCCAGGGCCCACCTAATGCACCACACTTTAAAGAGGTTGTCCAGAATAATTTTTTTCTTTTTTATAATTAGTCCGGGGAAGGTGAATCCCCCCTACCCCCCCCAAAAAAAAAAAACATACTAAACCTACTCACCTGTCTCCGTTGCTCCGGTGTCCTCCCAGCACGGTCCGGTCCCGCAGCTCCGCTGTCGTCTTTTTGCCGGAATTCCTCACTGGCTGTGACGTCCCAGGTCCCTTCCCTTAGGCCGCTGATTGGCTTCAGGGGTCACGTGAGATCACAGGTAGTCATGTGCAGGGAGAACTTCAGCTGGAAGAAAACAGAGCTGCAGGACCGAACTGCGCTGTAAGACACTGGGGACAGGAGAGAAAGTTTTTTTTTTTTTGTTTTGTTTTGTTTTTTTCACCTGCCCCAGCGTAATTAAAAAAAAAAAATGAAGGAGCCACTTTATGGAGTATAAGCTCCACCGTGGCCCCCACACAGTATTATAAGCTCCACAGTGGCCCCCACCCAGTATTATAAGCTCCACAGTGGCCACCACGCATTATTATAAGCTCCACAGTGGCCCCCACCCAGTATTATAAGCTCCACAGTGGCCCCCACCCAGTATTATAAGCTCCACAGTAGCTCCCACATAGTATTATAAGCTCCACAGTGGCCCCCACGCAGTATTATAAGCTCCACAGTGGCTCCCACACAGTATTATAAGCTCCACAGTGGCCCCCACACAGTATTATATGCGCCCAATAGCCCCCCTCCGCTTCGGTGCTATTATTATACTGTGGGGTCTCCTCAGACTCCAGAGTATAATAATCGGAGGCCCAGGGGAAGTGATTAAAAATAACAAACACTCATACTCACCTTGCCTTACCTTTCCTTGGCATCCTCGCTCCATCCTGCCGTCTTCAGCGTCTTCAGGCCCTTTTCCGACGTCGCTGCTGAGGCCTGTCATTGGGCCTCAGCGGTCACGTGGGGGCGCACTGACGTCATTACGCGGCCGCGCGCCATGTGACTGCTGGGGCCTAATCACAAGCCTCAGTCACATGACGGAGGAGCGCCGGAGAGAACGCTGCGCCCAGGAGAGGTGAGAATATCTATTTATTATTTTCAGTCACCTCCCCTGGGTGCCCTGCCCTGCCATCTATTGGAAAGGGGCCTGCAATATGCCAGGGTCCCTTTCCAATAACAGTGTGTATAGCAATCGAGGAGCCAGGCTTTCCCGACCGCTATCATAGTGGTCCGGGGCCCGGCCATCTTCAGCTGGCCACGGGCTCCATACCCCGCCGAGCCCAGTCGCGGTCGTTACGCCACTGGTCAGGGGCCCGATCAGGATGGTCAGGATCCCGATCAGGCCCCCATGACATGAGGACTAATAGTCGGGGCTCGGGGCCCACCGGTGGATTCACCGGTTCCCAGGTGGGCCAGTCCGACCCTGTCCCTCGATCAGGGGCTCCATGCAAGATCTCACCCCGTGGGGTCAAAATGATCCCAAGAATGGTTAGCAAAAATCCCAGAACCACACGAGGGTCCTAGTGAATGACCTGCAGAAAGCTGGGACTAACGTAACAAAGGCTACCATCAGTAACACACTACACCACCAGGGACTCAGATCCTGCAGTGCCAGACGTGTCCCCCTGCTTAAGCCAGTACATATCTGGACCCGTCTGAAATTTGCTAGAGAGCATTTGGATGTTCCAGAAGAGTATCGGGAGAATGTCATATGGTCAGATGAAACCAAAGTAGAACTGTTTGGTAGAAACACAACTCGCCGTGTTTGCAGGAGAGTGAATGCTGAGTTGCATCCAAAGAACACCATACCTACTGTGAAGCATGGGGGTGGCAACATCATTCTTTGGGGCTGTTTCTCTGCAAAGGGACCAGGACGACTGATCCGTGTACATGAAAGAATAAATGTGGCCATGTATCGTGGGATTTTGAGTGTAAACCTCCTTCCATCAGCAAGGGCATTGAAGATGAAACGTGGCTGGGCCTTTCAGCATGACAATGATCCCAAGCACACCACCAGGGCAACGAAGGAGTGGCTTCGTAAGTAGCATTTCAAGGTCCTGGAGTGGCCTAGCCAGTCTCCAGATCTCAACCCCATAGAAAACCTTTGGAGGGAGTTGAAAGTCCGTGTTGCCCAGCGACAGCCCCAAAACATCACTGCTCTAGAGGAGATCTGCATGGAGGAATGGGCCAACATACCAGCAACAGTGTGTGCCAACCTTGTGAAGACTTACAGAAAACGTTTGACCTCTGTCATTGCCAACAAAGGATATATAACAAAGTATTGAGATGAACTTTTGTTATTGACCAAATACTTATATTCCTCCATAATTTGCATATAAATTCTTTAAAAATCAGACAATGTGATTTTCTGGATTTGTTCTCTCATTTTGTCTCTCATAGTTGAGGTCTACCTATGATGACAATTACAGGCCGGCCTCATCTTTTTAAGTGGGAGAACTTGCACAATTGGTGGCTGACTGAATACTTTTTTCCCCACTGTATATATATATGTGTGTGTGTGTGTGTGTGTATACTGTATATAAATAACATGTATATTGTATATAAATATATATGTTTAGACATTCTGAAAATAGTGGATACTTATGTAATACACATTTTTATAAACATTATGTAAGGGTATGGCCACATCTGCTCCATTAAGAGACTCCATTGCAGACTCCATCTAAAATCGCCGATAATAAAGTCCTAAAATAGCAGAGAACATATCGGATACCCAACAGTCCCCATTATAGTCTATGGTATCTTTCAGGATCCATTAGTGTCTCTCACAGACTTGTCTTAAAAGTTTAGTCCGTTCTTCTGTTCCCATGACAGAACAGAGGAAAAAGAACAATAAACACTGATATGAACCTACACACACATACATACATATATACATATATGACTGAGTTTTATTTCATGCAATAAAATGTGTACCTAAGATAAAAATTACAGACCTCTCCATTCTTTGTAGGTGGAAAAACTTGCAAAATCGCCAGTGTATCAAATACTTATTTTATTATATAATATTTTATTATATATACAGTATACAGTGCCTTGCAAAAGTATTTGGTCCCCTTGAAGTTTTCAACCTTTTGCCACATTTCAGGCTTCAAACATAAGGATATAAAATTTTAATTTTTTGGTGAAGAATCAACAACAAGTGGGACACAATCGTGAAGTAGAACGCAATTTATTGGATGTTTTAAACTTTTGTAAAAAATAAAAAACTGAAAAGTGGGGCATGCCAAATTATTCGGCCCCCTTAAGTTAATATTTTGTAGCGCCACCTTTTGCTGCGATTACAGCTGCAAGTCACTTGGGTTATGTCTCTATCAGTTTTGCACATCGAGAGACTGAAATTCTTGCCCATTCTTCCTTGGAAAACAGCTCGAGCTCAGTGAGGTTGGATGGAGAGTGTTTGTGAACAGCAGTTTTCAGCTCTTTCCACAGATTCTCGATTGGATTCAGGTCTGGACTTTGACTTGGCCATTCTAACACCTGGATACGTTTATTTGTGAACCATTCCATTGTAGATTTTGCTTTATGTTTGGGATCATTGTCTTGTTGGAAGAGAAATCTCCGTCCCAGTCTCAGGTCTTTTGCAGACTCCAACAGGTTTTCTTCCAGAATGGTCCTGTATTTGGCTCCATCAATTTTAACCATCTTCCCTGTCCCTGCTTAAGAAAAGCAGGCCCAAACCATGATGCTGCCACCACCATGTTTGACAGTGGGGATGGTGTGTTCAGGGGGATGAGCTGTGTTGCTTTTACGCCAAACATATCGTTTTGCATTGTGGCCAAAAAGTTCGATTTTGGTTTCATCTGACCAGAGCACCTTCTTCCACATATTTGGTGTGTCTCCCAGGTGGCTTGTGGCAAACTTTAAACAAGACTTTTTATGGATATCTTTGAGAAATGGCTTTCTTCTTGCCACTCTTCCATAAAGGCCAGATTTTTGCAGTGTACGACTGATTGTTGTCCTATGGACAAACTCTCCCACCTCAGCTGTAGATCTCTGCAGTTCATACAGAGTGATCATGGGCCTCTTGGCTGCATCTCTGATCAGTCTTCTCCTTGTTTGAGATGAAAGTTTACAGTAGAGGGACGGCCGGGTCTTGGTAGATTTGCAGTGGTCTGATACTCCTTCCATTTCAATATGATCGCTTGCACAGTGCTCCTTGGGATGTTTAAAGTTTGGGAAATCTTTTTGTATCCAAATACGGCTTTAAACTTCTCCACAACAGTATCACGGACCTGCCTGGTGTGTTCCTTGGTCTTCATGATGCTCTCTGCGCTTTAAACAGAACCCCGAGACTATCACAGAGCAGGTACATTTATACGGAGACTTGATTACACCCAGGTGGATTATATTTATCATCATCAGTCATTTAGGACAACATTGGATCATTCAGAGATCCTCACTGAACTTCTGGAGTGAGTTTGCTGCACTGAAAGTAAAGGGGCCGAATAATATTGCACGCCCCACTTTTCAGATTTTTATTTTTTACAAAAGTTTAAAATAACCAATAAATTTCGTTCCACTTCACGATTGTGTCCCACTTGTTGTTGATCCTTCACTAAAAAATTAAAATTTTATATCCTTATGTTTGAAGCCTGAAATGTGGCAAAAGGTTGAAAAGTTCTAGGGGGCCGAATACTTTTGCAAGGCACTGTTATATATATATATATATATATATATATATATATATATATTTATAAATATGTATTTAGACATGTCAGTATATCGATGGAATATGCATGAATTTCTTATGTGATTCGTACCCCTATATGCTATATGTGTAAGGCTAGGTTCACATCTGCAATTGCTGACCTTCAGGGATTCCGTTCCCCATTCCGCTTGAAAAATGTGGAGAGAAAAATCCTGCAAGCAGTACTTTTCCCTCCGCATTTTTTGGGTGGAAACCTTGCGGAATCCCGGCAGACCCCATTATAGTCTATAGCCGTGTTGGTAAACCTATGGCACACATGCCAGAGGGGGCACTCAGAGCCCTCTCTATTGGCATGTACACCGTCACCCCATCCAGGCTCTCTGATCACTCACCAATGGGGAATCCGGTACAGAAGAAGGAGGACGCCCAGCTGCTCTTTGTGGGAGGTAAGGTAAGTGTGTGGGGGCCCACTGTGGAGCGTATAATACTGTGTGGGGGCCAAAAGTGGAGCAAATAATACTGTGTGGGGGCCCACTGTGGAGCGTATAATACAGTGTGGGGGCCCCCTGTGGAGCATATAATACTGTGTGGGGTCACTGTGGAGCGTATAATACTGTGTGGGGGCCACTGTGGAGCATATAATACTGTTTGGGGGGCCACTGTGGAGCATATAATACTGTGTGGGGGCCACTGTGGAGCATGTAATACTGTGTGTGGGGTCACTGTGGAGCATATAATACTGTGTGGGGGCCCACTGTGGAGCATATAATACTGTGTGGGGGCCCACTGTGGAGCATATAATACTGTGTGGGGGCCCACTGTGGAGCATATCATACAGTGTTGGGGCCCACTGTGGAACATATCATACTGTGTGGGGGCCCACTGTGGAGCATATAATACTGTGTGGGGGTCCAATGTGGAACATATAATACTGTGTGGGGGCCCACTGTGGAGTGTATAATACTGTGTGGGGGCCACTGTGGAGCGTATAATACTGTGTGGGGGCCCACTGTGTAGCGTATCATACTGTGTGGGGGCCCACTGTGGAACATATAATACTGCGTGGGGTCCCATTGTGGAGTGTATAATAATGTGTGTGGGCCCACTGTGGAGCGTATAATACTGTGTGGGGGCCCACTGTGGAGCATATAATACTGTGTGGGGGCCCACTGACTAGCATATTATAATGCATGGGGGCCACTGTGGAGCATATTATACTGCGTGGGGGTCACTGTGGAGCATAATTTACTGTTTGGCGGCCACTGTGGAGCATAATTTACTGTTTGGCGGCCACTGTGGAGTGTATAATACAGTGTGGGGGCCACTGTGGAGCGTATAATACTGTGTGGGGGCCCACTGTGTAGCGTATCATACTGTGTGGGGGCCCACTGTGGAACATATAATACTGCGTGGGGTCCCATTGTGGAGTGTATAATACTGTGTGTGGGCCCACTGTGGAGCGTATAATACTGTGTGGGGGCCCACTGTGGAGCATATAATACTGTGTGGGGGCCCACTGACTAGCATATTATAATGCATGGGGGCCACTGTGGAGCATATTATACTGCGTGGGGGTCACTGTGGAGCATAATTTACTGTTTGGCGGCCACTGTGGAGCATAATTTACTGTTTGGCGGCCACTGTGGAGCATATTGTACCATCTGGAGGCCACTGTGGAGCACATTGTACCATCTGGGGGCCAATGTTTAGCACAATGTACCACGTGGGGGCCCTTCACTATTTATATCACATAGTATCTGTTTTATAGCAGACATGTGATATTATTACAGTCTATAATAACATTGCATGGTCACTATAAAACAGATCCTGCGCGATGTAAATAGTGAACATTAATTGTTCAAAAGTACCAAATGCAAACTTTTACCTTTCAGTACAAAGTTGTTTTGTATCATTGAAAGCTCTGTAAAACCCCTTTCACATGACTGTATTTTACGGGTGCGTTACTGTCCGCAATTTTGGATCCGCACATTTATTAAGGTTAAATTGCTGATTTGGCACTTTGCGATAAATTAGTGGGTTTTGGGTTGCAGTTTGGACACTCAGTCTCTAAAAGGTTCGGCAGCACTTGTGTATGGGGTCTGTGGGTTTCCACAGGTAACCGCTTTTTAAGCGGTTTGGGTTTCCGTTTTTTCGGTCCCAAAGCGGACCCGAGAAACGGAAATCCCAAAGCATGTTTGAACCTGGTGTAAGATATGTGTACTGTAGATATATGTTTTATATGACATGTCTGTAAGTAATGACACTGCAACCAAAATTTCTGTAATTTGGTAAACTTCTGCAACATGATATCTTATCACAGGAGACAATTAAAACATTTAGCAATTACTTTTCATTGTTTTTTGTCGTCTTCTGTAATAAGATATCACACTGCAGCAGTTTAACCAATTGCAGAACTATGGGTTAACTCTGCTACATCTGTATATTTGTGTGCAAGCCGCAGGGCCAGATGACATCAGTGCAAGGCTAATTAAGACTTGTGGGGACCAGCTGTGTGGTATAATTACATATATGTATAATATGAGCCTGAGGCAGGAAATAGTCCCTGAATTATGGAAATCTTCTTGTGTGGTACCAGTTCCAAAGAAACCTCACCCTATGGACCTCAACGACTACAGACCTGTAGCACTGACATCCCACTTGATGAAGATCTTAGAGAGATTGGTTCTCACACATCTTCGCCCTCTAGTGAGCCCCGCTATGGACCCTCTCCAGTTTGCTTATCGACCGGGCATTGGGGTAGATGATGCCATCATCCACCTTCTGCACAGGGCTCTGTCTCACCTGGAAAAACCAGGGAACACGGTGAGAATAATGTTCTTTGATTTCTCCAGTGCTTTTAACACCATACAGCCCAGGTTACTGAGAGACAAGCTGGGCCTTGCTGGAGTGGACCACCACCTCTCCAACTGGATCCTAGACTACCTCACAAATCGACCTCAATACGTGAGAGCCCAAGACTGTGTGTCAGGTACCGTTATCTGTAATACGGGGGCACCTCAGGGTACGGTTCTCGCCCCTTTCCTCTTCGCACTGTACACTGCTGATTTTAGGTGCAACTCATCCAGCTGCTACCTACAGAAGTATTCTGACGATTCTGCAATAGTAGGCCTCATCACAGACGATGATGACAGGGAGTACAGAGAACTGAACCGTTTTTTTGTGGACTGGTGCCACCAGAACCACCTGAAGATTAACGCGGGGAAGACCAAGGAGATGGTGGTGGACTTCCGTAAAGGCAGATGCCCTCCTAAACCAGTGTACATCCTGGGGACGGGCATCGAGATTGTGAACACCTATAAGTACCTGGGTTTGCTCCTTAATAATAAGCTGGACTGGGCAGATCATATGGAGGCCCTGTACAGGAAGGGCCACAGCAGGCTCTACCTGCTTAGGAAGCTGAGAGCCTTTGGAATCCGGGGGGCACTTCTTAGAACTTTCTTCAACTCTGTAGTGGCATCAGCCATCTTCTTTGGAGTGGCCTGCTGGGGGAGCAGTATATCAATCAGGGACATAAATAAACTTGACAAGCTGATTAGAAGGGCCAGCTCTGTCCTGGGGAGCCCACTGGACCCTGTGCAGGTGGTGGGTGACAGAAGGATACTGTCCGTGGTGAGCTCCATGCGGGAGAATAACTCCCATCCCATGCATGAGACTGTGATTGCGCTGGGCAGTACTGTCAGTGACCGAATGCTCCACCCTAGGTGTGAGAAGGAGCGCTATCGGAAGTCTTTCCTCCCCACCGCGGTTAGGCTGTACAACCAACACCGACCTAAGCGGAGATCATTACATACAGAGAACTGAAATATCTCTCTGCCTGTTAAATCCCCCCCCCCCCCCCTCTGCTACGTCCTATCTGTCTGTCTGCTATTAATGTAATGCCTCTCACCTTGGAACATTCCTGTACATGTTGTATTTGTATCTGCTTATCTTATCTTATCTTTGCTGCTGTAACACACTGAATTTCCCCATTGTGGGACTATTAAAGGACTATTATTATTATTATTATTATATAATATATATATATATATATATATATATATAGGAGACATGACACTTACCAAAGGGATGGGGCCATAATAAAGGGGGTGTGGCCTTGACTGAAAATGTATTCTCCCCCCCTGTAAGTTTAAGTACTTATTTTCCACCATAATTTGCAAATAAATTCTTTCAAAATCAGACAATGTGATTTTCTGGATTTGTTTTCTCATTTTGCTCTCATAGTTGAGGTCTACCTATGATGTCAATTACAGGCCTCTCTCATCTTTTTAAGTGGGAGAACTTGCACAATTGGTGGCTGACTAAATACTTTTTTTCCCCACTGTATGTATATGTAAAATGTGTATGGTATGAAATATTCATTATGTATATATTCATGTAATAAGAATCTCTATATACAGTATGTCTTTATAGAACCCATCGATCACTTAGTGGTTTTATTACGATGGTGGGTCCCTAGACTAACACTATATATACATTATTGGAGATTAGCTTCTTATATATTCACTGCAACAGTGCAGTCTCTAAGAATTTGATCTCTATGGTCTTGTCTATAGGGGGAGTATAGCATTTCTCAAACAAGTAAAGTCTTAGTATAGGAACCCATCTGAATGAGGTCGTCGTGACGTGGCAGATGGGCTCACGCAATTTACCAAACTCACATTTACTGTATAACTATACTTAGTAATACATAAAATTGTGGTAGAAGAAGAATTTTATCATGTAAAGCCCCAGAGGTATAAGCTCAGTTGTTACAATTAGTTTTAGTTTTCTAGGCATTAAATTTGTGAGGGTCACTAATGTGCAGTCACACTGTGCGCAGGACACTAAGGGGGCACTATACTGTGTGAGGGTAGCATCCTCACTGTGTTACACAAACAAGAGCATTATTACTGTGTGGGAGCACAAAGGGACTTTGGCAGAGGTCACAGGGAGCACAGGCAGGATTAAGGGCATGGCTTAAAGCAAAAAAAATAAAAAATCAAAGAATTTGTTTATCTTTGTATTCAGGATATATGCCTATGTGGTGGTGGTAGGGTACTTATGAAACATTTGCACAGGGCCCTCTGGCAACCATCTAACTGAGCTGTTGACAAGAAAAGTCCTTACACATTTGTATTGTCAGTATGTTGAGCTGTAGCATTTACCAAAAGTGGGGGTGGTCACTTCAAATGGCTGTATCTCCGGTTTTATAACACCTAGAAAAGGTGTTGTTCTAGTGTCATATGTAAGCTTTCATCTGCTACCAAGATCACAGTACTAGCTATAAAAAACATCACTAGTTAAAAACACAGGCAGGAATTTGAGCTTTATATGCAGCTTTTCATGCTGCATATAAAAATCGCATTACTAACTGTGTGTTTAATTAGTGATACAGTGGAGAAAAAAAAGTATTTAGTCAGCCACCAATTGTGCAAGTTCTCCCACTTAAAAAGATGAGAGAGGCCTGTAATTGTCATCATAGGTAGACCTCAACTATGAGAGACAAAATGAGAAAACATATCTAGAAAATCACATTGTCTGATTTTTAAAGAATTTATTTGCAAATTATGATGGAAAATATGTATTTGGTCAATAACAAAAGTTCATCTCAATACTTTGTTATATATCCTTTGTTGGCAATGACAGAGGTCAAACGCTTTCTGTAAGTCTTCACAAGGTTGGCACACACTGTTGCTGGTATGTTGGCCCATTCCTCCATGCAGATCTCCTCTAGAGCAGTGATGTTTTGGGGCAACACAGACTCTCAACTCCCTCCAAAGGTTTTCTATGGGGTTGAGATCTGCAAACTGGCTAGGTCACTCCAGGACCTTGAAATGCTTCTTACGAAGCCACTCCTTCGTTGCCCTGGCGGTGTGCTTGGGATCATTGTCATATGTTTTCTCATTTTGTCTCTCATATTTGAGGTCTACCTATGATGTCAATTACAGGCCTCTCTCATCTTTTTAAGTGGGAGAACTTGCACAATTGGTGACTAACTAAATACTTTTTTCCCCACTGTATCTCTGGGTTATTTATAGCTAGATAATATCAGGTATCATATCATACCAGAACCAAAACTGGAGACATAACTATTTGTGATCACATCCCCTTTGGCAAATTCTACATCTGCACATACCGCATTGTGTGTGGGACATGGAACAGATTCTCCCTGGCAATTCTTAGGGCATTGCTAGTGGGAGCTTTAAAGCCTATTTTTCTATTTAAAAGGAAGTTACATAGGTTAATTAAGTATCTACACTTATAGTATTAAGCATATACACTTACACTTCAATATTAATTACCTATTCTTAGGATAAGTCATCAATATCCGGTTGGTGGGGGTCCGATACTTGACACCCCCAGGACTGTCCTGACATTTTTGAAAAAGAAGATTGAACCCCCCCCCCCTTTGTGTATCTTTCAATAAAGTTATTCACATTTTCAACCCCCTCCATCTCTTATCACTAGTCAGTTGTTTTATTGATTGATGCATGTAGCTTTATTAGAATGTTGATGTAGTTCAGGGGTGTAATGTATAATTTAGATTTTGTGCCTTTACCGTATGTTGTGCTTCTGTACAACATGATATACATACAATATATATTGTTTTTTAATTCAGTTTGCACTCATCACAGTCCCATGTATGTTTGCAATTTGACGACTGTAAATAAAGCTATTCATTGAACCCCCTTCACCTAAACTGGTCACAGACCTTGCCATCAATATCTTGGTGTTGGAAAACCTTTTTAATATTGCAGAATTTAACTGAACAGCACATAACTGAATAATTGTGTAACCCTCTACCTTAGGTTTCCTTTCACCCAACTGGAGCCAGACTCCAGGACTGTGCTACTTCACATAGGACTCAAGTGCCGATTCACCTTCCACTGAATATCAGGTGGATGTCCCTATTAGTCCAGGCCCTGTGCTCCGAAGCCTTATTACTGCTGTTCCTATTTACCCAGAAGATTCTCTCAAAAACCCTAATCACCCCTTTTTAGCAGGACAACCCTATTTATTCTAAAACACCTCACAAATGAACCCTACAGGCCAAACTTCAAGCCTCCAGACTCCCCCAGAGCTAACCAGAACCAAACTGGCTGCACACATAGTCTAAACTGCTTCAGCAGTCTACACTGAACATTGCAAACCACCCTCCACCATGCCCAATCTCACTAGCACTTTCATGCTCACAGTCAGACCTTGTGACAACCAGGACTTGCTCAGCAAAGTTTCTGAACTGCCCTCACATACATCTCCCTGCAGCACCAAGGAGAATCTGTATCACACTAATGACAGTACCTTGTAGGGCGGTTTCCACACTTTCCAAAGATGCCTTTCTTATTCTATATTTCAGCTCCCTTTTCATGAAAAACAGTGTTTTATTCTTATGCAAATTAGCTGAAAAGGGCTTTAGGGGTGTTACTTCTGCTGCTGGAGCTTCACTCTCTGCTTTAAAGATAACCGCTCAGCTCAGCCCCCTATTGCTTGAGTGACATCTTCCACTTTGTCACACTTTGTCTGCAGTTAGGGTCCAGTGTCAGACTGAAGGGCCTAGTGCCCATGAGAGGAAATTGTTCTGGGATCCCACCCAACAGCCTCTTGCTAATAGCCCACACCACGGCTCCTTCAATGAAATCTTACATGAAATGTGCTAACTGTCTGGTATTACTAAGTATTATCCCTGTATTGGCATCCCCTAATAGTACTGTGCATGCGCCAAGAGTTCCATGTGCAGTACTGTATGGGGAATGACACAGCCATGGAGCACTACACGTATGTGCAAGATTATAGTGAGGGAGCTGTGATACAGGAATAGCACACAGGACTGTCATCAGGAATTTTGTGTACCTCCACAGTATAATTCTCCACATGGTATATAATGCTCCACAGTGGCCCGACACAGTATAATATACTCATCAGCAGCCTCACATTGTATAATAGGCTCCTCACAGTGCCTCATCCAGTATAATGCTCCACAGTGGCCCCACACAGTATAGTATGCTCCCCACAGTGCCCCGCAGTATAATGCTCCACAGTGATCCCACAAAGTATAATATGCTCCCTAGAGCCTGCCCCCAACACAGTATAATGTTCCACATTGGCGCCAAACAGTATAATATGCTCCTTAGTGGCCCCAGACAGTATAATAGGCTCCCCACAGTGCCCCCAATTATAATGCTCCACAGTGGCCTCACACATTATAATAGGCTCTCCACAGTGCCCCCAATATAATGCTCGACTGTGGCCCCACACAGTATAATATGCTCCCCACAGTAGTCCCACACAGTATAATATGCTCCGCAGAGGCCCACACAAAGTACAATATACTTCCCAGCAGCCTCACACAGCATAGTAGGCTCCCCACAGTCCCCCTTCAAGTGTAATGGTGATGTAGGTCAGTCCGACGCTGTTAGGGTTGATTATCTAGCAGAAAGTGAAACGCTCCTAAAATCCTTTTCAGTTAATTTGCGTAAGAATAAAACACTGATTTTCATGACAATGGGGCTGCAATGCAAAATAAGAAAGGCATCTCAGGAAAGTGTAGAAGCTACCCTACTGTCATTAATTTCCCTGCTGACAGACTCTCTTTAAAATACTATTTAAAGAAACAGAAAAATGATAATAAAGGATATAACCATAGTATGAATGCTGCAAAGGTAGAGAATAAACTTCACCTGCTTTACAGGTCCAGACAGTTTATAGTAACTTTTTCTGGTTTTGACAGGGTTGTCTAATTCACTATTGGACAAACCCTCTATACTGATGTGTTTATTGTCTATATTTTCGAGGCTATACCTTTCTATAGGTGTGGCTGATACTTTTATCAGATTTAGTGTGCAATAGATTCAGTGCAGGTGTTGGCCATATTTTAGTGATGTGTAGATTTACCACTGACCCCGTTTCAGTTCCTTGTGACCTTGGATAAAACACTTTGTGTCCCAGGCAACCAAACCTGGATGGGAAGAATACTATAATTTAGTCTGAACAAGTCTCTGATCATAACTGTACAGTATGTGCTATATTATCATTATGGTAAGAATGCCTTAACTGTAATGATTGATACAGAAGAATAGTCAATGGCAATAATTTACACCAACCCATTGCAACCTTTATAAGGCCCAACTGAGTCTTAAAGTAAAAATCTTACTGACGAAGCAATGGGAACAGGCTGAAATGTGCTCAGGTACATGAGAATATATGAGCAGCTGCGGTGGAAGAGGCTTCCTGCGCCTGATTAATTGGACTCCATTCCGTCCATTATTTATTATGCATATACGATATCAGTAAGGAGAGATTGTGGGGAAGAGTTTGTGGTTCACAGTACCTCTAGCCGGTTAGTTAGTTTCCATGGTAACATTACTCATCCCGTGCACCTGAAAGATTGCAAGAGTGGAGACAGCCTACTAATTTAACCCGCAGACTGCTGCTCACGTGTGCATAGGACTGAGTGTGTACATAAACACCTCAGGAAGCATGTCCTGATAGAGTTAAGATATACTGCAAACCATATTTAAAAATATCAAAACAGAACAAATGATACAAAATACATTTATAGTAATATTGTATCATGAAACTTTCTTTGCAAAGTTTGAAGTACATTAGAGAGTCATTTCCTTTACATATAATAGGGAAGATTTTTCAAGTGTCCTAGATTGCATTTAGAAGTATACGAACAAAATGCAAACTGGGTCACTTAGATAATATGGTGTATATGGCCCAATTGGTTAAATATCAACCTATGTGTTTTTCAAAATAGGTAGATATTTTTAAAAGGTTTTACCCACAAAGACAACTTACCCCCTATTCACAGGATTCCCTGTACTTGTATGTGGAAATCCCAGGGACAGAAGAGTGCCATACTTGGCTATCTCTTGCAATCCCATAGAGATGAATAGAATGACAGTATGCAAGTGTGACTGCTTCTCCATTCAGATGGGGGTATAGAGGTACATAATGTCAATTTTAGAGAAGGTAATTTTTTTATTTGTGAGTTGCCCACTACGTTGTGGTTCTCAGCTGTGACCTATAATAGACACTATGATACAGTGTCTCTTGTGTAGACAGGAAAGTTCTGTATTCATTCCTATGAGAGCCTCATATAACTGAATAGAGAAACTGACTTCTACACATGACACAGCTTATGTCATGTATCTCTGTAACAAGCCATAGAATAAGCATTTTTCACTGCTGTCCGGAGCTTGCTGTGGGAAGGTGCACATCTCCCCCCACCTCTGGGTTCCTTACCAGGATCATTATTCCTGGGCCCTACGACAAACAATTTTTCTAGATATGCGGCAGCCATCACGCCTTCATATTCTATTTGCCTGAGGAAGGGTTCTCGTAGCCCAAAACGTTGCTCTTGGCTCTTATATATCTACACTGCATTTTCACAACCTTGTATGATATGATATATTGTGGTTGATACCACTTGCCCTAACATGGAATGTGTGTTCTGCAAATAAACCTTACAAGCAAGCTCAATTACCTGGAGTGTTGTCCATCTTTTCATACACGTTTATATTAAATTGGTGGGTTTCGGTCAGGTGGAATAAGTGCACCCATCCACAACTTATGGAGAGTGCTGCTCACATCAATACGGAGCATTCCTATGAGAGCCTCATATAACTGAATAGAGAAACTAACTTCTACACATGACACAGCTTATGTCATGTGCCTATGTAATAGGCCATAGAATAAGCATTTTTTTGGAGTGCTACTTTAACAAATTTGGTGGCTTCTCTCACATACAATCCTTTTTCTCAACACTTTTTAAAACTGTTGAGGTGGGCATAGAAATGGCCAGATGTTATGATCTGTTTAAGAGCTGCTCCCTCACGACTCTAACTGATAGAACCTACAGTAGGCTGGGTTAAATAGAACCATGCAGGCAGAGGAGTAACCTGAAGTTCCTGGGCCCCGCTGAAAAATCCCCCTCTTACCATGTGCTATCTGCAATTCTGGTGCCTTCTTAAGCTGTAGAGAGGCCTTTGAGCAGCCTTCAGACTCCAGAGCCATATAGCGATTGTTACCTTTGCACCCCTATAGCCACAGTCCTGCATGCAGGGTCTAAATGCTACAGCCATTAAATGGATCTTCACACACTGCTGTGTCATGGCAAGTGGTATAACTATAGAGGCCACAGTGGTCACAATTACGACTGGACCCATAAGCCAGGGGGACCAACAAGCTCATTTCACAATACTTTGATCTTCTTTGATATCTGTCAACCTGAGTATCAAACTCTTTTTTATTATTATTATTGTTTATTTATATAGCACCATTAATTCCATGGTGCTTTACATTTGAGGATTTACATACGATACACAAGATGTACAAAACAGATAATGCTAACAGAGACCAACTGGCACAGTGGGATAGAGGGCCCTGCCCGCAAGGGCTTACAATCTATGAGGGAAGAGGGATAGAGACAGAAGGTCACCTACCCCTTGAACTTTTTCACATTTTGACACCTTACAACCACAAACTGAAATTATTTTATTGAGATTGTAAGTGATAGACCAACACAAAGTAGCACATAATTGTGAAGTGGAATGAAAATGATACATGGTTTTCAAAATTTTAATCAAATTAATACAATTTTGAAAACCATGTATCATTTTCGTTCCACTTTACAATTATCTGCTACTTTGTGTTGGTCTATCACTTAAAATCTCACTAAAATGCATTGAAGTTTGTGGTTGTAAGGTGACAAAATGTGAAAGTTCAAGGGGTATGAATACTTTTGCAAGCCACTGTTTACAGTGTATCCTATTAGTTACACAACTTGCACATTACCAGCTTTTCTGGAAACTGAGAGATAGCAGATTTCTGTTCGGGCACTAAGTATCACTAGGACATTTGTCTTTTATTAACAGATATCTAGAAGGCAAAAAAATCACAGAAGTAAAATATATTTCTCACTTTTCTACATCAGGACCAATATCAGGTGACAATATTCCACTTAGTGTCCAGTAAGAGTACCATTATGGCCATATAAGGGCACCATTATGGCATAATGTAAGAGAATTATATTATTATTCCAAATTGTATAGAAATAAAATTACGCTTATTCCACCTGATTAGCATTTAATTAGCAGCACCTTACTTCTATGTAACCTCTTAATTCCTATGGAAGCAGTAAGTTGAATGCCCATGGCGTGGTAGCCTCATATGGCTGAAACCCCCTCCACATGTGATGGCCAACAATTAATTCACGATTATACTGTATAGTATACAGTACAGACCAAAAGTTTGGACACACCTTCTCATTCCAAGAGTTTTCTGTATTTTCATGACTATAAAAATTGTAGATTCACACTGAAGGCATCAAAACTATGAATTAACACATGTGTGAAACAACTGAAAATATGTATTATATTCTAGGTTCTTCAAAGTAGCCAACTTTTGCTTTGATTACTGCTTTGCACACTCTTGGCATTCTCTTGATGAGCTTCAAGAGGTAGTCACCTGAAATGGTCTTCCAACAGTCTTGAAGGAGTTCCCAGAGATGCTTAGCACTTCTTGGCCCTTTTGCTTCCACTCTGTGGGCCAGCTCACCCCAAACCATCTCGATAGGGTTCAGGTGTAGTGACTGTGGAGGCCAGGTCATCTGGCGTAGCACCCCATCACTCTCCTTCTTGGTCAAATAGCCCTTACACAGTCTGGAGGTGTGTTTGGGGTCATTATCCTGTTGAAAAATAAATGATGGTCCAACTAAACGCAAACCGGATGGAATAGCATGCCGCTGCAAGATGCTGTGGTAACCATGCTGGTTCAGTATTCCTTCAATTTTCAATAAATCCCCAACAGTGTCACCAGCAAAGCACCCCCACACCATCACACCTCCTCCTCCATGCTTCACGGTGGGAACCAGGCATGTAGAGTCCATTCGTTCACCTTTTCTGCATCACACAAAGACACGGTGGTTGGAACCAAAGATCTCAAATTTGGACTCATCAGACCAAAGCACACATTTCCACAGGTCTAATGTCCATTCCTTGTGTTCTTTAGCCCAAACAAGTCTCTTCTGCTTGTTGCCTGTCCTTAGCAGTGGTTTCCTAGCAGCTATTTTACCATGAAGGCCTGCTGCACACAGTCTCCTCTTAACAGTTGTTGTAGAGATGTGTCTGCTGCTAGAACTCTGTGTGGCATTGACCTGGTCTCTAATCTGAGCTGCTGTTAACCTGCGATTTCTGAGGCTGGTGACTCGGATGAACTTATCCTCCGCAGCAGAGGTGACTCTTGGTCTTCCTTTCCTGGGGCGGTCCTCATGTGAGCCAGTTTCTTTGTAGCGCTTGATGGTTTTGGCCATTGCACTTGGGGACACTTTCAAAGTTTTCCCAATTTTCCCAAAGTTCTGACTGAACTTAATTTCTTAAAGTAATTATGGCCACTCGTTTTTCTTTACTTAGCTGCTTTTTTCTTGCCATATTGACATATTTTCAGTTGTTTCCCACTTTTTTGTTAAGTATATAATTCCACATGTGTTAATTCATAGTTTTGATGCCTTCAGTGTGAACCCACAATTTTTATAGTCATGAAAATACAGAAAACTCTTGGAATGAGAAGGTGTGTCCAAACTTTTGGTCTGTACTGCAGCAGCACTGGGAGAATTGCTCAACTGGAAATTCCCTTACAATATATCTATATCTATATAATGTATAGATATAATCTATCTATCTATCTATCTATATCTATCTATCTATCTATCTATCTATCTATCTAATAAATAAATGATACTATCTATCTATCTATCTATCTATCTGTAGACAAACCTGCTGATTTACACACCAGACAGAAGTCCCTGATTTCTCTGCAAGTTACAAAGAAAAAGTGACTTCTGCCTAGTGTGTGAATCAGCAGGTCAGTCTACTGATCACATGACCAGCCAGGGAGACTATGTGGGAGCTAAATAAAGTGAACAATGCACTAGGTGAGTGAGTGCATCTTTCACATTAGTATGCCCTGTACTACAGGGCTAAGATGTAATAAATTTGGCTACTTTATAGAGGGAGGAGTAGCTTCATGTGAACATCTGTTGAGTGACATGAAACTCATCCTGAGTTAGTACTGTAGTGTAGAATAAATTGAAAGCAATGTACACCATTTGCATAATCTAATAAATTGATGATTCCTATGACATTAATGATAAATCTGCACCAACTTGTAATGCAATCCATTTGATGCTATTTCTGGGCAAATTTTATGTTATTTAAAATGCATATCATATCTGATATATATCATATTCTTACACTAGAACTACCAAATGTATGGGAATATAAAGGGGTTGTAAGGGATTTGCCAGTTGAGCAATACTTTAGTGCTGCTGCTGAAACCTGGGAGGAAGGGAATGACAGAGACAGTGGGCCCTAAACTCGACCCAACCCCTGTCCCTGCCCACTTGTCTCACTGTCCTAATGACAGGAACAACTTGGCGGCGATCCCTACTCTGAATAAATGTAACACAGAACAAGACAAGACAAACAACACAGAAGAGGAGTCAGCAAGCCAAGGGTCAAAGCCAGAGAGACAAAGCAGTACCAAATCACAATCCAAAAGAGTAGTAACAAGAAAAGCCAAATTTCAGAAGTCAGAATAATAATAACAACAGAAGAGTAGCTAGCAGGGACAAAGTCTCAGGACAGAATCACAATAGCCAGCAAACCTGTGTGGGCTGATGACCTGTATATGGGAAGTCCAGGACCTGCCCCAGACTTGATTGGTAGACAGGCTGTCAATCACACAGGCAAGGCTAAGATTAACTGTTAGAGGAGCAGAGAGAAGGAAGGTGCAAGAGACAGGTGTGGCTGACATTCAATTACATAGGACAGTGTTAAGACTGGGCAACAACAACCTTACGCATGGAATCAAACTGAACATGCCAATCTTGGCACGTATGACTGTATTTTTAGGATATTCCTTAAATGTCAACTCTGGGACTTCTGAAAATAACTGAGGCTGAATTTAATAGTTCTGGACATGTAAATGTAGAGACCACAAATACATGGCCTTTTCTTATTTACTTGTGATTGCAATCGGGGCTCCTTTCACGGAAAGATGTGGGTTCCACCTCTGGGACGCATATCTATCAGGTATATATGGCATATCCTATGGAATGGGGAATGCTCCTTTAATGCCATTTAAGGATTGATGATTGTTATTGAAATCATTGAGTTAGGGCCGGTTCACATCTGCGTTCGGGTTTCCGTTCGGAGGGTCCCCAAGCGGTTTACCTGGGCAACCACACAGACCCATTGACTATAATGGGGTCCGTATTGGTTTCCGCGTGAAGCAAGCAGAGAGAAAAGTGCTGCAAGGACTATGCCATGATCTATGGGGTCTGTGTGGTTTCCCAGGTAAACTGCTTTTTATGCATATAGGTCTCCAAGCAAACTCCCCGAACGGAAACCCGAATGCAGATGTGAACTGGCCCTTATAGATCATGAAATTCTGGATGACAGTAACTTGCAAAAGCATCAGATAAATATTTCACTAGGTATGACATCTATGGTACACCTTTTCATTCATACACATGAAAGAAAAATACACCAATATACTTGGTCCATAATAAGTAAGAATGAGCAAAATAAATGACATCATAGAAGAATAATATGAAGACCTAATGACCATATCCAGTAGTTTAGTTCTCTGCTCTTCTCCCAGTTTCCTTCTTCCTCACAGGTCTCTGTGAATCCAACCATACATATTTTATAGAGATCATTGATCCCAATTTTCAGGCTCCTTGTTTATTTATGCAATAAGATGGTGGCAGTTGTTCTCCTAGATCATGGCATGTTTAGAGAGAACTTTTTTCTTTTACTAAATATACAACCCTTAAAATAGTGAAATATGGTATAATCTCCTCCATTACAGTGATTCTATAACCAAAATGTAACATGTACTCCATTATCTCTATTTTAAGATTTCTCACTATCATATAATTTTATACAAAAAATATACTAGAAACATACAAGAATTTAGGTCAGGTGCACACTACTGCCTGTCTGTTCAGAGCTATTGGACGATCAGACATTAAAGTCACCCTTGATTGATATCTAGAAATAGAAGACTTGTTTGTATCTGTCCTCATTGATGTCAATGTTAAAATAAAAATGGAAGTTCCCTTCAACGTCAGCAAACCACTACAATGTATAATAGCAATGTAGTGCATGGGATGTAAGCAAATCATCCATTCATTGCAGAAATAACTTTGCACTGCAGGTTTTGGAGCCGCAGCGTGTCAACTATTGTTGCAAGTTTGGCTGAAGTTTTCAACCATTGTAATACATCTATCAAAGGTTGAAAGCTAGGATAGCCGCCCGGGACATGTGGCTGACAGCTGCATCGACAACCAGCCAATTTCAGCTGGTTTTAGCTGTGGATGGGTCTGCTGTAGGATCTGCACTACAGATATCCTGCAGTGGACCCATCCTGTGTGTCCCTAACCTTAACCATGATTCTACCAAGGTACCATCTGCTTTGTGTTGTGATGCCATATCTGATATTGATACAAAAGAGCAGGAATCAGACTTATTTCCTTTGTCCATACAAGGGGTAAACTACTTTTATGGTTTAGAGATTTACAATAGGCATGTTCCTGCAAATTTCCATTTTGGCTTTATTTGAAGACTTATAATTGACCAAGTATAACAAAAATGAATGCCGGCTGATGTCACAATTGTCCCATTTAGGGATGTAGGACAATACTCGTGAATCGTAAAATGCTTTTAGGCAGACTAGTAACAGAGTGTATGAATATGTGTGTAATCCAGAGAACAGAATATCCAGGTGGCTAATTTCAATGGGGGTTTCCATGGATACCCCTCTGGGTCGAGCCTTAAAAAAAAAAAAAAGAAAAAAAACCCACATCATTAGCTCAGGACCTAATTATTGCTTATTGGAGCAACAAATGAAGGGACAGCTGCCAGTGAAGAGATATTTGTTCTAACCCTGGGACAGGCAGTGAAAATCCCTTGAGAGTACACGTTATCTTATGTCATCCCAAAAGAGCTCTGCTTCATTGTGCCTCTGCAGCTACTGGGATACTATGTGACTTGCACCGTGAACAGCAGCTAGACCTTCTCCTGTATCATCACAAGAGGCTGGTGTCAGGAGGGCTGATGTCATGTGGCAAAAGTCAATGGAGTTGCCATGATACCAAGATAACTTAGCCAGAGCCGTCTTTCTAAACGATGTGCGCGGTTGTCTGTGCAGCTCACATCATTCTGCTCACTTTAGTATATAAATAAGCTACTGGGATATGGACAGTGGATAGCATGGATTCTGCACATCCTAAAATATACATTTATATATATTTATACGATGAGCTATATAATGTCTGACAGTACAATAAGGGGGTCCCATCAACTATGCAAACCATCTGAGATAACTAAATGCATGTTTAAGAGGTTTAAAGGGTTTGAGCAGGAAATTAAGCCCAGGAAGGTATAAAATAAAAAAGGTATACTTACCTGCCCCTGACACTCCATTGTCCACATTGAAACCCTGAAGCTAATGTAACCACTATAAGACGTCATTACATCTTTTAGAATGTAAGCCCTTGTGGGCAGGGACCTCTCTCCCTTCGTTACAGTCGCTCACTAACTTATACTAAGGTAGCATATGTGAACTTATAAAATGTTACTTTTAATTGATACTAATAAAATCTAATTCAAACCAGTGCACAATATGCAAATTAATATAATATACAATTAGCCAAATATACATAGGACCTAGGGTCTGTCCCACAATGTGTGCAAGAGGAATACTAACTCCAAGGTAAGTCTTCTAAGTTTCAAAGCAAATACTGTCCCTACACCTATATAAGGGTACCCAATATTTAACATGTATGAGCATACGGTAACAGGTAGAGTCGGTGCCGCTTTAACCATAGGGCCAAAAGTGCATTTGCATTGGGCCCTATGGTTGCAGGGATCCCCATGTGACAGCAGGGCAGTCCTCCATGTCCCACTGGCCTGGGCAATGAGTCCGATGATGCCCCAACTGCAACTCATCCGCATTTTCCAGACAATAGTATAGCAGGGAGTCATCTTCTCCCTGCTTCACAATCCGGCCGCTGTCTTTTTCTTCCAGTGTCCTGATGTCACTTACATTGCACCTGTTCCTCCCTGAAGACTCTGGGACCTGAGAGAGTAGAGAACAGGGGAATGAGGAAAGGTGAGTATTAAGGTTTTTTTTCTTTGTTTAATATATATATTGGGGCAACTTGGAGGGTTACATGATACTATGGGGGCAACTAGTGGGGGACATGATACTGTGGGAGCAACTGGGAGGGCTACATGAAATTGTGGGGGCACCCTGGGCATGGACAAGACACTGTAGGGGCAACTTGGAGGGCTACATGAAACTGTGGGGGCAACCTGGGGAGGGACATGACACTGTGAGGGCAACCTGGAGGGCTGAATGAAACTATGGGGCAACCTGGAGGGGATCATGAAACTGTGTGGGCAACTGGATATATAATGTCTGAGGGGCCACAAGGAGGTGGGACAGGTTAATGTCTGAGGGGCCACAGGGAGAAGGTTAAAGTGAGATGCATGCAGGGGCATTTGACTGTGTGATGGGCCACTAGGGAGGCATTATACTGTGTGAGGGCCACTAAGGGACATTATATTATATGGGGGCCACTGATGGGGGCATTATAATATGTGTGGATCATGTATTTCTAAGTGGTGGTGATGGGGGGGCCACTTATGAAACCTTTGCACTGGGCCCACCAATGTGTTAAAATGGCCTTGGTTACAGTAAGTAGCAGTCTTACCAGGATACTTGGGGATGAGCAGATGAAGTCAGTCCTCTGGTAACATAGTGGGAGGGGTGAGTAACTAACTTGCCCTATACTCACCCTAGCTTACCAAATGACTCCTGCCCTAACAGGGGCAGTCCCCAAGAGTCACCCTGTTTAACTCTCACTGATAAATCAGTCTTGGGGCTCCTGTAATGTGATTGAGACGATGGGGCCCAAGGTGAAGGATACTTCTTGGCCTGACTTAGATGTCATCTCAGTCACCCAATGTGTCTACAGTTTATGAAAATACACTGGGTAGTTTCTTAAGCAATCTATCAGTGTATTATACAAATACATAGTTTGGTTGAGAAACTGTACAATGAGTATCTGTATGAAGTGCAGTGAGTATATTCTGCTCTGCCAGGGTGAGCTGGGGGACCACCAGGGGATTCAACTGCGCACCTGTTGGCCAGTCTGAGCCTGTTTGTAGGTTAATTAATACAGTTTTAGCTGAACTCAGATACACCATATGGTAGGGATAGAGTGACATCTTTGCATGAAATGTATAGCCAACTTAGGGGGGCCAGACACACAGTGATCAGCTTACTGCCAAGCCTGCTTGACTAAATAAAGTTTCTCTTTATGTAACAACTCCTTATAAAGGTGGCATACCAATCAATGCCACAAACAATGCTCATTATGACCATTATTATCCTGTGATGCCACCAGACTTGTGAAGCCAACAATAAACTGACATGTGTTGGTCTGGTGATCAATTTACAGATTAGCACCTCTTGTGATGTCACTACATACAATCACCTATGATGGGGTCTTAAAGGAAATGCATCAGACAGTGTTACTGACCCAACAAGGTATTTCATTTAAAGAGATATTTACTTTATAAGCACAGGTATACCGCTACAAACCCAGAAACTAATGTCCTTCCAAGCAGCGCATTCTCTCATTCCTTTTCCTTCTTATCACCACATTTTTCATCCGCTTACAGCAGCACATTTTACCGTCACCTTCTGTTGCACATCCTCCACTCCCCCAGATGTACACTCTACTATTGTCCTGTCCACATCACAATCCTTGGCTTAGATAAATTGAAAACCGCTGAAATACTGCAAGACCTTTTCAATCCACCACCGACTACATCAATAAATAAATAAACAGATCATGGAAGATCCTGTAAAAAACACTGGATTATGACAGAGCTGCCAAATAATAATGCAAACTATGTAATTCTCTAATCAGATCACGTTTTTTTATATCTGTTTAACAGATGCAAAAAATGGACGCAAATGGATAGCCATCCGTTTCCATAGACATCCATGTTAAAAAAAATGGATCAGTTGCTGCCCGTTTTTTTGGACAGACCAAAAGTATGGTATACTACATTTTTGTGTCCTTCAAAAAAAGCGACAACAACAGATCAGTTTTTTTTTTAACATTGATGTCTATGTAAATAGATGGCCATCCGTTTCCGTCCGTTTTTGCATCTGTTTTTTACATGCGTACACAAATGTAAAAAACGTGATCTAGGCTCTATTCAGATCATGTTTTATACAACCGTTTAGCACGTCCGTTTAACAGGTGCAAAAAATTAATAGACACAAAAGTTTGGTATACTAGGATTTTTATCCTTCATAAAATGGATAGAAATATACACATGTGGACAAAATTGTTGGTACCCCTCGATTAATAAAAGAAAAACCCACAATGGTCACAGAAATAACTTGAATCTGACAAAAGTAATAATATATGAAAATTCTATGAAAATGAACAAATGAAAGTCAGACATTGCTTTTCAACCATGCTTCAACAGAATTTTAAAAAAAAGAAAACTCATGAAACAGGCCTGGACAGAAATGATGGTTCCCTTAACTTAATATTTTGTTGCACAACCTTTTGAGGCAATCACTGCAATCAAACGATTCCTGTAACTGTCAATGAGACTTCTGCACCTCTCAACAGGTATTTTGGCCACTCCTCATGAGCAAACTGCTCCAGTTGTCTCGGGTTTGAAGGGTGCCTTTTCCACACGGCATGTTTCAGCTCCTTCCAAAGATGCTCAATAGGATTTAGGTCAGGGCTCATAGAAGGCCACTTCAGAATAGTCCAATGTTTTCCTCTTAGCCATTCTTGGGTGTTTTTAGCTGTGTGTTTTGGGTCATTATCCTGTTGCAAGATCCATGACCTGTGACTGAGACCAAGCTTTCTGACACTGGGCAGCACATTTCTCTCTAGAATCCCTTGATAGTCTTGAGATTTCATTGTACCCTGCACAGATTCAAGACACCCTGTGCCAGATGCAGCAAAGCAGCCCCAGAACATAACAGAGCCTCCTCCATGTTTCACAGTAGAGACAGTGTTCTTTTCAAGATATGCTTCATTTTTCCATCTGTGAAGATAGAGCTGATGTGCCTTGCCAAAAATTTTGATTTCTGTTTCATCTGTCCATGGGACATTCTCCCAGAAGCTTTGTGGCTTGTCGACATATACAGGTGCATCTCAGTAAATTAGAATATATTTGAAACATTTATATCTTTCAGTAATTGGATTAAAAAAGTGACCTCCTATATTTTCTAGATTCTTTATACACAGAGTGTTCTATTTCAAGTGTTTTATTTCTGTAAATGTTGATTATGGATTACAGATAATAAAAGCCAAAATCTAAGAAAATTAAAATATTGTAAAAAAGTTCAGTATTGTAAATTCAGTGTGTCACCTGCCAATGTTTCCTAAGCCTTTAAATGGTCCCTCAGTCTGGTTCAGTAGGACACACAATCATGGAAGATGCTGATTATGAATTGAATTACTGAAATGAATGAACGTTTCAAAAATATTCTAATTTATTGAGATGCACCAGTAGTTTGGCAAATTACTTTTGTCAGATTCAAGTTATTTCTGTGACCATTGTGGGTTTTTATTTCATTAAACGAGAGGTACCAACAATTTTGTCCACGTGTGTATATATATATTTTTTTAACATTGATTTATGTAAATGGATGACCATCCATTTGTGTCCGTTTATTGTATCTGTTAAATGGATGTTCTAAAAGGATGTAAAAAACGTGATTGAATAGAGCCAAATAGAGCTGTGATGATTTGAAGGAGAAGGACACTAACGAATGACAGAAATTGAAATCAATGGGATTTTTAAGGGATTTCTGACAGATCTGTTAGTGTCTGTGTTAATATTTTCTGCCGAACACTACAACAGTAGTGTGAACGACCCCTAACTTTGTCATACAAATCCCATAGATACAGTTTTAATAGGATCTATTGAATTACAAATCACTATGCAACATTGAATTATTCATTGAATTAACCATCATTATGCATTTCACACTTGAGCACCTTGGTCCTCTATATTCTGTTGTTCAGGGGGCTATGCTCCCACCAACAACACACATTGATACAACAACTAAAAATACACTATTAATATCCTTTCTTGGAAAGTCAGTTAAGGCTGAAGCCCCATGTTGTGGAAACGCAGCTTTTTTTAGTTGCAGATTTTGCTGCGGTTTTTTGAGCCAAAGCCAAGAATGGTTACTATAACAATGGGAAATATATAGGAAATACTTATCTTTTTGCCTTCTGCTCAATCCACTCCTGGCTTTGTCTCAAAAAACCACAGCAAAATCTGCAACAAAAAAGCTGCATTTCCACAACGTGGGGCCCCAGCCTTAGAGATCTTTGTTTTTTAATTTCCAGGTCAGCTGCAGCTAAGATGCAGGAGCTCATATACTACTAAGCTAGTATCAATAATTCCACTCCACAATGATGGGGAAGTAGTAGATTTTCAGTTGTGATTAATATCTTAGCTGGCATGATAATGCTTACAGGATAAACATGGATACCTAAGTCACATTGATGTATGAAAACAGAGTAAGATACCTTGTATATTCTACATTTTGCGGCAATGAAAAATTTTCTTTTGCTTCAAACTATCCATGATCTGTGGCTATAAAGTGAAATCTGCTTCTAGTCTTAATAAGATAAATCTCTTAATGGCTTATTCAGCTACCAGAGCACTGAGAAACATAAAATAGAGCCCTGCAGCATAGGAATGTGGCAGCCATGAACATGTGACATGTTTAATGTCAAGTACATTCGACTGGAGGGCAGGGGATTTCACCACTGTACACCACTTCTTATATTCAGCACCATGCACGACAAGGGCTCTGTATTGTATTGGTTCAGCATATTGTTCTTGTGTACTGTATTTTTCTTCCTTGGAGTGCACATTATCATGTACATTGGCATAGTAACAAAATAAATGCTTAATGTGCACATTTTACCTTTCGCTATTATTGGGTTCAAATTACTAAAATTGACATGCTCAGGCACATGGATGACATTGTGCCTCCAAGTTTTGCTCTTGTCTTATGGCCATAGAATTGAATGAGTCAGTGTGCCACACTCACAATGCACATGGTCGTGTGCATGAGGCCTAAGATAGCGTAAACTTAAAACCTACAGCCACACGATGCACCCAATTCATCATAATCAGTAGATCATTGTGCAATGGATTTGCTGCAGCTTGCTAGAAGTTAGACATTTACCACTTTTTAAGCCACCTGTTTGATGGCTTACTTTAGACCACTACTCACTGCATTTATTTATTTTGCTTACTTATATAGCGCCATCATATTCCACAGCGCTTTACAGACATTGACAGTCACTGTCCCATAGAGGGCTCACAATCTATATTCCCTATCAGTATGTCGTTGGAGGAAACCAGAATACCCGGAGGAAGGCCACGCAAACACAGGGAGAACATACAAACTCTTTGCAGATGTTGTCCTTGGCAGGATTTGAACCCAGGACTCCAGTGCTGCAAGGCTGCAGTGCTAACCACTGAGTCACCATGCTGCCATCATGATGGTAATAAATCTGCAGGTTTTTTTTAGACTTAATTTTTTATATAAATTGTCTAGCAAGGTGCAGACATGTGTTATTTTTTCAAGTAATTAAATAGTGGGTGTACATCTGTAATGATACGCAGGTAAAGTTAGAAAAAAACCACCGGAGACACTTAGCTGCAGTTTATAACATTTTACTAAAGAGTATTTTGTTATACAGAACAGCAATCATAGACAGAACATATAACAACTGTTGGCATATCTGTGGGGTGGGAGTCTCACTCTCCTCCTATACATAGCCTCCTAGGACAACCAATGAACCTGTTCATAGTCTCTTGGTATGAGTTTGTTATGTACAGTTTGTTCAACAACATGTAAAGGTATTCTTTGCTTACAGTTAACCAGCCTTTGTATTTACACAACTGTAACTGAAACACTTAGTACTTAAAAGGGTTGTGCAATATTAGAGAACATGGTTTCTGTTTCTCTGAAAGTGCATCACATCAGTTGGTCACATGCAGTGGTGTAACTAGGAATGGCTGGGCCCCAAGGCGAACATTTGACATGGGGCCCCCCCCCCGAACCGCCGCCCCCGACCCCTCCCCCAGGACTTCCTCCTCCAACCCCCCCGGCCCTTCCCCCCGGACCGCCCCCTCCACCCCCCCCCCCCCCAAAAAAAAATGCATTCCTGCGCACACTATTATGTGCCATAGTGGCCCCTGCACACAGTATCATGTCCCATAGTGGCCCCTGCACACAGTATCATGCCCCATAGTGGCCCCTGCACACAGTATCATGTCCCATAGTGGCCCCTGCACACAGTATCATGTCCCATAGTGGCCTCTGCACACAGTATCATGTCCCATAGTGGCCCCTGCACACAGTATCATGTCCCATAGTGGCCCCTGCACACAGTATCATGCCCCATAGTGGCCCCTGCACACAGTATCATGCCCCATAGTGGCCCCTGCACACAGTATCATGCCCCATAGTGGCCCCTGCACACAGTATCATGTCCCATAGAGGCCCCTGCACACAGTATTCTGCCCCATAGTGGCCCCTGCACACAGTATCATGTCCCATAGTGGCCCTTGCACACACTATTATTCCCCATAGTGGCCCCTGCACACAGTATTTTGCCCCATAGTGGCCCCTGCACACAGTATCATGTCCCATAGAGGCCCCTGCACACAGTTTCATGTCCCATAGCGGCCCCTGCACACAGTATCATGTCCCATAGTGGCCCCTGCACACACTATTATATGTCCCATTGTGGACCACCCATAAACAATTATTATACTCTGGGGTCTTTTCAGACCCCAGAGTATAATGATTGGAGACCCAGGGGAGGATACAAACATAAAAAAACAACGTTGCTTACCTGGTCCTCGCTCCGGTGCATGCCCGTGCACTACTCCGGCCTTCTTTAATGTTGGACTAGGCTGGCGTCACGTGACGCGGGCCTGCGTCGCGACGCAAAATGACGTCGGCTGATGTCTGGGACGTCACCAAACAGGCCCGAAGCCTGGAGAAGCGTAAGACAGGTAAGTACATTGTTTTTTATGTTCCCTCACCTCCCCTGGGCCTCCGATCATTATACTCCGGGATCTGAAAAGACCCCGAAGTATAATGATAGCAGAGATTGTGGGGTTCGGGCCGCGGCCTTACCTACCGATCCCCGCTCCTGCTCACAGCCGCCTCCGCAGAATCGGAAGCGCAGGCGGCCGTGAGCGGGACCTTGGGGAACGGTAAGTATATAGGGCCCGTTACCTGCTGGGGTTACTCCAGCAGGTAACGGACTATTAAAAAAAAAACAAAAACAAAAAAACGCATCGGGGGCCCGCGGGGCCCCGTAATGTCCCGGGCCCTGTGGCAGCTGCTACCGCTGCTACCCCGGTAGTTACGCCCCTGGTCACATGTCTATGCTGAAATTCAGTCTCATTCATTTCAATGGGACTAAGGTGTAGCACTGCCATGTGACCAACGGACCTGAGGTCACTTCCTGAGAAGAAGAAAGCAGCCATGTTTTCTAGTCCTGTACAACCCCTTTAACTCAGCAGTGTTAGGGTTAACTGGTAACTGGCGTATTGACCTGTCTAATCTCTGCTTGCACCCCAAGTCCTACCCGAAGAGGACCTTTCACCACATCCACCAATTCAAGTTCTTAGCATCTGTTAATAGGTGCCACTCCACATATTCCAGCGCAGTTGAGATTTTTTTCCTGAGTGCCAATTTTAGTTAGTTTTGGTGCCTGATGTGCTTTTTAAGCTCTGTAATGCCAGAGGGCAGTGTCATGCAGGGGGTATAATTCAGACCTCCAATCAGAGGCAGCCAGTGTCAAAGCAGTATCACACCCCTTGTCTGCTCCTGCCTGACACTGCCCACCTGACAGTACAGAGCCTAAATAGCAAATCAGGCACAAAAACTAACTGTGTTTATTGCTTGGGTATGGTGGGGGCTAGAGAAAAAATTTCAACTGTGTCAGAATCAGTGAAACAGCACCTATTAATGGATGTAAAGAGTTGCACTTGTTGGAGGTGGTGAAAGGTCCTCTTTAAGTGTCTAGCACAATATTTCTGTATAGACAAAACACGGTGCTCACTCTCTGCTTGGGGGCTGCAGCCTACCCTTCCCACCTTGCAGGATCAAAAACTTTTTGCTTATGTTGTACCTCAGCGGAGCTTGTGGATAATTCATCCCAACCACCAATAGATACCTTCTTCAGTCTGTTTGTTGAGAGCCACCATGAGTCTCTCTGTACTTAAAACTTGGGGCTGTACTCGGGTTCCAGACGCTGTTGCCTACTCGGTTCTTGGGCAGCTCTGCAGCTCATTCCTTCTCACTTCCTCTGCTGGTGCCAGAATGACTTTTCTGTCCTCCTACTCTGTTAGTAGTCTTGTGGCTTCCTGGGAATAAAAGTCAGCTCCAACTAGCAACTCGGGGTTGAAACCTCCATGCTACATTTCTTGTGTAAAAAGGAGCATGGATGACTATCACAATAGACTTCTTAAGAATTTGACTGTGGCTTAGCTAATTTAAATGGTAAAAAGTAAACCATTAAATACGCATATAGAATGTAGGATTTATATGGTGTCTAAAGAATATGTTATTTTACTGCTGTGGAACTGGGGCCTGCAAAGCTATCTTCTGCCTGCTATGGAATGAAAACTGCAAGGATGGCACTGCCCGTCTACTCATCTTACCATGGTTAAATCTGGCAATTAGAAAGATGGGACATAATCATCTCCATAGTTACAGTACATCGAGGTACTGTTATCAGTTACAGAGAAAACGTATCCCCATATATCTTGGTCTGCTAGTTTTTATGAAGTAATTGCAATTCTGCAACCATCCCCAGCACAAACCAGACACAGGAAAAGATAAAAGTGATAGTGTTGCATTTGTAATTCAAACAGCATCATAGAGTTACTGTGTAAAGGAGGACAGCCCTGTGTGACTGAACATATAAATATCTCTCTGTGTAATGGGGTTCCCCCTCTGCCTGACATGTTAGCAGAGAATTGCAGCTCATTTTGTTCTCCTTTTTGTCTAGTTATTGCAGATTCACATATGTATTAAATAGATCCTAGCTAAATTCATGATGTTTTATTGGGCTCTTACAAAAATGTATAGTTACTACTTAATAAACTACATAAACATTACAAAATATAGTGTTTTTCTACTTTACTATAATATATAATAATAATAAAAAAATCTCCCCCCAAAAATGAGCCTCTATGGATTTTTTGAGTAGCGGCATTGAAGGGGATGCAATTATTTTCACAGGCCTCTAGAACCATTTGGGGACCCCATCTATTAGCTCAGCATACTTTAATAGGATATATACCACCACCAAAATCACTTCTATACCACTTATATGCTGTTGCAAGGGCTATTGCGGTGACCAGATGGAAGGTAACGCTGCAGTTGGGATTGCGGGGGTGCAAACAGCGCAGACTTGTCACGGTCTCTGGGCACGAGGGCGCAGCGCTGGTGCTGTCCCACGTTACCACCACTGGTACCGGTGATGAGGGGGCTGCACAAATGTTGGTGGTGATTGTTCCCCCGGGGCGCTTCCCCTATACTGTTCCGACTGGTGGTGTTTGGGGCGCCCTGATGTTGTCGGTGCAGAGTCAGACACAGAAACAGTTGTAAAGTTGAACTTTTACTTCCATGGGTGTGGAGGCACAAATGCTTAAACAGTTTCTTCAATACAAAACAACGGGGTACGCCTGGTGACACAGCAAAGTCCTGGGGTGCAGGGTAGACTTGATGAAAGGTGTTCCTAGCCCCTTATACTTCAGTGTTACAGCCCTAAGGTGCGTCTGGGCTCCTATTTGGCTCATAGGAGGATGCCCACCATGATACTAGTACATAATATTCCCCACTCACGTTATGTGGTCCTGATAGCTCAGAGTTTCGGGGTGCAATAGTCAGGGTGGCAGGATATTCCACAGGTCTGGCCTTGGCCCCTGGATCCTGTGATACTTGCTATGGAGCACGTGTTCCAGAATGTTCTCTCCACAGTCTCATGCTGACAAGATGATGATGCTTGACTTCCTTCAGGGCGATGGCTAGGCAGACAGGGGACAGGATCTTCTGAATAGCTGGAGTATGTCAGCTCTCCAACCTTCCTGGGCCTGTCTAGGACTTGAGATTCCTGCACTAAACTCACTGCTTTCTTCACAGGACATCACACTTATCTCCTCACCTCCTCCTCCTAACACTCCACACTTCTAACTCCTCACATGCAGGACCTTCCTGCAGGGGTGTTACCATGGGGACCCAGTGATCAGCTGACTCCTCCCCTTTTCCCAGGCGATGTCCTCCCATTGGACATTTGGTTACTATTCAATCCTATGGGAGGTGTAATGCATATGTGAGGCTCACTAGGTGGCGCTGTGTTGTGTGAGACTCAGGACCCCCTGCTATGTCACACAGGCTATGAAGCAACAGGAAATAATACATTGCACAGAGATCACCCTCAGCCCAGCCATAGCCAGCTCTGGGATGCCACACTATTAGTGGCATAGAGAGCAATTTTTGTGTGAAACTGATCAACCAGAGCACCCATTTTTGCCTATGGTCGCCAAATATTCAGATCTGTCAATCTTTATGTTAGGGGGCTGTGCTAGATAGTGACCCTAGGCGAAAACATGTGTTCTGGCAGTCACGGTGATGCACAAACAGCTCATTTGTATACATATTAAAAATTGATTTTCTTGGCAGCAAGATTGCACTTTTACATTAAAAGATATGTTTACTATATCACTGACCACCCTTACAACAGCATATGGCATAGGTTATTTGAATATGTTTATTCTAAACCAGACCACCCTTTTAACTATATATTTTAAGATATCTATATCTATCTATAGAGAGGGGTGGGTTTGTAGCAGGATAAAGGGTATCTGTCAGCACACGTTCCTTGACCCATCAGGGAGGTTTTTCTATAGATCAGCACCCCATTTTTTTAAAGGTTTTATTTATGATTTTAACAATCATTAACAACTGCAGAATTCCAGTTAAAAACAAGCGCAGGTTGAGCAAGGTAAGGGGGTGTTCACATTGCCATTAGTAGTGTTCGCCGATAGCATGTTACAAAATGTTAACAACGGACACTAACAGATCTGTCATAAATACGATTTGCTCTGTTGTCCATTAGTGTCTGTTCCCACCAAATCTGTCACAGGTCCGTTATTTTAGCGGATATGATTTCGCAGAGTGCAGGACTTTTGTGTTTGTTTGAAATAACATTCTTTATTCTTTAACATTAATATCTATGGTCATCCATTATTACTGTCTGGTTTTTTTCTGCGCATGCTCAGAAAGCAAAACAAAAAATAAGCAAGAAACGGACAGTAAAAAAACAGACACTAACTGATGTTAATGTGTTTGATCCATTAAATGGATCGGTAAAAAAACGGCTCATTAACATCAGTTAATATCTGTTATGATAGGTGTCCGTGTTTCTTTTTTTTAACAGACCCTATCAAAACGTACATCCAATGGTAGTGTGAACGCCCCTTAAGCAATACAGAGTAAAGGGTAACATAGGAAGGTCAAGATAAAAGAACAGGCATATACAATAATGTAAACATAGCTGAAAATCAGTTACTGCAGTATCAAGAAAAAATAATAAAATAATATACAGTCACACGCCATTCACACCGCCCTGCGTCCCACCCACCCCCAACCCCAAGATACATTGGATCTAGAAATGGTTCCAGACATCTCTAACCATCATGACCATATTTTATCAAACTTTTAGGGACATTTCCTACTCAGGTACAATGATTGATAAGGTGGAACATATTTATTAATTAGTTGAAGCCAATGCTTAAGAGATTTCCAGGCTATAATGATGATTTTCCTAGCCATTTACAATATCATTCAGCATACCTAAGAGACAAACCTGGGTAATAAGTGCTCATCGAGGAAAGACAGGACTGCTGACCAAAAGGGAGAAACCTTAGAACAGAACCATACACAGTGTAGGAAGGTTCCCAATTCAGCCTGGCATCGGAAATCAGCACCCCATTTTGACTCACAGGGAGGAGTCCAATGTCCAAGGGAGGAGTCCAAGTCTTGACAGACTTGTTACACTATGCAGTTGTCAGGAGAAGTTGTCATGGTGGTCTAAAGTGTATGGAGAAGATAAGGATAGAGAACAACTACACTTAGAGAAGACATCACCTGTAAGTCACTTATACTACAGATGATCTGTCACCTCTCTTTACATGTCTGTTAAATTTAATTGTAACGCCTGCAAGGAGCACTTTGCATACAGCAGATGCTGCAGTTAATGCCAAGCCAGGACCCATTACAGCAGACATCAGCCATTTTATACTGAGGGACAGTGGATTACATTTCCCTACACCCCTTACTCCAGGGGGAGGAGTATCAGAGAAAGGGACTGATTGGCTGAGCAGGGAATTATGGGAAAGGTCTGCACAGGAAAGAGAGAGGACAGCCACATGGGCTGCAGAAAAGGCTTCTTCCAGCCACTGCCAGGGGGCACATAGCTTGGCACTGGGTAACCCTGGACATAGAGACAGTCCTGCCAGCCCACCAGCTCACTCTGAGGGAAGAAGTAGCATCCCTGCAGCAGCAGCACCACCTGTCTAGATTGACCAAACTCCAAAAAGGTTCCCAGGGCTGCATCCAAGAAGACTCCTGCCTCTTACTACAATAGGATCCTGTCATCTGAAAGCTGCACCACCCAGTGAGACTCCAGGCTGGCACTAGATTCCCTGCAAGAGTTAGTGAGTAGACTTTGCTGGAATTTGCTGGACTGCTGTTAGAAAGTTTATGAGAACTGTGGTTGAAAGGACCTGCTGTGTCTATAGTGCACCAACATTTCCTGAATGCGCGCCATCGTCTGCGGCAACTGGGCCCCAACGGATGGACTGTTCATTGCTGCAGCCATTAGTAATTCTGCATTGTGTGCTGTTATTTAGGAGTGCAAGCTGTTACCTGCAGTATGATTGCATGTGTGTGATGACTATCATCTGTGGGTCACTATCTTAACCCTGTGCTATTCCTGATAGTTTATTATACCCGCCAGGCCGGGCACATAGTCCATTCCCACCACTACAGGTTTAATACTATAGGATGTACCTGTGTGCATTGTCATGTGAATCGCTGAAACATTTCTCTGTTTGCATTTTATTAAGTTTTCCCTTGTTTACCCTTCCCATAATAAACCAGTTAAGTAGTAGTTTTACCCTCAACATTTGTGAGTGTGTACTGAGCTTAGGTGGGGGTTTCCCGAGTCAACCCCTAGCAGAAGAGGAAGACCCTCCTGAATTCCTATAGAGCTCCTAGCAAGATTCGAGTGGAGGCACTGCGCCATAGTGAGGTGAGAACTACGACACACCCTGCCTACAGAGGTCGGCCCAAAGGGGTGTTACATAATCCATGTGGTCCAACCAAGTCATAGGTCTGTTGTCAATCCTAGCACATAAAAGCGTTGTTTAATACAGAGATTTATTGGAGACTGGAGTTTTCAACTGCGCTGGAAAATGCACCTGAACTGAAATCTACGCTAGTTTATTGCTGGCGAAGATCCAGGTGTCATTTACACCAGTTTTCTAGCATAAATAATGATAAATCTGGCATATTTATGCCACTAAAGTGACATAGTAGATTATTAGATTGGTTTTCCAGAATATCATAAATATCAGGTGAGTGTGGATCCAACACCCAGTACCCTCATTGATCAGCTGTTCTCAGCAGTTAATACACAGAGAATAGAGCAGTGATAGCTAACCTATGACACGCGTGTCAGAGGTGACATGCTAAGATGTTTTTGCTGACATGCAGCAAGTTGACAGCATCCGGAGGCGGGGCAACTCTCCTGCTTCCTGCTGAGAACGCAATGCGAACGGTGGCCATATTACCTCCATTAGTGAAGGCTGTTAGTTGTTAGGAAGTGAAGTCAGAGCTCCAACCAGCACTAAATTTATTGCGGACTTGCACCCAGACACCTGGGAACACTAGAACTGTATCCCACAGTTGCCCTGTCGGCAGTAGACGCTGGACCAAGGTCCATTCCAGTAACTACAGAGGGATAAAAGAGTCATCTCGGGCATGTGTGCTCCTTACACCCCAACCATTATCTTAAAGCAGCTACCAAAATCTCACCTTGCTGCCACTGAACCCCAACAGAGTTACTGCTCAGCAATTCAGGGGGGAAGGAACACCCCATCAGAGACAGTTAACCCTGCCAAGACCTCACTGGGCATCTGGACTCAGGTGTTTGTCGACTTGAGGTTAAAACTTGAGAATATGGAAAGGAATCGCTTGGAGAACGAAGAGGAGTGCCACTACGAACATGAAATTTGGAGTGCTTAGAACCGATTACCAGACACTTTTAGCACCCTGAAAAATCTAGCAGTGGCTTTACTCACAATTTTTCCTTCTACATACTTTTGAGACCTTATTCTCAGCATTAACTAATATTAAAGCCAATAAAAGAAACCGAATGACAGATTAAGTTAGTAGCGCTTGCTTGGGCTTGAAGGGTACAAAATATCAACCTTCAATTGAAGATTTAGCAAATGAAATTCAGCAACAAAAAAGTCACTAACCGGTAAGGTAAAGAATTATCTGTTTTTGCTTTATTAACAAATAGAGTACATATATTAAAAATATAACTTTTTGTTATTAGAACTACAAATATCACAACATTATGGATTTTTCTTGAAATGACACACCACCCGAGTTATGCTCATTTTTTTTTTTTTTTACGAATTTTGACACACCGAGCTCAAAAGGTTGTCCATCACTGGAATAGAGCATGAAGTAGCTAGATCTGTTCTCTATTCTCAAGTAAATGGGATCTGATCTATAGTACCTGATGTGGCAACTACAAAGAGAACAGAGCTGTCTGCGTCCTCCTCTATTCTCTGTGTACCTGTTGATAAAAAAAGCTGATTGGTGGGATAGCTGGGTGTTGGACTACCACTGAAGTCCAGGAAAAGGACTTGAAGCCAGGGTGCACTCAACGTAGCCACAATAAGGAGAATCAGATGATTTGAGAAGGAGAGAGAGAGTGAGGAGCAAATGCCTGGATATTTTATGTCCTTAAAGAGGACCTTTCATGTCCTCATTGATATGTGGTATTATATGCTGCTAGAAAGCCAACAGTGTGCTGAGTTCAGTACACTGTCGGCTCTCCCGGTATGTGCCTCGGTGCTGGACAGCCCTTAATTTCGGCACTGATATTTCCCCACTCTCAGAAGGGCATTCCTCATAGGTCAGCGTCATTGCTGGGCTATGAGGAATGCCCCCTTGACAGTACTCTACCATAGACTTGTACTGTCAAGGGGGCGTTCCTCACAGCTCAGCGATGACACTAGGCTGTAAGGCCCGCCTTTCTGACAGTGGGGAGATATCAGTGCCGAAATTAACGACACCGATATCTCCACCACCGGGAAAGCCGACAGTGCACTGAATTCAGCACACTGTCGGCTTTTTTGCGGTATGTGATACCGTACATTGATGAGAACATGAAAGGTCCTCTTAAACAATATCTCTGGGTATGATTTCAAAAAATGTTCTGAACCTGATACAGAGCAGCACATTTTGTATGTATTTAATACATAACAGCCTTTTTTCATATAGTAATCTTATGTTCTATACAGCCGCTTGGTGAAATCAATACAGACTTTTACAGAAAATCAAAGGAGCATTCAGTGGTCAGAGTAGTGTTTGCTATCACATTTACACCTTCCTTTACTAATTTAACCTTTTTCTACTTATGTTCTTTTTATATATATTGTATCTCCTGATAGTAAGGTACAAAGACTACTGATGCATATCCTGTAGATATGTGAACATTTGCCAAACTATAGTTTGAGTGCATCAGAGGAAGTATATACCTTGGCTTAGCTATGACTGTAACACTTAAGCTAGCTGAGAGATTGTGTTATTTCTAGTGCAGGCCATGAAGTGGCAGTACATGTCAATCCCAGTGACATGCATCATCCCCTGAAGTCCTGCTTTAGAAATTACATCCGTATTTCTTGGACTGTTACTTTAAAAAAGTTTTTTTTTTTTTTCTAAATATTATAGTACCTGACCAGTAAGTGCAGCCTAGGCTCTGACATACAGTCTGTAAGTTCTGTCCTGTTATTGTATGTGGCTCCTGGGACCCCTAAGTCACAAGAGCCCAGGTGCAATTGCAACCTCTGCAGGTATAATTACACCACCGAGATATCACATACTTATTGTATTATGGGCCTGTTACAGGATTACTCTACATGGTGCTCATGTATTCATATTTTAAGTAATGGAAGTGGTAGAGATACTGCAATTCTTCACCTGCACTACTTCTTTAACATCAACTTTTTCATTTATTTGCAGAAAATATGTCATAGCTTTCTGATTAGTAGGGTCTGACACGTAGAACAAAGGGGCCACAGCTCTAAACTAACATTTTTTGGATTGGTTGCAGTTCTTGCATGGAGTTGTCTTGCCGATCTTTCTATAGTGCCTCATGAGGATTGGTGCTTTGCAGAGGCTGTCCATCCATCAGTAAATTATGGCATATTCTCACCTCTTATTAGGGTAGGTAAACTCTTTCACCGCTTCCACCAGCTGCAACACTTTGCAATTATCAATAAGTTCTGCTACATTGATTCCAAAGGTGGAATTTTTTTCTAGCCCCCACCATTCCAGAGCAATCAATGCTGTTAATTTCAGCACCCATGATGCTAATTAGAATTTCTACTGTCAGGTGAGTGGTCCTGGGCTGAAGTAGATAGACCAGGATAGTAGAGAGCATAATTAGCATATTGGGTGCTGCAACTTGCAGAAATGATTGCTCAGGATTGGTGGGGGCAAAAAAAAAAAATCCAACTATGCTGGAATCAGTGAAGTGGCACCTATTGAAGGATGCAAAGAGTTGGTGGAGGTGAGGAAAGGTCCTCTTTAACAAAGTTTTTCCTTATACTACTTTATACAAGACCCCCACAGGCATTGATAATGCTTTAAAAATTAAAATACAGAATATAAAAGTACGTGTGGTATTAAAGTGCCCATAAGGGGTTGTCTGGGATGTATAAAAAAGTGGCCACAAGGCAGTCCTGTAAAATAAACATATAACTTAGACTCACCATGTAATTTCCTTGTAGTTTTGAGCCACTGCAGGATTGCTCCAAGTGGTCCGGCAGTGATGACCTGCTGAATATCTCCATGTGACCTCTGCAGCCAATCACTGGTCTTGGTGGTGATGGTAACATTGTCGGTGCTTGACTGCTTAGGCCTGTAATTGCTTGCATATAGGTCACATATAGATAGTTGGCAAATTTTCACCGCAGACCACTGACAAGGACTAGGGGACCAGTGCAGTGACAGTACCTAAGCTGCAGGAGTATGACCTGGTAAGCTCGACCATAGCTAGTGGGGGACAGTTGGGGCATGTGACCCGGGCTGATTGTCTTTGGGGCACCAACAAGCCACTTCTATGGATTTAGATACATAGTAAAGGCGCTCAGCTGATTTTTTGCATCGGATGATGGAAAGTCTAGCTACAGCTCTGCTAGTGAGTATAATTTATTTTGTTATTTTACAGCATTCCCTGCATTATAGTGATTTGTGAACATCCCAGAAACCCATGTAAACCTCCATGCTAACATGGCAGACTTCCTCATCCTTAATTCTACATGTTAATTTGTTAGAAGAGTCAGTTTTAAGGGTCCTATGATGAAAACTGGAGTTTTCTAGTGTAAGTATTTATAAGAGAGTCATTCAGACTTTGATAAATATTTCCCACCAAAGCAGAGCTGGCTGAACAGTACCAGAATGTGTCTCTGTGACTATCTAAGAGCAATGTGACCATGCTGGATGTGCAAACTCCTGTGGAGACCAATATAGCTTTCTTTATATGGGCTTTCCCTGCTGATTAATGAGCAGTCTGTCAGTTCTGATGTAAGGTTATGTTCACTTCTGTCGCAGATTCTATCATATTTGTCAGAAAAAACGTGCAGAATGCAGAGCTATTCTTGACTGCCACTATGATGGTACCTACTCGTCCCAATGACTTATAATGAGTCTCTTGGGGTCCATCATGGTGGCCATCATTTTACCGGAAAAAAAAATAGTACTGCACTGTGAGTTACTTTTTTCTGGCAGATATGAGGAAATCTGAAAGAGAGTCTACAATACAGATGTGAACATAATCTAACATCTGCCTATGATGGAACAGAAAAAATGGATTCCTAACACAGATGTGAACTCAGCGTAAGCTGTCATCGACTTTTAGTGCAATTTATTTCCTTTGGTCACTTGCAGTTCCACTTCTCACCACATTGCCTTTGCCAGACACCTATACAACACAGACCTAGTTCCAGCAAAATATTGATCCTTGAAGTTTAATATCTAAGGAGTCATCATTACTCAAATCTGACAAATCCCTTTCTCGAAGATAAACAAACAATGTATTTTCTGTTTTTCAGGAGGACATTTTCACAAAAGTGGAAGAAATGATATATAGTGAGATAGCAAAATGTTTTATTTATTTATTTTTTAAAGTGGTGACAAAGAAAATAGACATTGACTTTTTGGATTCTGAAGTATTTTGATGCTTTAGATATGCATTGTTGTTGATTGTTGGGGTCCAACTGGCAGCAACTTGATAATCCCTGGAACAAAGCGGCTGGATCACTAGTAAACTACCGTGCCCTTTCAGATTCTGTATCCTACACAGCACCACTTCTGACCTGATACCACAATGAAACTGCACCTTAGTTTCTTTTAATGTTATGTGTCTGTCTTGCAGTTCTCTCAACTATCATGTGACCACTGATGAGATATTCAACCGATAGAATAGGAGAGGCAGAAATACAGACTTGCTTTTTTCCTATAATTTTTTAGATGAAATTAAAGAAATGTCAGTATTATTTTATTTATTTATATCGTGCCATCATATTCTGCAGCGCTTTACAGACATTGACAGTCACTGTCCCATATGGGGCTCACAATCTACATTCCCTACCAGTATGTCTTTGGAGTGTGGGAGGAAACCAGAGTACCCGGAGGAAACCCCCGCAAATACGGGGAGAACATACAAACTCCTTGCAGATGTTGTCCATGGCAGGATTTGAACCCAGTACTCCAGCGCTGCAAAGCTAACCACTGAGCCACCGTACTGCCCCTGGTTTGTGGTCTCATAGTGCCTAGAAGTTTTTGTTCCTACCATAACATACAGTTGAAGTGAAGTCTGCAACATCAGCACAGCTAGATGAAGAAGATCAATGTCTTGCATTGTTGTCCTGGAGGAAATATTTTACAATATTATAAAGCAGAAGAAGAACATATCAGTCAATATCCAAATCAACTCCTACTTATCACTGTGAAGACCACAGCTTCAACTACAGCTTATAAAAACGTAGCTTCAGTCAGATACAATAACACCCACAAATATGCCCTGGAAATGTGTCTTGAGGTTATCTGAACGGGGAATATGGGGGACATGGCTATAGCCACAAGAGGAGCTATATGCATGAATGCAGATTACTGGAAGACCAAAGAAAGGACAATGGGGGAAGAAGGGAGACCAAACTACTCATAATATTCTGCTTGAGCAGAAACTGTTCTATGTTTCGGTATGAGGCTGCATGGTTACTTGTTACATCCCTCATGTGGGATAAAATGGCAATTTGACTGGATTTCTGTACATCTATTTCCTCCCCAGCCTGAAATGGCTGCTTACAGGGTATAATAGATTACATTCAGCTGCAGAACAAATGTAGTTACTTCAGTTTTAGTGTTGAAATGTGTTGTGTATCTTTCCCAAGACTCTTTTCCTTCCAGACCTAGTCCATTGAAATACTGCACTACTGTCACCTAGCATCCGTTTCTACTGACTCCTAATTTACTGTGTGATATTATGAGGTTGCACAAAGGTTTCGCAAGCTGACACATATACAGCAATAGCGTTGTTCATGATTATATTACTGATAAGTCATCAACTGCAGATCGTACATTAGTTTAGCCGACCATCTAATGTGTATGGGGTCATCCCAGCTCTCTACCAATGGCAGATGATGGGGGATTTCAATTAACCCATCTTTTTGTTCTCAGGGACATATCTGGCAGAGCAGTGGTGTTCTCCCTTTTCCTATTTCAGTACAGATGCAACACTAGCCCGAGCATGCATGTGCAGGGGGAAGCCAGGCAAGATAATTTTGTGAGGCAAACACCAGATGTATGAAGAAGTATCCTTCTTTCCTTTATTTTCCTTTTCGCTCAATAAAACAGTGTCTAAATCTGCTACAAAAACTGAGTGTTTTATTCCAGTCTCACAGGTAACATTACTTTATACCGAATACCTGCATTGGCCCATTAATAAGTAAGGGCATAGCTTTAGGAGGTGCAGAGTTGGCAGTTGCCTCGGTGCCAGCGCACCTGTTGGGTGGGGGCCACTGGTATACATTTTACATGGGGCCTAAGAGCTTCAAATTAACCCATTGTTTGCTTCTAAGAAATAAGATGCCTTCATGCTTATGACACATAAGGAGTTAGCGTGAAGGACACTTTTGCCACAGTTTTACAGATGCGACAGTCACATTGATCAACCTGCCCGACTATGTCTGTAAAAGGCATTTGGAGTAAGAGGATTCCATGCAGCGGCAGTGCGCTTAGCGTCCAGCAGGTGGCAGCAGCACACCTGTAAACCAGCAAGCAGCCATTTAAAGAACACAAGGAGAAGTGTGAGCTGTCAGTCCCGGGCCGGCTCCTGCCGTCGCTAGAGCTTCCTATAGAGCACCGAGCAGGCACAGGGAACAGGAGCCATAAGCCATTTTGCCAGTGCTGGGACGAGCTTCTTCTGTCGTGGGGTGGAGGAGGCTCAGAGCACTCGTCGTCTCCTGCAGGGACCTAGAAGACGGAAGCAGCGGCGCCCGTGAGGCTTGTGGAGGTCCTGCCTGCCCCTCATCCCATTCATCAGAGGAGCAGCATCCCACTCACACACAGCGGCTTCCAGGCTGCAGCAGACAATAGTCCGGGGCTCTGACGGGATACATGTCTGCTCCTGTGCCGCTGCTAGTTCCTGAGGGCATCCAGTGCTCTGTGCCAGGAGGAGGGGGGCACTCCTGACTGTCCTGCCTGTATTTGTAGAAGGGGATCGGGGCATCTACCTGGACGACACCGACTACAGGGGCAGTCCTGTGGGCGCACGCTCTGCAGCTCTGTGCATTGGGGACATATCCAGAGGCAGGGTGCAGAGACTGTCCTGTGGGCGTCAGCAGCACCAGGCTCCAGTGGCCAGCACCCTCCTGCCCGTGCATCGATGGAGGTGAGGATGGCACCGTGATGCCCGCCACAAGTTGACAGGCTCGGGGAATACAGGAAGTTTTCTAGATGCCAGCAGCATCCGCCGAGTGTGGGACAAGGGAGGCAGCAGTATAGAAGGAGGACCCTCCATCCTGCCCACAGCACAGGGAGAGGCTCAGCAGCCTGGCATCCTGGGATAGTTGTCTCTCTCTATGGAGCAGGTATAGCCGTGCCCGGTCCTGCCCTCTGGGGGTAGCTTTGGGATAGCCCAGCCTGCTGAGCACGTAGGAGGACAACAAAAACATCTGAGACTTGTGTCTGTGCCCCCTCCCCCCACACACCCAGCCAGCACGTCCATTACCCCCCCCACCCCCTGATCCGGGACCCTGTCATTGTGCCAGCAGCACCATGGACAGCGACCGGGACATGTACCGCCACTTCCAGGACTGGTGCCTCAGGACTTATGGGGACTCAGGGAAGACCAAGACGGTGACCCGCAAGAAATACGAGCGGATCGTGCAGCTGCTCAATGGCTCCGAGTCCAGCTCCACCGATAACGCCAAATTTAAATTTTGGGTGAAATCTAAGGGCTTTCAGCTGGGCACTGCGGAGGAGGGCAGCCTGGGGGACAAGCAGGTGCTCTACGTGCCCGTCAAGACCACGGTAAGTGCCTGCCGAGGATGTCCATGGCAGGGATGCCACCTCCATGTCCCTGGCTGGGTGCAGAGGGAGGGGGGCTTTGTACTGCACCTCTCTTTGTTTTCCTCTTGCCCTGTGTCATTGGCCATTGTGGCATACTGGTGCAATGTGTCACACTGGATGGTTGCAGTCACAATATGTCATGACATGACCTAATGGGCAATGCCCTCCCCAGAGATAGATGGACTTCAGTGCTTCTCCTCAGCCCCCCTCCCCACACTTTTACTGCTACCCCCCAGCAGCACAGAGTAACCTGGCATCATCTGACGCCAGCATCTCCTGCCTCCCTCTAGCTGGGGAGAGGTGTCTGTAGCCTGGCAGTGTGCCAGGAGCGGCGCTGGCCCTTTTATTTGGGGGCTTTCCCAAAGCTCATTGTCAGACAGCAGCCAGGCACACACTGGCACACACACTGATGATGATGGTGGTGGGTGATGAGGATAGGCGGGTTGAGCTTGAACCACTAGTACTTGGTGCTGAGAAGCAGCTCTCCTTAGAGTAAGTCAGCCAGGCTGCCTAGCATCAGAAGACATGTATGTACTCTACTGCTGCCCTGGACCAAGCTCTGCCACTGCCTGGTGCCCCAGGAGCCCAGCTGGGAGCCACAAGTAGGTGTCACCTTCAGTTCTATAGTGTGTTTATGGAAAACAGAAAAGGCTGCAACATGGTGAAAAGTGGCATCTAAGTAACCATATCTGGCTGCCAGAGAGATATTATATACATATTAGATAGAGACTGTTACTCAGCAGACAGATATTACAAAGATAGACAGATATTATATACTTATTAGATACTAAACAGACAGATATTAGATAGATGAAAGTGAAATGGATATACAGATAGGATGTAATATATCTTATATTTATATGCAATATAAATCTGTTTATTTTATGTATTTTACATATTTACAGTTACATTATTAGCTGTATAACACTGATGTTCCACCTTTACAGTAATATCAAGTACATTACATAAGTGTCAATGAAATGTTCAGAAGAGCTTGCAATCCAGTCCCCCTGTGTATAAAATATACTGTATTGCATTTTCTACAGATAATTCTAGTATATTTGTTTATTTGGAGCAAGCTACTATGTATCTAGATCTGTATGTATGTTATATGGATACATTTACACACTTGTGCCTATATAATATGGTGACTGATAGAGAGCATGGGTTGATCAGAATAATAGAGTGTGATGATCCATCACTGGCGTTTAATGGGAAACTTATAGTGTTGCTGATTCCTAAAGATTACTATTGACCTCTTTGTAGACAATACTTAGCAATCCCTTATACATTATACATATTTGTCCATGTGTGAGGGAGTATTATTTTTAAGTGTCAACGGTGGAACTCTAGACACCATGTATATACACTGCTACTTACTTTTTAGGACATCAAGACCTCAGTACTAGGGACCAATAAGAACAAGGAATATTGTCTTAGGGTGGCATGGTAGTTCCTATTCATGGTATCTGATGACCATATTCTTGCTTTGGTTTATTAAGTGTACCTGTAAGGTACATTATTTATATAGCGCCAACATATTCCGCAGCACTGTACAATTTGTAGGGTTCAAGTACAGACAAAAAAGTTGCATTACAAAGAAATAGTCAATTCACACACTGGGACTGAGGGCCCTGCTCGCAAGAGCTTACAATCTATGAGGTAAAGGGGGTGACACAGGAGGTAACATTGCTTGTACAATGGTCAGACAATTTTGTAATAGATGTTACTGTCATATATATATATATATATATATATAAAAAATAACCAACTTCACTATCTGCTGTTCTCTGTGTGCAAACCCAAGAGCCAGGTGAAAAGATCACAATGTAAAAATAAAAAACAGGACAGCACTCCAAATTAAAGTGAAAAAATTGTGTGCTTTATTCACCCATCTGTACGCAATGTTTCAGCTCCAAAACCAGAGTTTTTCTGAAGCAGTGAGAAATGTATGTATGGATATATATATATATATATATATATATATATATATATATATATGCCACCTCTTTGAGAAGACCACTGTCTTATCCATACCAAATTTCTTATGGAAATTTTTCAGTGAGGAGACCTCCCCCCTTCTCCTCAATAGAGTTTTAGGTGGTCATCCTCTCCAGTCAGGTTTGTTGCTATTTGAACCTTTAGCTTCTAGGAAAGTTTGGTGCTATTAGAACTTCTAAAACCTTGACAGACTAAGTTACTACTTTAAAATCAAAAGCGGTTGTATCACAGGATCAATAGGCAGAGATTCTGGTGAAAAAGTTTTGTGCCAACTCCTAATAGCAGCCAGAGTAGTTGTTCTCTCTGAAGTTTTGAGGACAAATGGACAAGACTGGGATGTTTTATATTTTGGAGTGAAGTGCTCTATACTATGTTATGTGTATAACAGTTTATTAGTACCCTGGAGAGCACAGGAAATGTAGACACTGATCTGATCACGTTTCATCATTGACTTGCGGTAACTCATAATGGCAACCTTAATAGTCGTCTCCCAAGTTTTGAGAATTGTCTGAAAGGACAGTTGGACAAGACTGGGGTGTTTTATATTCTGGAGTGAAATGCTTTGTAATATGTTATGTGTGTAACACTTTATTAGTACCATAGATTGCACAGGAAATCTTGAGGCTGATCTGATCACATATCATTATTGACTAATCACAGCTTCTATTGGCAGAATAACATCACCCATATGTTAACAACAGCTAAAGGACAAGACAGGAGGATTTATTATATTTTGTGGCGAATTGCTCTTTAATATCTTATGGTGATCTGATCACATTTCATCATTGACTTGTATTTAACGGTGGGTATGGGTTTTATTCTCTTCTGCCTTTCCTGGTTCTACTGGGAGTCTACAGCTTGATTCCAGCTCCCCTTCTAGGAAGTAGATCTGTGATTTCCCCACTGCCTGTCACCCTCTGGCATCAGTGCATGACCTTTTGTTCTAACGCCTCTCTTTCTCAGTAACAACTTCCTTGTGGAAATATCCAACATTATTGGAAAGTGTCTATTATGTTCTACCTCCCATTCACTCTTGCTTGCTGAAAATAACACCAATTTCAGCTGCCTACTAAGAAGGATGTATCTAGTATGCAGTAATCCAGTAAATGGGAACCTCAATATTGAATGGAAAATGAATGCTAGGACAAGAACGGAGAGTTTTATCCCTGTGAGTTGTATGCAGCTATTTATATACTTTGAACAAAATGATATTTTTATTTTCTTTGTCTCAAAGCTTAGACAAGTTGCACAGAGAAAGGGCAATACTATTCCATCCCTCTGATGCAGGCCTGCATCTGTAGAAAGGCCACATACGCCTGGACCCAAGATTACATGATTATACAGGACAGCATGTATAACCACAGGCTGAATTACAGCTAGATTATTCCTATTTATTTAGTATCTTTATACTAACCGGATGCAGAAAATTAAATTATGTTCCTATGGGATGGGTCTAGTGAGGGGTTAAGATATAAATATGGACTTGAACAGATAGCAGATGGGCTGGGACAGATATCATATAGCAAAAGAAAGATGCTAAAGAGTATTTTCCCTATAATTTTTTTTCAGCAATTACACATTTGCGTATATATAAGGTAGATAAGGTGTACAGTCATGGCCAAAAGTTTTGAGAATGACACAAATATTATATTTTCACATGATCTGCTGCCCTCTGGTTTTTATGTGTGTTTGTCAGATGTTTTTATCACATACAGAAATATAATTGCATTCATATTATGAGTAACAGAAGCTTATATTGACAGTTAGAATGAGTTAATGCAGCAAGTCAATATTTGCAGTGTTGACCCTTCTTCTTCAGGACCTCTGCAATTCTCCCTGGCATGTCCCAATCAACTTCTGGACCAAATCCTGACTGATAGCAGTCCATTCTTGCAGAATCAATGCTTTAATTTTGTCTGAATTTGTTGGTTTTTGTTTGTCCACCCGTCTCTTGATGATTGACCACAAGTTCTCAATGGGATTAAGATCTGGGGAGTTTCCAGGCCATGGACCCAAAATCTCTATGTTTTGTTCCCTGAGCCATTTAGTTATCACCTTTGCTTTATGGCAAGGTGCTCCATCATGCTGGAAAAGGCATTGTTGAGCGCCAAACTGCTCTTGGACGGTTGGGAGAAGTTGCTCTTGGAGGACATTCTGGTACCATTCTTTATTCATGGCTGTGTTTTTAGGCAAGACTGTGAGAGAGCCGATTCCCTTGGCTGAGAAGCAACCCCACACATGAATGGTTTCAGGATGCTTTACAGTTGGCATGAGACAAGACTGGTGGTAGCGCTCACCTCTTCTTCTCCGAATAAGCTGTTTTCCAGATGTTCCAAACAATCGAAAAGGGGATTCATCAGAGAAAATGACTTTACCCCAGTCCTCAGCAGTCCACTCCCTGTACCTTTTGCAGAATATCAGTCTGTCCCTGATGTTTTTTCTGGAGAGAAGTGGCTTCTTTGCTGCCCTCCTTGAGACCAGGCCTTGCTCCAAGAGTCTCCGCCTCACAGTGCGTGCAGATGCACTCACACCTGCCTGCTGCCATTCCTCAGCAAGCTCTGCACTGCTGGTAGCCCGATCCCGCAGCTGAAACACTTTTAAGAGACGGTCCTGCCGCTTGCTGGTCTTTCTTGGGCGCCCTGGAGCCTTTTTGGCACCAATGAAACCTCTCTCCTTGAAGTTCTTGATGATGCGATAGATTGTTGACTGAGGTGTAATCTTTCTAGCTGCAATACTCTTCCCAGTTAGGCCATTTTTGTGCAGTGCAATGATGACTGCACGTGTTTCTTTAGAGATAACCATGGTTAACAGAAGAGAAACAATGATGGCAAGCACCGGCCTCCTTTTAAAGTGTCCAGTGGTGTCATTCTTACTTAATCATGACAGATTGATCTCCAGCCCTGTCCTCATCAACACCCACACCTGTGTTAATGGAGCAATCACTGAAACGATGTTAGGTGGTCCTTTTAAGGCAGGGCTGCAATGATGTTGAAATGTGTTTTGGGGGATAAAGTTCATTTTCTAGGCAAATATTGACTTTGCAAGTAATTGCTGTTAAGCTGATCACTCTTAATAACATTCTGGAGTATATGCAAATTGCCACTAGAAAAACTGAAGCAGTAGACTTTGTAAAAATTTATATTTGTATCATTCTCAAAACTTTTGGCCATGACTGTACTTGCACCTGCTAAAGGGTCAGTCGGGGTTTGTAAGATTCTGCATCTGCTAAATGGTTAATTAGGATTTGCAAGACTGCTTACATTGTAGCAAGTGCATGTGAGCAGTCTCAGTCTACTGTCTGAGGGGCCTCCTTTCTATTTTGTACCATAAACTAGACTTATCCCCACCTTCAGAATAGATGATAAATGTCTAATCATTGGGGATCAGACCATTGAGACATCCACTGATCACAGGAACCAGGATCCCATGTCCCCCACTTAAGTGGTACAGCTGTCTTGCCTGCATGCTGCTGCTCTATTCTTTTCTATGGAACTGCCAGATATAGAGAAGTGCTGTACTAGGTCTCTCTTCAGCAGTCCTGTTTTAATGACGGGTTGGGGTTGCAGCAGTTGTACCCCTGCCAGTCAGACACTTGATCTCTATCCTGTGTGTCATAGCTTTCTGTTTTTAAGAAAACAATGCAAAAAAAACTGCAGAGGATGGTGTGTCAAATTTATGTCAGCCTAAATCTCTGAGCGATGTCAAAGGGGTTTAAATAGTCACTAACATTTCAATAAACTTTGCATAAAGCAACAGTACAAGCAAATATAATACATTTTGTAATATATTTATCAGAGGAAAATGCCTCTTTCTCCACCTGTCATTTTTCCTACCCCCCAACTCTCTCAGATCTCTGCTATGTTTCATCTTGAGCAAGACGGACAGAAGGTAACAGAAGTGTCAGATCACAGCTCACAATACAAGTCTATGGAGAGGGGAGAGGAAGGAATGAGCAGGAGTCCAGTGAGTGAGGAGGCAGACACAGACAGAGACTACTGCAGATCACAGGAATCTCACTCCAAGTGTTTTATTCACATCAGTACAGTTCAGTACCCCTCTATAATGTTGTAGATGATACTGCTGATGCTTGTGAGTGTGAAGGAGAGAGTTATGGAGCAGATTCTCCTATTCTTTCTGTGCATAGTCTATGGAAGACAACATAGTAGCTAATTTCTACACATCAGCACAGAAACAACTGAGAATTAGAGAGAGAGTCTGCAGAGAGGAAAACTGCTAAAAATGCAGGATACAAGTCATATATAATGGTCAGAAGTGTACAGACGCTATTGTATACTATTGATTTATGTAGAGCTTGTTGAAACGCTTTAAGTAGTTTATAGTCTATTTAACCTTTTATTCTGGAAATAAATGGTGGCCTAAAATCACAGACACTACCAACTTGTCCTTCTGTCATGTATCTATGACATTGGAATATTAATTTGGCTGGATATTCCCTTTAAAAGTGTCTGGCATAAGGAAGAAAAATGTATCTAAAATGTCTAGTGAGTTATGCCAAATTTATTTAAGCACGTGTGCCATTTGGCAAATGGTGCAAATTTGTCACCTACTGTATGTTCATTATCAATCATTGTCATGGTATGTAATTATAGTGAGTTAAAAGATTTACCTGTAGAAGATAGGAAAGTAATATTTGTAATATAATACATATGCAGTTCATGAGCAGGTTAAGTCTGTTGTTACCCTTTTATTTCCACTAGTGTCCTTGAGTATCTCTATACTGTTGCTGGGAAGTGAATGTTGATAAAGCCTTTTCTGTTACCCATGCAATATACATGTATTGTATATACAAGTGGTCGTTTAAGTTACATTGTTAATTCATTTCGGGACAACTTATTGTAGATCGAAAACATTGTAACCTGAGATCATATCTCTATGGAAAACTAGTAATTGGTTTCAAAGCCCCAAAATGTCACTTCCAAATAGGAAAATATAATATCTAATACATTTTTATATAAGATGAAAGTAAAATAAACAGCTAATACATATAATACTTAAATACAATAGTCAGAAAGAGCATCACTTTCTACATAGAGGACAGGAGTTTAGTATAAATTGTTACCAATAAGCTAAAGGGGCAGTTATCTGTCCTTCCAGAAATAGTATTACTTAAAAGGAAAGTATCACAATTTTTTACATTTATTTATTAAACCCAGATAGTGAAATATATCATATTTTTTCTAATTTATTTTTTATTTTCAGATTGTAGATTTTTTTTATTCTATTTTCTGTATATGATTATGGGGGCAGCCATCTTGCCTGAGCTTTTCCTCTGCTCTGTTAACAACATTTACTGATATGCATTACAGCATAGTCATGGCCATAGGCATAACCAACTCATTGAGGTGTTGGGGAGAGATTTTAGGTATGCTTTGTGCAGGGAAGGCAGTAGATAAGCTTTGACATTATCTATTGTCAGTAGTGGATGCAGTGATGTGGGTGATCTATTGTGATCCTGTCTGTCTTGTTTATGATGTAAATGAGGTGAATACTGCAGTGGAAATCCCAAGGAGTTGGCAAGTGTCTGTCTATTATTAGGCTTTGTGGCCAGAGTGAACATTGCAGGATATAGTTCTATAGTACTCAAAAATGGAACATTAAAAAGAAAATCATCAAACATTCTTTTAATATGTTTAAAAATTAGCCCACTTTTTGTGACATAGTTCCTTTCAAAAAGTCAAGATTAAGCATCTATACCACCTAGTGTTGTAATGATTAGACCCAGGTCTGAGACTTTGTTACAGCAAGCTAGTGAGCCTCATGAAGCACGGGAATTAGGCAGTCACATGGACAAGTGCTTGTCTCTACAGTCCAAGAAGCTAATGTATGTTGAAATATTAGTGGCACCATTCCAGTATATAAAGGGCTGGAGATCATGTTGCCTCAGATCCTGTTTACTCAGGATCCAACTTTGCTCAGACCCTGAATGGATTCTTGGGTAGTAGATGAGAAGTACTGAATAGTAGAAATAGGGTTGGTATGGTTTGGTTGTATCACTATCTTTTGTGTTACAAATTTGTAACATTATATATTTTAAATAAAATGATATGACTGATACAACAAGCCGACTGAGATAATATCAGATATTCTGTATAGGAGAATTGCAGTAAAAGAGGCTTCAAGTTATTTTGTATCATTATTACTATCATCATCATCATCATCATTATTTCCCACAGACTCTATTACAGTGTGGGGACATTCAGTTGTACAATTGAGTAAAATGCTTTCATAAGCAGAGACTTGTATTAATAAAGTTGCTGGCTAGGTGGATATTCAATTTATTGAAATTATTGAGATGATGAAGCCAATATCTAAAATTCTTTTTCTACTGACCAAAATACAACATGTAGAATCTCTTTCTATCCAGTTCTCTTTGAATTAGCTCATTTATAAATTAAAAAAGAAAATCTGTAAGAAACTGAACACCAAGGGTTAAGAGAAGTAGGTGGACTTTAAAGGGAGTCTGTCAGCACCTAAAACGTTATAAAACATGCCCCAGTACCTTCTAGTGCTCAGAGCCATGGGCACAGTGCTATAATTTCTTTGTAGAATGGCTGCTTGATTTTGACTAAAAAACTGCTTTTTGCTCTTAAGCAAATGAGCTAAGAGTACATCGGGGGAGTGTTCTGGGGAAGCTGAACATTGCAGCAAGATCTTCCTAATCCTCAATACCCCTCCCAGCAACACTGATATTATCAGGGAGCTTTTCCTTGCATCCTCCCAAGTAAGAGGAAGCTCTTGCTGCAATGCTCAGCCACCAGAACACTCCCGGATACACTCATAGATCATTTGCATGGCAATAAAAAGCAGCTTTTAGTGAAAATTTAGCGATCATTCTACAAACAAACATAAAAACATGGCTCTGAGCACAACAAAGTGCTGGGGCTGGTTAAATAACACTTTTGGTGCTGCTAGACTCCCTTTAAAAGGGTTGTCCCACAGTTAGCACCGATCCTGATCAGCGTTGACCCCACTCACTAAGGACTCCACTGCTGTGACACCTACCAATCATCAGAACTGAGGTTTTACTGCACAACAAAACTGTATAGAGCAGACAAAGGTAGTTGAATGCTTTATTAAGCCCAAGCAGCCAGACCTCAGCCAATCCTGAGAATTGGGGCAGTGCTGCAATTCTCTGCATAGTAGGTGAAAAACTGCCCAGCGAGATCATCAAAACTCTACTGATCAGAAAGCGATAACACATCTTAGTGATATGTTTTTAATTTCTGTACTGGGTACACCCCATTTAAGCATTTTATATGTAAAGAAATCATAACTTGAAACTTGGTCTGTATTTTGACATGTAATGGACCAGTATCCATTTGATATAATGACCTTGAAAAACAGACTGGATATTACAAAGCATTCACTTATAGTGCATATGTAAAGTGTATCCATAGACCCCCATTCACCAGACAGAAACCTAAGGTGTATACTTATGGACACAAATGGGTCGGTATAGGTCCATCGTATACTACTTCCAGTAAAGAAACAAATACCATGTCTGTGTAAACAATTAAGGTGATGCAGGGACTCCTTCATTGTGCCTATGGATGGGCAAGCAATACTTCTGGAATACCTAGGCTGAATTTACTATTTTCTAGCCAAATGAATGAACACAAATAAAGCAAAGACAAGAACTGATTCATAGGGATAGTAAACAATATATATTATACAGTACAGACCAAAAGTTTGGACACACCTTCTCATTCCAAGAGTTTTCTGTATTTTCATGACTATAAAAATTGTAGATTCACACTGAAGGCATCAAAACTATGAATTAACACATGTGGAATTATATACTTAACAAAAAAGTGTGAAACAACTGAAAATATGTCTTATATTCTAGGTTCTTCAAAGTAACCACCTTTTGCTTTGATTACTGCTTTGCACACTCTTGGCATTCTCTTGATGTGCTTCAAGAGCTAGTCACCTGAAATGGTCTTCCAACAGTCTTGAAGGAGTTCCCAGAGATGCTTAGCACTTGTTGGCCCTTTTGCCTTCACTCTGCGGTCCAGCTCACCCCAAACCATCTCGATTGGGTTCAGGTCTGGTAACTGTGGAGGCCAGGTCATCTGGCGTAGCACCCCATCACTCTCCTTCTTGGTCAAATAGCCCTTACACAGTCTGGAGGTGTGTTTGGGGTCATTGTCCTGTTGAAAAATAAATGATGGTCCAACTAAACGCAAACCAGATGGAATAGCATGCCGCTGCAAGATGCTGTGGTAACCATGCTGGTTCAGTATTCCTTCAATTTTGAATAAATCCCCAACAGTGTCACCAGCAAAGCACCCCCACACCATCACGCCTCCTCCTCCATGCTTCACGGTGGGAACCAGGCATGAAGAGTCCATTCGTTCATCTTTTCTGCGTCACACAAAGACACGGTGGTTGGAACCAAAGATCTCAAATTTGGACTCATCAGACCAAATCACAGATTTCCACAGGTCTAATGTCCATTCCTTGTGTTCTTTAGCCCAAACAAGTCTCTTCTGCTTGTTGCCTATCCTTAGCAGTGGTTTCCTAGCAGCTATTTTACCATGAAGGCCTGCTGCACACAGTCTCCTCTTAACAGTTGTTGTAGAGATATGTCTGCTGCGAGAACTCTGTGTGGCATTGACCTGGTCTCTAATCTGAGCTGCTGTTAACCTTCGATTTCTGAGGCTGGTGACTCGGATGAACTTATCCTCCGCAGCAGAGGTGACTCTTGGTCTTCCTTTCCTGGGGCGGTCCTCATGTGAGCCAGTTTCTTTGTAGCGCTTGATGGTTTTGGCCACTGCACTTGGGGACACTTTCAAGGTTTTCCCAATTTTTCGGACTGACTGACCTTCATTTCTTAAAGTAATGATGGCCACTCATTTTTCTTTACTTAGCTGCTTTTTTCTTGCCATAATACAAATTCTAACACTCCATTCAGTAGGACTATAAGCTGTGTATCCACCTGACTTCTGAACACCACAACTGATGGTCCCAACCCCATTTATAAGGCAAGAAATCCCACTTATTAAACCTGACAGGGCACGCCTGTGAAGTGAAAACCATTTCAGGTGACTAGCTCTTGAAGCTCATCAAGAGAATGCCAAGAGTGTGCAAAGCAGTAATCAAAGCAAAAGGTGGCTACTTTGAAGAACCTAGAATATAAGACATATTTTCAGTTGTTTCACACTTTTTTGTTAAGTATATAATTCCACATGTGTTAATTCATAGTTTTGATGCCTTCAGTGTGAATCTACAATTTTTATAGTCATGAAAATACAGAAAACTCTTGGAATGAGAAGGTGTGTCCAAACTTTTGGTCTGTACTGTATATATATATATATATAATGAAGTAAATATTCTATACAGGACAGTTCTGACAGCAGCTTGTGTCAAGTCCACGCCACATAAATCTAAGTTTAAACTAAAGGAAAACAGGAATATGAAGAGTGTTATACACACTATATCCTGGCACAAACCCTTAACAATGCTGGACATGCGGGACACTGTTAATTATCTGCTGCAGAACATCTTTTAAAGACCATCTGTCAGTTATTGCAACGTTCTAGACCCCAGAATGACAAGCTGGAGGTTCTGTACAGGCTGAGACTTCCTATTTGTGAAGAAGTGGCATCCCATGGTGACCCAGCTCATTAAAATCTTACCAGCCTGAGAGGCATGACAGAGCTCCCCCACCACCTGCTTTTCAGGCTGGAGGGAGGTAGGAGAGGGACCGAACCTGAGGCTGGGGGGGAGGGGCAGCAGAATGAAAATCAGCTTCAGGGTTGAAGAGTGTGAGGAAGGTGGAGAATGGATGAGATGTGTTGATGGGAGATAAGACCGGAGGCAAAAATACAGCAAAAGGAAAAAAGCAGTTCAATGAGCAATGAGTAGCAAACTGGTGGGAATCTGCCCAGCGTGACCTCTGATACCATGTGACAGGGTATGAAGTGTTTGTAGTAATGGTGAAGGTCAAGGCTATTGTGTTTGGTTCCTGAATATATGGCGCAATAAACTCGTTTGGTTCATTAACACCCCTACCACCATTACTGTACTATTCCATATGTAATGTGCTGCTATATCTACTATACTCTAAATCTGTCGGTCGTTACACAGAATATTACCTGATGGCAACTAAGTTGATCCTAATTTTCTTTACTGGACTTACTGGACCTACTAGTAATATTATAAAGGCTATTTTTTACATTAGTGCCTCAATGTTAACAATTGACTAAATAACAAAAATAAATAAATAATGGGGCAAATTTATTAAGACTGGCGTATCATACACTAGGCTTACTTAACGGCCCGACTGGCACAGGGACATTTATGAATCTCTTTATAAATCTGTCTGGTGCCAGAATGGAAATCTACATAAGTTAGGACCTGGCATAGATTTCCATTGTAACTCATGCCAGAAAACCAGTGTGAGTTCTAATAAATCTGTTGGACGGAGGCACAGACATCTGAGGGTGGGTTCACACCTGCGCTTGCTATCTGTCCGTTGCCAATCCAGTGAAAATCTCGGCGAACTGGATTGGCATCGGATACAGACCGGTCAGCGACGCATTGGTTAAAAACCCATTCATTTGAATGGGTTTTCAAAGCAATGCGCGGGTGTGCGCTTACTACCTCTGCGCTGCGAAGCCGTTTTTTTTTCGTCAGACATGAAGTCCTGCGTGTCCGACTTTGTTTCCGACGAAAAAAAAGGATTCGCAGCGCAGAGGGTGTAAGCGCACACCCGCGCATTGCTTTAAAAACCCATTCAAATGAATGGGTTTTTAACCAATGCGTCGCTGACCGGTCTGTATCCGATGCCAATCCAGTTCGCCGAGATTTTCACTGGATTGGCAACGGACGGACAGCAAGCGCAGGTGTGAACCCACCCTCAGCCTCCCCCACCCGATCCACTCCCTGCCCACATTAGCACAGTGTGATGGCGAGCCAAGAATCGGGGCTTGAGGTGCACATTTGGTGCAAGAAGAGGCCTTGCCCAAATGTGCGCCTCGATATCATCCCTCTACGCCAGTTTTATGAATTTGCCCCAATGACTTTGGGAGAAAATGGTTGAACATGAAGTTAATGTTCCAATTTCGCTTTTCAATTTCTTTGTGGTCTAAATTTTCATTAGCTTGTTCAGGACGTGGTGTAAGCAACCAGTCAATCTACTCATTTGAGAATACAACTCAACCCTGTTGTTGTGATCAATGGGGGTCCCAGGGGATGTATCCCTACCAGTCAGCAGGTTACCCCTTTGGCCATAGAATACCCCTTTAAGTAGTACTGATTCCATTACAAGTCTCCATATCAGTCTCTAAGACCAAGGTTGAACAAACAATGGAGTCTATATGCCAGGGTTATTGCAACAAGCATTTTACCACTTTTTTAAAAACTAGAAAATATTCATAGTTTTGCGGAACAGGTGCAGGCAAGGTGCACTTTGTGACTGATTCACAGAGGCGTCCAGCCATGCCCAGGACAACTTGGTATAGTTCAGTAGCTGTGCCATCTTGGGGAACACATTACATCAGTGTTGGTAAAGTGACTCATTGTGCACAGCTGACATTTAAAAAAGGATTAAAAACACCGCAGATGTTAACAATTGCATATAAAATGCATGGTTCACTTAGGTGACTGTGAATTCCTAAATTTCTATTGCCTTACATGTACCATCTGGAAGATCTGTTATATGCAGTAGCTATAAAATATTACACCAGATGAATGCCACACAAACATTCTGTAGTTTACACTGACCCGTGCTTGTGTGCTGGGGTATTATTAGCCTCCACATGTAGAAAGCAGCCATAGTGTTCTGCAATGAATACATTACTTTTTTCTCTGGGCCTTTCTTCTGTGCACTATCTATGTGTGTACATCACACTCCTTGTTCTGATATATGATAAAATTCCTCTGTTCTCTTTGTGTTGTATCCAGAGAAAAGATTTCTGTCTTGTCCCAGGGCAAAATATACCCCTTTGACTAATATACATCACAGAAGAGCACAGAGAGTGAACAGTTGTCTTTGTTAAAGGCAGAAGAGAATGTGGCACCATTAAAGGATGGGATAGGGAAAGAAAGGTTTTTAACAATTTACTGCTTATAGTGTAATATACTGTACAATGTACTGGTTGATGTATATTTATCCATTAACTACATGTCATATATTGCTACTTTATAGACCTTCACCATTGTATGGCCTTGCCTATATGGACAACAGTCATGAGGCGACATAACATATCTACTAGGCTGTGAGTTGTGCCATATATATTGTATATTATGTGGTGTGTGACATTTTGCTTAATGTGACACAAATTAAACCTCACATTTTACCTTAATAAAGTTTATTTCTTGGTAAATCTGCCCACTGTGTAAAGATAACCTAAGATACAATGCCATTATAGAATTCTCCATCTACCATAGAAAGGGACAGTGTCTTATTATTAGCAATGTCCTAGAACAGGTTCCATTATAAACAGATTACTAGGGTAAAGTATTGTCCCACAAACTGAGATCCCCACCGATCATGAGGTTCTGTTTTCCCTGGTTGAATGGAGCTATGGTCAAATAAATGCACTGCTGCTTTATCTAGATTCTATGGAACTGGCGAACATAGTCGTGGACTCTATTCATCTACCTCCGTCAGTCCCATGGACTGTAAATGGAATTCCAGTGTGCATTCTCCACTCAATTGGGAAACACAAAGCTCTTGCTCTCTTGATCGGTGAGGGTCCTTGTGGATTTCTGTGGATAGATGATAAGTGCTGATTGATGGGTCGACCCCATTGATGACACATGGCCTCATCAGCTGCCTCAATGTAATAAGACTAATGTCTAATATCTAGCAAAATCTTTTGCCTTTACTTACTGTACATCACAGTTATGCTCTAACAACTAGAACGTATGCCTAATGTATAGCCAGATGCTGTGATCTTCAATTTGTCACTCTCCAGCTGTATCAAAACTACAACCCCCAGCATGGCAGCTGTCAGGGCACGCTAGAAGTTGTAGTGTCACAGCAGGAAAAACATGTTCAAAACCACTGGTTTATAGCAGCCAAAGAGTATCTCACAGCCCATCTATATAGCAAAACAGCTGGCACGGGCCTTATATAGTGGCAGACAGAATCCCTGTGGTTTTGCATTACGGAGCTGTAGGCACCATGTGTACCTCTGTGTGGCAATGTATTCACCTCTAAATGCAAGGCTTCTAGGAGAGAATATGTTCATAATATTACAAGTGTTCACTTCTGCATGAGCCATGAGAAAAATCCCTGTATGAATCTGTATATGAGTTACAGTCTGGACCCATAGTGGTGTATAAGTGCTGTATTATACACCTATAATGGTGTATAGGTGCTGTATTATACACCCATAATGGTGTATAGGTGTTGTATTATACACTCATAATGGTGTATAGGTGTTGTATTATACACCCATAGTGGTGTATAGGTGTATTATACACCCATAGTGGTGTATAGGTGTATTATACACTCATAGTGGTTTATAGGTGTTGTATTATACACTCATAGTGGTGTATAGGTCTTGTATTATACACCCATAGTAGTGTATAGGTGCTGTATTACAGATACTGGACCATTGTATGTCCTTGTGCATGAGCCGTAAAAGCTGCAAAGTCAACTTTCTTTTCATAGTAGAAGAATATACTTACTTTTATACATTTTCATAGTACAAAAGGAAAGAATAAAACCCATTCATATATTTACAGTGTCGAACAAAGAACAAATAGGAGTTCCTCATTGAAGTGGTCATTGCACCATTCATGAAGTAATGGTTAATAATCATTTGAGGCAGGGTCCCGCTCTTTGCATGGAGTCTTAGTCTCCATCATGAAATTGGCAGATGTAGTCTGGAGGAGAATAAAACTTGTGTACCACTTTGATTTTCTTCAACCAGCAAGCCAAACCACATTGTTTCCTGCCGCTTGTGTACGCCGCTGAGGTAATTACTTGTGACTCATCATTTCCCAGTATGTATCAGTGATAGACAGGCCAAGTATTATTGATGTTCATATATCAAGGAGAATGAGGAGCTCCATGTGTTAACCATTTCATGCTTTGTGCACATGGGTGCCTAGGATGGAACCATTTTAACCAGATGTTACAGTTTACTTTACCTCAGTTGTGTGCAAGTACCATAAACACCCTTGCTGTGGCCTCTATAGAGAGGGTTGCTGTTTAAGAAATGGTGCTATATGAGTTGAACGATATGCTGTCAATTGGCTTATTATACATAGGTACATAGCCAGTTTCATTGCACCAGTGGGTATAATGTATACCTCATGTTTGATCTAAATTGTAAAATCAAGCAAAGCTTATTGGAAATCTGCACTGAACTTCCCTAAGGTACTGTGGCTGTTGCTTATAAAGAAGCCACTAAGCTTCCTGGCCCTTTGCTGCCGTCTTTATAAATCTCAACCAAACTCCTTTGCTTCTGTGTCTAGTTGGAGCTCATATTGCAATTGGCACCTTATTCGGGTCAGCAGGTGCAACTGGCGGGGGAGAGATGAAAAACCTACAGCTGAGAGAATTACTGTATATAAGGAATGTTGCATAGGATCTTGATGTAAAGCATTGAACGCTCACTTCAATAAGGTCTGCTTGACATTGAAGCTTAGCTTAGGTGTGATGTATACTGCAACTATAGATTGCAAGTGATTGAAGAAATAGAAGACATAAGATGAAGGAAAAGGTAAAGAAGATTGGATTTTAATTATATTAACCCCTTTATGTCTTTCTTTTATGATTTTTTTTTTAGATATTCTGTATGAATAAGATTTGGGCAATATGTACTGTACAGTAAACCTCTACTGTATGGCGAATGGGAGGGGAAGGGTATCCGTGATTTCTGATATTGCGCATTTGTAATTTATCAAAGGTAGAAAAGTAGAACAGGAAGCAGACCCCAGCTCTTATTTTCAGAAATCCTTAGCACTTTCACTATGCACTGGTTTTGATAAATTTCCCTTATTTCTTATTTGAAGCCGCTGATCCCACTAGATTCAGGGAGCATTAACTACAGAGGGGTGCATGTGCTTTGTAACAGTGTTAAATTATTCAATGGCTTGCATAAGATTGTGGGTTGGCACATGGGCACCTACTGTGTGCCATAAAGCATCTCTGACAATATGACCATACCATAGACTATACGGTAATTTTCAAATACTTGTTCAGGTTATAAAAAGAGGACTGTGATGATTCTGCTTAAATATGGCTATAACTCAGAGATGTATTTTGATCTCTGGGTATAGTATCTCCCTTCTTACCTGCATTTATTCATAATGTGCGCAGCTATAAGCCTAGGTGTATATTGGTAGTAGTAGCAACCTTGTAACAATGGGGTTTTGTATCCATCCCAGCAGGGCTCCATTGTATTCCTACGTAGCCCTGAGTGATCAAACAAAAACATGCCCTGGTAGATCAGATATGGCTGATAACATTGTATCATTTCACTTGGTCCCAGCTCTTTACAAAGGATCTGGACTTGAGTGCATTATTCAATCAGACTTGCTGCCGCCGGTGACCTCATTCTGGGAGGTGGCATAAAGGGTATAAAAGATGAAGTAAGAGGCAATGGGAGAAGATTGGACTGAGACTACAAGAGAATACTATGATCAGACTACAAGGGACTATTACTGAGAGACTGTGAGAGCATGCAGGCTGGCATGCTGATGCTAAGAAGCCTCCACTGGTAACTCACACAGGCCATGTGTGAGTGTTGGACTATAGAGCCACATCAAGGAGATGCGTGGTAAAGTAATTATTTCACTTTTATGCCTTTTTATTTTATTGTACTGTATCTTGTAACTAGTAACTGTTAATGCTTGCATATATCTACATATCTGTTCTGAACTGCATGTGTTAGATGTTAATACCGACCCATTTAGGGGTTAATAAATATATAAAATTTAGAAAGCTTGTCTTGTATTTATCTTGTGAACCCGGCACTCACTGGCGGTGAGTGTGGTTTTTATATGAAAGAAGACTCAGGTGTGGCCACAGCGGTGTTGGCGCACTGAGGATCTTTCACAAGGACTTACAAAGATTGTTATAAAAAATGAAGATTTATTTAAGTCTGCATGAAGGTTGAAGTAGATATATGGAATACAGGCAACATTTAAAATAGTTGCAGAAATCAGCTGTCAATCCCCATGTTTGTTAGTCTTGTTCAGGGTCAGTGACTCCTTATTGGACTTGACTGTGTTGTCCTTGACCCCAAAGTCACCCCGTTGCGGAAAAGCTGCTTTTTTTTGCTTTTTTTCTTTGCAGATTTTGTCGCCTTTTTTGAATCAAAGTCAATAGTGGCTTGAAATGGAATGGGAAATATAAAAGAAGAACTTAGACATTTCCCTCCTGACTTTGGCTCCAAAATCCGCATCAAAATTCACAACAAAAAAGCAGCTTTTCCATAATGTGGGGCCTTAGCCTTAAAGGGATTATGTCACTAGAACCAAGAATATTGGTGACTTGGTTTCAACTTTTGTGTCAATATGCAAATAAACTTTTTGGGGCAATTAGGGCTTTGCTTTTGCTCCAAAGAAGTAAGTCACAACACTCTCATTGCTCACCTGCATATTGACAAAAAAGGGCGCTATTTCGGCAATAGACGCACGAATGCACAAGAAAAAACACTGTTTTATTTGGGTGACCATAACCTATTTATCTGTGTGGGTTGTAATGCTGGATTCTGTTAGTAGTCTTTCAAGCATACCAAAAATATAGGTGTGTCTTAGTTACATAGGTGCTTATGTGTATATATATATATATATATATACTTCAAATTTAGGTTTGACATACCCATATAGTCATATATGGCCCTTTCGAAAAAAGGTATGACTTGGTGGGTTGCCACAAACAACTGCTCCATTTTTCTTTTGCAAAAAGTTATGATACACATCCCTTAGTATTTTTATTTAATGAATTTTTTGTTTTATTTCCTGCACATTATAGCCAATGACATTTGCTATTTGCAGCGGTAATTCTGGTGCTGATGATCATGCCACATTCCAGCTACACCTATGTGACCCCATGGGTTGGTGAGCGACTTCTATCTGCCCTTTCAGCAGTGTTCATAACATACATAGGCAACTGTAGAGCTTTACAGAATTCCCTTAGCAAAGCTTGCTACAATTAATGAGTTCTGACATTAATTATCATGACTTGGCTAAAGTCAACATTAACATATATAATAAATAAACCTGATGGCTTTTTACAAGATACTACAAGCCTATATCTCAGGAATCCCCAGAGCATAATATCTTCAGACTGAGTTAAAATAAAATGTGTAGTTATATAGGGAACATAAAAATATGCAGTTAGACTGATGGTGTCTCTGCTCCATTATGACAAGCGGATTAAAGTGAGAACAGGTTAGTTGGAAGAGAAGAAGTCTGCAGAACACTTACGTCAAATAATGTAAGACTTCATATTGTATTATATCATTGGATGACGCCCGTGCTGATGGGGTAAACATCATGGTGTGTAGGGCTGGCATCAGCTGTCATTATTTCAAGGGTGACTGTCAAGTCGACATTAACAAAATAATTTTTTGTGTAGAACAGAAGTTCTCAGTTAAGGATTTTTAGTTATTGATGCCAGTTAGAAAACTGTCAGAGAAAGAGAGCGATCAGAAGGAATGCTGTCTTCTAACTGATCTGCCTCAAAGCAAGTGTCAATTGCAGTGTGATGAAGCTAGCCAACATGGGAGAAAAAGCTGCGGGAAGATGGGGAACAAGTCAGTGCACCTCTGTAAGGCCTTATTCGCATGTCAGTGATTTACATATGTGCCCTGTCAGCTTTTTTGGACCTGTTGCTTTCATGGACGTGTTTTGTCCGTGGATGATCCGGATCAACCATTCTTTAGAACTAAATTGCTATACTTTGTGTTATTTTAGATCTGTGAAAAAGGAACATCACATGGGTGGCATCTGTGTGCTGTCTATGATTTGCACAGACCCATAGACTTTAATGGGCGTTATTTCACTGAATCACCGTCCGTCCGTGATTCACTGATGGATGAATAAAGCCTAAAGCATATGTATGCCGTGAACAGGCTCCTGTGTTTATCACATGCAAATAATCCAAACGAAAATTTGTTGTTTGCTAACCCCTCATTAACACGATTGAGTATAATCCCTGAAACTCGGCCTGTGTGCTGGCTGGATTTACTCCCAGTGACATACTGTCCCGTACTACAGTGGGGAAAAAAAATATTTTGTCAGCCAACAATTGTGCACGTTCTCTCACTTAAAAAGATGAGAGAGGCCTGTAATTGACATCATAGGTAGACCTCAACTATGAGAGACAAAATGAGAAAACAAATCCAGAAAATCACATTGTCTGATTTTTTAAGAATTTATTTGCAAATTATGATGGAAAATAAGTATTTGGTCAATAACAAAAGTTAATCTCAATACTTTGTTATATATCCTTTGTTGGCAATGACAGAGGTCAAACGTTTTCTGTAAGTCTTCACAAGGTTGGCACACACTGTTGCTGGTATGTTGGCCCATTCCTCCATGCAGATCTCCTCTAGAGCAGTGATGTTTTGGGGCTGTTGCTGGGCAACACGGACTTTCAACTCCCTCCAAAAGTTTTCTATGGGGTTGAGATCTGGAGACTGGACATTGAAATGCTTCTTACGAAGACACTCCTTCGTTGCCCTGGCAGTGTGCTTTGGATCATTGTCATGCTGAAAGACCCAGCCACATTTCATCTTCAATGCCCTTGCTGATGGAAGGAGGTATGCACTTAAAATCTCACGATACATGGCCCCATTCATTCTTTCTTGTACACGGATCAGTCCTCCTGGTCCCTTTGCAGAGAAACAGCCCCAAAGCATGATGTTGCCACCCCCATGCTTCACAGTAGGTATGGTGTTCTTTGGATGCAACTCAGCATTCACTCTCCTCCAAACACAACGAGTTGTGTTTCTACCAAACAGTTCTACTTTGGTTTCATCTGAGCATATGACATTCTCCCAATACTCTTCTGGAACATCCAAATGCTCTCTAGCAAACTTCAGACGGGCCCGGATATGTACTGGCTTAAGCAGGGGGACACGTCTGACATTGCAGGATCTGAGTCCCTGGTGGCGTAGTGTGTTACTGACAGTAGCCTTTGTTATATTAGTCCCAGCTTTCTGCAGGTCATTCACTAGGTCCCCCCCCGTGTGGTTCTGGGATTTTTGCTCACCATTCTTGCGATCGTTTTGACCCCACAGGGTGAGATCTTGCGTGGAGCCCCTGATCGAGGGAGATTATCAGTGGTCTTGTATGTCTTCCATTTTCTAATTATTGCTCCCACAGTTGATTTCTTCACACCAATCTGCTTGCCTATTGCAGATTCAGTTTTCCCAGCATGGTGCAGGTCTACAATTTTGTTTCTGGTGTCCTTCCACAGCTCTTTGGTCTTCACCATAGTGGAGTTTGGAGTGTGACTGTTTGAGGTTGTGGACAGGTGTCTTTTATACTGATAACAATGTCAAACAGTAGCCATTACTACAGGTAATGAGTGGAGGACAGAGGAGCCTCTTAAAGAAGAAGTTACAGGTCTGTGAGAGCCAGAAATCTTGCTTGTTTGTAGGTGACCAAGTACTTATTTTCCACCATAATTTGCAAATAAATTCTTTAAAAAATCAGACAATGTGATTTTCTAGATATGTTTTCTCATTTTGTCTCTCATAGTTGAGGTCTACCTATGATGACAATTACAGGCCGGCCTCATCTTTTTAAGTGGGAGAACTTGCACAATTGGTGGCTGACTAAATACTTTTTTTTCCCCACTGTATAAGCAGTACAGAACAGTATGATGCAGGAGGCAGGGACTCCTCGCAGCATAGATAACTATGATTCTAGGAGTCCCTCTCCTGGTATACTGTTCAGGCTGTTAAATCCTGCCAACACACGGACACGGATTTGTAGTAAGCAGGAATGGAGTTGCCATGTGTTGTAAGTACTGTAATACCAGAGACCACAATTTACCTCAAATAAAAACATTTAGGTTACTTTCCAAACACTGAGTCACGCACACACATGCATACTACTATAGCAGTGACACCCATTGCCTCCTAGTTCATGTACCTGTACTCCCTTGTATGTCTATAGGCTATATTGTGAGTTTCTATGAACAATGTATTTGGCATTTTCATATTTCTCCCTACTAATCCAGGGAAAGCTGCCATCTTCTCAGGCGTTTGACAGATGTTAGTGAAGAGGTCTCCTATAATACTGCAAGCCTGGCAGAATCCACTCAGCGGCTCTTTTAAAAATGCATCTGTCAAGGCTGCAGCGATTGCATTAAAATTGCACTGATATCCGTGTTGTTGATGGGTAGGTTTACCTTGTTGATCAATAGCTCACAGTACAGACCAGAAGGATTAATGAGCATCTCTGTTTTTTTTTTAAAAATAAAATCCTCTTCTCTTCCTCTCCTTCAGTGCTGTCCTGCATTGGCCACGCTGTGACTAGAAGCAGGGTATGGGTCTGTCCACTCTAATATTATATGAAGCAGTATGGTTGCGCTAAATATTTTACATCTGATATCTGTCTAGACTTGGAGCTGGTATTTATACATTTTATTCAGTAAAGTTTGTGTGCTGGAGGATTCGGAGCTTGTTCCTTGAGATTTGCTCCTGATGGTTGTGCAATCCAGTGCTTCTGGTAATTAGACCTCATTACTGCTATGTTCATGGGAGAGGGAGAGGGGAAGAGGACAGGCTGGGTCTAATTAACTACTTGATTCTAATGAAAGAAGGACTGGCGGATAGCAACTGGGGGAGTGCACCGGAACAGGAGAGGATGCTCAGCAGAAACCCTGCTGGAGACAAGAAATGAAGGAAGCTTATAGACACATGGTTTGGCATAATGTACATTCCATACTAACAGTCCCATGCAGATCTGCCACGAAATAGTAGGTTATTGTCATGAAAACTAAATCATGGTACACCTCTGCATATTTATATTATCATATTAATATAGGATATATTCATTATATTGCTTGTTTTATGTCCTCTAATAGAGATTGAAGAGTTATGTGCATCATATACATTTATGGCATATCTGCAGGCACTCTCATCTATTAGAAGCCCCACCTATTAGGAGAATTTGGAACCAATGACTCACATGTGCCAATTACTTGTAGACAGTGCACCCAATAAACTGCAATGTCTGCTCTGTGTATGGGAATTAAAGGGACTCTGTCAGATCTGAAATGCCTCCCAAACTAAATATAATGCTGTGTAGGGGGTCTTTAATAGGAGGATAAGTATACCTGTGTGCCCACAAATCAATGAAGCAATGCAGAGATAATCACCTTTATATGGATATGAAAATCAAGTGTATGGGGGTGGGATCAAATTTGCCAGGTTTGCCTACAGATAGCCTCAGGTGCTCTGAAAGCCTTCTAAAATTGCTACCCAATGTCACTCCTTTAGCAGTGAAAGACATTTGTAGCCTATGCCTGTGTTACATCTGTCTGACAACAAATATAAATAAAATCGGGCCCCACCCCTGATACACTTGAGACTGATTTGCATATCCATAAAAATATAATTGTCTCTGCATTGCTTCATCGGTTTGTGGCCGTAAAGGTAAGTTCTGTTAAAGGACCCTACATGGCACTGCTAATTGGTTTGGGAGACATTTTGGACCAGATAGACTCCCTTTAAATAAAGATGTGAGCACTGCCATCTATGGAGAGATGTGAATCAGCAAACTGGGGTCGTGGTATCATCATTTTCCTATGTGAGGACCTGTGAGACATGTAGCGGACACAGGGTATTATAGGTAACAGTGTGTTGAAGGGAATAAAGGATCCCTGAGAAAAATCTTGGATCTTGATGATTTGAAGAGCAAAGAAGAAGGCTTTTCAAGGACTAGTGTGGGGAGTTATTGGAGATTAGAGATTTATGAAGGGGATAGGCATGTTATTGTCAGTATTTTTCTAAGAATTTTTTTGGCAAAGGTTATCCAGTTAGTCAGGGCTGGTAGAGAGGAGAGTTGTTAGAGGTACAAAGGTAGAGGTAGCTCAAACAGGCAGGAGAATTGAGGATGTTTTGGGCAGGTGCAAGTATGTTGGACAGAAGACTACAGGGAAGGAGGGTGTGGAAAGAACAGAGTTGAAAATTGTATTTGAGTTAAAGGTGGTATAATATTGTAAGGTCTTAGATATGTAGTTTGAAGGGCAAGGCAGATTTAAAGGTCATCTTGAGGCAGTGGACTGGTGAGACTGGGGAAAATGCAGAGCTGTTAACTGTGATAGATCATTTTAGTAGGAGTTAAAGAGTTTATAAGTGAAAGGAATTGCCATAAAATTGTTAGTTTTATGGTGTCATAAGATCTCATCTATCCTTTTAATCTCTTTAGTATTAACATGTAAATTGTATTCTCAAGATGCGATTTACATGACCCCTGTATTAGAGATTTCTGCTTGCTTTCATTCTCTTGGGAGGATATTTATTTCTCCTCACCCTTCACTTTGTAGATGTGGTTATTCTTTGTGTAGACACTGAGCACTACACTGTAGTATCCAGCGTGACCCATAGTATTCAGTGTTACAGTATATGTTAAAGTATAGGTATGGTAGAGATGACCTTTATATTAACTCTTTGGAGTGGAATTATTTGTATGTACATTGTGATGAACGCTATGTTAAGATCATTCAGAATTTTGATTGTATATTTCAACATGTTCACACATTTACGTGGCACAGGACATCAAAGGAGCTACCACAGTAATAATGACATGTGATGGCAGATTATTTTAAGGGCATTTATAGACCCTAGTAATGGAGAGGTGCAGATTAGCTTCTAAAAAAACATCTGAATGGATAATATAATATTTGTGTCTGGATCTAACTAAAGTCCTTATAAATGGGGGTTTACCCTCTGTTGTGAGCTAATACTGTTCCACCTATTAAGTTTTCTTTTTATGAGTCAGTTCACACACTGTAAAGGCTTCTGTTCCCATTTATCAGTACTTGCTGCCATCATAATCGAAATGAGTAATACATGCTAGATTCACTTCTTGAGAATGACACACGATCTTAAAGTGGTTATTCACTTTAATAAAATTGATGGCCTGTCAATTTTAGACTGATGGGGGGTCGACTATTGAGACCAGCTGTTTCTATCTCACCTGGATAGTTTTGGGCAAGAGCAGACAAGGGGATGTGAATCTGAGCTCTGACATTGCTCAATCAGAGGTGGATAGTGTCAGAGCTTAGAATCACATCCCCTTGTCTGCTCTAGCCTAAGACCACCCACTTGTCAGTAGAGAGCCAAATTAGCATGTCAGATGCCAAAACATGCTGCACTGATTGCTCAGGAGTGGTGGGGACTAGAGAAAAAAATGTCTACTGTGCAGTCTCTTTAAAAGTATGCAAAGACCTGTAGTTAGTGGAGATGGGGACAAGGGGACAAGTCCTCTTTAAAGGCAGTCTATCAGCAGTAAATTAGTTATAAACCTAGTAACAGTACCTTGTAGAGGTGATTCTTCACTTTCCAAAGATGCCTTTGTTATTCAGCTTTGGAGCCCCATGTTCATGTAAATGCTGTCTTTTTCATATGAAAATGAGGGGGATTACTCTGGGGCATGTATTAACTTGCTGGGGCAAAGCATTTTTTTTTCTCATTTGCATATGAATTAAATGGTGTTTTCCATGGCTGAATAACATATTTGGAATCTGTAGAATCACCTCTTCTAGATACAAATTTACTGCTGACAGATTCCCTTTAAAGCAACTGTCCAGTAAAGTTCTAAAAATTATATATATGAGTCAGTGCCTAAAGAGATTGCTTTAGTTCTTGCAGTTAGACTACTTTTTAGCTAAGTTACATTAGGGCAGAGCTGCAACCTGTACCTACACTTTAGCTACAGTGACTATTGGGAGTTTGAGGTAGTAAGTGGCATACAATACTTCCTGTCTCCTTATTGGCTCTATGCCTTGGATCTCCTTGCAGCTCTGCCTCCTTAGATTGGCTGCTGTGTATAAACCGTATCTCACCAGCAGTGGTGTAATTTGAAGCTCCTGGGCCCCAATACAAAATTGGTAATGAGGCCCCCACTTAGTAAGTGTTATCTTTAATACTGGTGGCTACTTATGCTGTAGAGGCCCCCTCTATGCCTCTTCTCTCTAGGACATTCGTATGTAAAGAGTATATTTACAGTGTAGCTAAGGCAGAAGATTATGAAATACAGCTTACTATGCCACCAATGAGAAAAAGGTGATTATCAGATAATGTCCACACATAAACTAAGATGATTGAGTCTTATTAAGAGTGGACAGGAGGGTCACATTAAACTTCTAAGTCAGTAGTGGATGGTCCATGAACTGGTCAAGAAAATTCAGTCTCTAATAACATGCCGTTGGCTGAAGCTGCTGTAATTGTCTCCTATAGTTCCTGCAGCCAGTGATATTGAGGAACTTTAATTTTCTGGAAGTATTTGTGAGTATTAGTAGTTTGAAGATTAATTTAATTTTTCATCACGTAAAGTGCTCAAAATTTCTTATAAGAAGGCAGATCTCAGGTGCTGTGCCTAAAAAAGAAGCAGGGTTTCTTACAAAGTTAAATGGCAAGACTTGCATCATATGTGACAGCCACATTGCTAGGCATTCACTGCACTATAACCAAAGCCTTTTTAATGGGGTTGTCAAGCTGCACGTCAGTCAAGATCTTCTGTGTCTTCAATTACTTTAGGTCTTCGGCAGAACAGCTACTTAACTGAGGGCAGAAAAAGAGTCAAGGACATTTGGCAAAACTACACATTTTCTGTATCTTTTACCACCGCATTAACTATGTTTTTAAATACATTTAGGTAGTGTATACTTCTGTATCCATGTCCATTCAGGACCCTGAGGTTCATTGTTTAGGAGTCATTCTATACAAGAAGTATTATGCCTAAAGAATTCTTTATGATGGATATAGTCTGACCATCAGTATTAGAAAGCTGTCAGCCAACAGCTAATTTTCCTGACTTTCCCATACACATGCACACTCAGCTGTTTCTGGGGAGAACAGATAAAGCACTGTCAAATACACCTGATGGCTGTTTATCTCTAGTAAGGATCAGGCATGTAGAAATCGCATAGTCTATACCTATCCACAGATGCCTGTAAGAGAGAGTTGGGAGGCCCCCAAACACATTAGATGGCTGGCCAGTTCTGAAATTGGTAGGTTCAATCGACATTAGTCTAACATGTTTGGCCAGCTTTATATTACAACAGATAAGCAGATATTGAATGGTAACTCCTTGACCTTTTTCTCTAGATGCTATGAGAATTTGATATAAAGCGGTCAACAATAAATCATTGTCATCTGTTTAAGAAGTGCAAAGTTGGGGTCATTTACAACTATATACAAATTGCCAAGTGGCAACTAATAGCCTTTAATTTCTACTAGTTTATTACAATGTAGTTTTTATTAGCGAATTAAATTGAACTGAACCAAAATGAAGAAGAACAAAGACACACCACAAGGGGCTTATTGATACTGTCACTACAATTGCCCTCAGTATAACTGAATTGTAATTGGAAGCATGTCTCTAGTCCACACTGTCACCACATTTTTAATGCCAAAATAGTTAGGCATCATTTAGACCTACTCTATCTTTGTCCACCAACATGTTTCACTGGGACACCAGCATTGTAAGGCCAACTGCATACAGACCTTTATGGTCTGAAAAATATGGTCTATACATTGGCTGTATTTCCAAGACTGCACCCTGTCTGGAGATGTGAACTCACAGTCTTATAGTTATCTATGATGATGGGAAGCACTGCCTCACTGCAGGGCTACTGTGCCGGTATGATTACAGTAAAGGATGGTAGTAGATAACCATGATATGGTCCAAGTCTTCAGGTACCAAAAATATGGCCAACATATGGGCTGTATTCTCCAGACTGAAATAGCCCACATGCAGCTGACCTAAGGAGTAACAGACATTCATATCTGTAACTTTTGCTTGGGTCATAGAACCTGTGGTGGGACATAGCTAGAAGGGGTGCCGAGGCAGCAGTCTCTATCTTTACAGCATAATAAAGCACTTATACAGTACTGTATAAAATATTATCCATAACACATGGTAAGTAGGGGTCCTATTAAAGATTTTGCATCAGGGCCCAGGAGCTTTATGTTACTCCTCTGGTGGTGAGGTAGACTGTTAAGCTTTACTATACAGTAGATGCATGAAATGTACCCATATCTTGCTCATCTGAGACAGCCTTTACTGGTAAATATTGGCAATAATAAATTATATTTATCCATGTTGCATGATTTTTTTTTTCATAAAATCCACATTTTAAAGCACATTTTAACCTAAGGTAGTGCATAATCCTTGAGGCCCTGTGGGAAGTATTGTATCAACATCTGTTTTCCTTATCAATAAAAGTATAGTCTCATTATATTCATTACTGCCATCAGGCTAATACTGCACGTTGTCATACTTAGGATAATCGCTTGTGTCTGAGGACTGTATTCTGAAGTCATTTTGTATTGCCTTAGTTTGAAATGCACATGAAAATGCAAACTTAATTATGTTTGACAGTCATAATACAATAACTTATTAAAGACTGGCACGTCAATTGAAATACCATTTATTGGGAACTGTAATAGATTATAGAGATATTAAATTCAGAAGCACTAATTATTGTAGCCAAGCAATATACACTGTACCATTTATGGAGAAAAATAAATATTCTTCAGTGCTGTGGAGACATGAATAGCAATACATCATTGCAAATTACGTATAGAGATAATATACACTAAAAGTTCAGCGCATACATTATAAAATGTACAGTATTAAAGTGTAATTAAACTTTCAGACAACTTTTGATTTTTGGCAGCATTTGTTTAGGCAATATATTTTGTAATATACTTTATTAACAAATGTTGGCTCCTTCCTGTGAAATCCTGCACTTTGTTATTCTTTCCCTTATGTCTCTTATTGAGAACTGAAATCTGTACATTGTTTTCCCTAGCTGTATGGATGTACAGCCTCTTGTATAATGCTAGGAAGCTGAGGCTTGGGGCCATTTCTAACAGTTATATCTTGGACATTATAAAAGTGCCTCTGATGTAATATGACAGATGAGATTCTCTGCTTTCAAATGAAACCAAGATTGTTCTACATGTAAAATTCCCAGAGGAATCACCAGTTAAAAACACAGTCAGGATTGTCATATTTATATGCAGCTACAGCTATCTCCAATCTCGACTGTGTTTTCAACTGGTGATATCTGTAAAAATAATACAGGTAGAGCTGTGATCCTGATGGCATATGAAAGCTGAGAATCTGTATTTAGATTTCAGATATCACTAAATATACAAGGGAATAAAGAAGAAAGGAACCAAAATTTGTATATTAAATATAAAAGTATATTACAAAGTGTTGCCAGAAAATCAAAAGTTGTTCATAAGTGTAGATAAACTTTAAAGAGACTTCTACATTAACATCTGTTGTTGCTAGTAGAACCACACATTCACCAAAGCTGGCCATACATATTTGATAGTTATCAGTATAGCTGACTATTTCCCCCATACACATGTACGCCTAACTGTAAAGCAGTGATCAAGTAGTATATGGATGCATATACAGTACTACAGTACTATACACTAAATTACAGCTTTATAAACTAAGTGTCATATTTCTATATACCTGCCACTGTTTTACCGGGCTGCACAATATAATGGATAATTTATCAGCTATTGCTATTTATTTACCTTTTTTCACTGTATTTTTCAATATAAGTTTTTGTTGTATTTTAGCCACTAGGAAAATACTGTAAAGATTTCTTCCATATTGATTGGTTTAAAACATAGCCAGATAAACAAGAGAGATAGAGGCGCTCTGACAGATCATTGTCTTTTATATGGATAAATAATTTATTTGCGCACAATAAACATTTAATCATTCATTCATTTAAGAATACATTCATTGAGTTGGCCATTTACTTACACCGCAAACACTTACACATACAGTAGGCTGTTGAAATAAAACCTTAGCCACTGTAAAGTGGAATTTTTATGTAAAAATTGTAAAGCATCTGAAGCTATTTTGGGGAATATACTCTAAAAATATAATAATGTTAATATATGCATTAAGGAGGAGAAAGGGGGAGTACTTATCAGAAAGGGGCAGGGCTTAAGTTGCACCAGTGTGGTGTAACAAACGCTTAATTCTTCAGCGTTCTGCTTTGGTCTCTGCTTTCTATTGAATACAATGGGAGACAAATTCAGGATTCAAGTTGGAACTGATTTTAAAGCAGAATCTGCCTTAAAATCAGCGCCAAATTCCACTATTTGAACCTACACTTAGAAAGGTTTCTTAGAACTTTAATGTTGATAGCCTATCCTTAGCATAGTGTTCCATTGATCAGCTGTATAAAGGAGTCAGGGCCGAGCGTTGCAGACTCTTTGTTACCAGGCACAGCACTATACTTCCTGTAGTGGATATGCCTGATATTACACATAGCTATGTTCCATCCACTTGATAGGAATGGAACTGCAGTAAGCTGCATTACCACATACAGCCTCTACACAGCACTGTACATTCAGCATCGGCTATTTGAGTACTTGGGCCCACCATCAGGGCCTCGGGAAATGCAGTTTTAACTGCACTTATCCACATCTTATCTATATCTACAATTTGGTCTCCTGATGAGCTCCTGACCACATTCCTGGGGCAAAACACATTGAGACACCTTTGAGTGACATATATGGGACTATGTTGCTGTATTGGATTAGACACATATAGGACTATAGTCCTGTATCACATATGACACAGTAAAATCACCTATACCCTATAAGAGATCAGGGGCCATAATCTGACTTATCTGAGTGGCTCTGATAGGCCATACATATTTATTATTGTTGGCATTTTAATCCTAAACCCCTTGACATAAATGTTCTCAGGAGGTCTATGAATTAATGTTTTATGTGGTTAACCCCATTGGATGGCCCACAATCATTACATTCTTTTCGAGGAATATTACATTAATTGGGTTGTCCAACCTTAGGCGTGTCTTACTGCAAGGGTGTACCACCTAATCCCCATCATCATTCGTTCTATACAGATTGAGTGGTACATTTATTTTTATTAGAGACACATAATCTGTGGAGATATTCTGAAGTGGGTGGGGTGCACAGTTAAAAGTATATGGCTAGGTGGACTCTAGCCTGTGGGTTCACTTTATAAGTTCCCTGATTATAGCATTGGGGAATTGTCCTAACTTACGCTAGGTTCAAACTAGTGTTTGGGTCTCCGTTCTTTGGGTCTGCTTTGGGACCCAAAAAACGAAAACCCTATCTGTTTAAAAAGCGGTTACCTGCAGGACTTTACTCTCCGCCTATTTTAAGCGTAATGGGGGACACTGAATGGTATCTTATTTATTTATTTATTTTATATTATTTATTATATATAAAAAGTTAAGTTTTAGATTTTTTCATTCATGTCTGTGAGTTGGCACTGTGCATTCAGATTTAGAGAACCAAGACAACGGACCCTATTGGTAAGGCCATGTCCTTTTTTTGTGATGTGGACATGAAATGTGCTGGCCGTGAACCTTTTTTTTTGATGTGACATATAATGTGTCCACTTTACATTTAAAATTACAGAGACCTCGGTAAAAATGGGAGTATTTTATTTATAGTATTTCAGTCACACCTATTATATTGTTTCATCCCTTTTTTATTTTATAGTCTCTTCTTCTTCCCTACCGTGTTCTTTTTTGTGGCACTAGAAGTTCATTCAGTGAACCTGGCCCATATTAAATAGTTTACACAAATAGAGATGAAACAGCAGTGAAATTGTAGAATGTGGGTCTGGTAAACTTAAAAGAATAAAACTACATTGTCTCCAGTGAGGGAAATTTTGGATGGCATGTGAAAAACAACGTAGCAATTTCTTGCATACTCTTGAAAAGGAGGAACCTTGTTATATGTTACTCTTAGGCAAGATATGATTTGCATTGTGATGGAGAATTGGTGGCTGATAGCGGGATACAGTAACTCCATAAAGCTGTCCGCTGTGGATATTAAAGTGTTCATAATCTTCACCTCCCTATTATAGGAAAAAAAACACACATACTAAGAGGCTGCAGGCAATGATTTTCTGTAAAATCCCCCCTGGACTGTAATCTGCCGCTCTATACATATTGCTTTACAGACAGGAGAAACTTCTAATCTGAATTCAGTAAATGAGTCTTTCAGACTGTAGTATCTGGTCTATAAATGATTCCAATATGATTGCCGAGTATATATCCATGTCTTCTACTTGGCATAAAACTATGATTACATTATTTTTCTATTTTCGCAAGTGCAGGTGACTTACTACTTTACTAACTCATGAATCTGATGGATTTGTCTCTGAACTTGTGGTGTCCTATCTATGATTGACAGCTATCTCTATAGGCACAATTATACATCAAGGGCTGCCATTTACCAAAAAGAACCACCCCTCTAACCCAAGATGACTGCTTCTAAGCAAAGACTGAGCAAAAATATAAATAAATTTATTACAATTTTTTCTCACTACTATATATCAATCTACTCAGCTATTCCTGCTCTGTAATATGCTGTCTACAAATTAGACTGCTAATAAAATATACTATACTTATTCAGGGGTGTACATTTAGGTGGTGGATAAGTAGCAGTTGGACATGGGAACATGTGTCTAAGGGGGCCAAAGTTCCTTATGCCACATAATAAGTCACAAATATATATGGCACATGGTAGACCCTATTATGGATTTTGATTTTAAGATAAAGATTGCCATGAATCTAGCAAATACATTCTATTGTCTAGTTCCCAGTTCATTGATTGGCACATAGTAATGTGTATATACTCAAGATATGCAATAAAAGAATATATACATATACAGGTGAATACATACCTTCCAACCACCAAGATTCAGCGGGACAGTCCTGGATTTCGGGTGTTGTCCTGCTGTCCAAGGCAACAAGTGGCATCTCCAGGTTTCAGCTCTGTCTGGGTCAGAGTTAAGTACAGTGGTGGAGCAGGAAACATCACACCTGAAGCTCCAAGCTGAGGGAATGGGGAAAGGTGAGCATCAAAATGTGTGGGGGCCACTACATTATACTATGTGGGGTCCACCAGGAGAAGAAATTAGACTTTGTGGGAAGAACGAGGAAGGTGCATTATATTGTGTGGGGGCCACAAAGGAGGTATTATACTGTGTTGGGGCCAAAAGGGGACATTATACTCTGAGGGTAGAAAACATCATTCTGTGTGGGAGCAACAAGAAGGGGGGATTACAATATGTGGGAGTTACAAGGGTGCATTATACTATGTGAAGAACAAAAAGGGGGCATCGTACTCTGTGGGGACCAAACCATACTGAGTGGGGGAAACAAAGAGGAAGCATTATAATGTGTGGGGGTAACATGGGGACATTCCACTGTGTGGCGGCCACAAAGAAGGGGCATTATACTGTGTGGAGGCCACAAGAGGGACATTATAATATTTGGGGCCTCAAAAGGGATATTGTGCGCAACAGATTTTGTCCCCCTTTCTGTCATATGAAAGTTGGGAGATATTCAAATATATGTCCTAGATGCCTCTAGATTATATTTTCTGTATCTTCTCTTCAAGGGAGGTCCCAGCTCCGGGTAACCCTAGCCCCTTTTCCTAAAGGATGAGTAAACCTGCACAAAGTTCTTAATCTCCGCAATTGTGGCAAAAAGTGAGTGTCAGATGGTGAGAGAGCAATGCAACCCTGTTGCAGGGAGCAGCAGCAGCATGGAGGTCCAGTTTGTCTTCTGCTATGGGTTTTTCATTTGCTCTGTGCAAACATTACAGTAAACTCCAGGCTGAAGGTAAAGTGTAGCTGGCTTCGCTTTAACTTCATGCTTTGTTTTTTCAAAGATACTTCCACAAGATATAGCATTTTATGTTAATTGTAGACAGTGTCATTGATGATATAAATACAATAATAGATATGACTATTGGCACTACATGTACCTCAAACATGCAAGTGGTGTATGCTCTTGTTCACACTTAAAGGGGTTGTCCAGAATAAATATAAATTCCTACACTAATCTAAACACCCACCCCCCACCTACTTTCTAAATTACATAATTTAGCAAAAATGTATAGTTACCCATATACACATTTTCTGATTATCCGGTGACGATCTGTTTCCCTGTCTCCAGGAAACGGAACGTCTCCAATACTCACCAATACTCCCCCCCTCCATACTTACGTGTCTTCCTTCCAGACTTGCTTCTGCGGGGAACAGCTCATCCTCCTTCTGTGATGTCTGCCTGTGCGTACGCAAAAGAGCTGGAGTCCCGGCTTTGCACTGTAGCCGACACTCCATCTCTATTGCGCAAGTGTGGGAGCCTGAAGGAGCCACCCACGCCTGCGCAGTAGAGATGGAGTGAAGGCTACAGCACAGTTCCGGGACTGCTGCGCAGGCGCTGGCAGAGTCAAAGAAGAGGAGGAGCCGTTCCCCGCAGAAGGAAGTCTGGACAGGAAGAAGACGGGTAAGTATAATGGGGTAGGGGGGTGGGCTGAGTTAGTTGGGAAGGGCTAGTATTGGGCGGGATAGCTAAGGAGACAGGGAGGGGGTGTTAGAGAGGGAGGGGAAGGAGTGAGAGGGAGATAGTGTGAGAACCTACAACTACCATAATGCATTGCATTAGCTAAGGCAGCATGAAGCTACACCATGTAAGCAAATGCAGAAGATGCCAGGTGCTCCCAGAGAAACCCAGAAATCACTCAAAACACTGCTAAATGTATTTTTGGTGTTCTTATTAACCCAATAATAGCACTAACAGACCTTTTTTAAAAAAAGATTTTTTTGCCTCTAAGGATATCTTAAATAAAGCTATTGAGTTTTTTTGGTAGAATTGGATGCTGGACTTTCTTCCTATTTTCTACAATATCTTGTTGCATTACATTTAAGGGGTGACCTGGTTTTTAGTTGCACATGCAAATTGGTGCTTAGGACTAATAATAATGAATTATCTTTTTCAGGATGCAGTAGTACAGCTTATCTCAGCTACAGAGTATATTTCAGAACTGTAACATATTGTATCAGACCAGATTGAATCTGCTTTCTCACTTCATTGCACATGAAACCAGAGGGCATTATCAACACTATGAGCTTCCCAGTGACCTTAGCTCTATTGCCCTTTCTAGTTTTCCTTGCAGGTCTTTAGCCAATAGCGGGCTAAATAGGGGCACACAGTACCCTTTAATTCTTATAGCCTTCAACATTTATCCCATGATGATTATCAAATTGTCATTCATTCCACATCACTTCACCATATTAGTCTGACATGTAAACCACATGGGTGGAGGCAAGCTCCCTGTAGTTTACTACGCAAAGCCATTATTTCTGAGCTTCAGTTCTAAATAATGCAACATTTCTAGAGGATAAGATCATCAATATCAGAATGGTGGGCTCCAACACCTGGCACTCCCATTGATCTGCTATTCTCAGCAACCACAAGGACCAGAACTAACATGAAGTATAGAACAAGAAGACAGCTCCATTCTCTGTGTAGTGGTTGTAGCAGGAGGTTGAGATGCCGTAACCTAGCCTGGCCACTACATAGAGAAAGGAGCCGTGCTTCGGGGTTCCCTTGTCTATGTTAGTTCTCACTCTGGTGGCTGATCAGTAAAGCTGTTCATCCCCCATATATGTGATATTGATGAACTACTGCATTCTAAGGATAGGTCTTCATTATTTGTTAACCATTACAACCCCTTTCATTTACAGGAGTAACCTTCTGCTATAAAAGGGGGAAATTACTCTGTGGAGGCCAGTAAAGGAGACATCATACTGTATGGGGACCAATAAGGAGGCTATATAATGGGTGTAGGCCAATAAAGTGGGAAACTGAGTGTGGGCTCAGTAAGGGATCGTTACACAGTGTGTGCGCCAGGACAGTATGCGTTATACAATGTGGGTGCCAGTAAAGGGGGTGTTATACACTGTGGGAGCTCCCCAGTCAAGTTTGATATGTGACCCAGTCCCTGGTGTTTAGAAATGTATGTCAGATTAATAACACTTATGTATGATAAATGGTGAGGTTTAAAGTAACACTCCAGTGAATGCACCACACAATGGGGAAGACTTTGTAAGTAAAACATTGCTGAACTCTTTTCAAATTATGCCGTAAAAGTTGAGCATGAAAAATGTTGCTAAACAATTTAAGAAGGGGTACTATGTTTCCTGTGCAATGTGTAGAATCTTAGAGACCAAGCATGCTCTACTAGGAATTCTTGGAAAAGAATAGGCAAATAAGTTCTCCTTGATGGAGAAAACTTGCTCTAGTGCTATCTTTAGAAGATCAATGTCTGGTTTTCTAAGAAACCTAGAGGCTTTATCTGGGATTGACTTTGATCCTACACAATGTCCCTAGGTTTCTTAGAAAACCAGGCAATATTCTGCAGGGAGTTACCTTCCAAAAGGTAGCACTAGAGCAAGTCACCCTTTTTCCTTCAAGGAGAACTTATTTGCATATCCTTTGCTCCATAGTTTTAAAAAGATTTCTAAAAAAGGGACGTCATAAAATAGTTGCATATATAGTTGTCCTGTGCGTTCCCCTTAATAAATTTGGTAGACTAGTAAATCCAGGCATCCTATGACACCATTGATAAATTTTGCTTAGTAATGTGTCCATTTTGCCTGGTGTCATAATGCCCTATCATTATTAAAATTAGTCAAGGCCAAGATAACATACTGTATACTACCAATGATAACAATTATTGACTGGATTTCCTCTTTAAAATCAAACTTCTGATGCTCTTTCAGTCTTCCTTAACACTATATTTTTCCTTGGTGTTTTTTCTTAAAGCACACAGCCTTTTTCAAGTGTTTTTAGGCATTTTTTTCTAATATGAAATCTATAGTAAATAACTGAAAAAAAACACCAAACGCAGAACATGCTGCATTTTGAAAAAAAAAAATGCAAAGATATAAGAACTCAATGAAATGTAAAAAAAAGCCAAGAAAAAATTATATGTATGTAGGGTCTCTCATATTTTACTACTGACTAATCTGACTTTTTACATTTTTTTTAATGGCATTTTGTTCAGTAAAAGAATGTGTAAAAATGCTGAAGGATACGCATGTGAAAACACTCTCAGGCTGAAGCCCCACATAGGGAAAATGCAGAGTTTTTGCCGCTGCATTTTACAGCACTTGCAAAGTGGATAGTATTCTGGCTAATCCCATCCATACATTACCAAAAAAAAAAAAATCTGCAGAGGAAAAGCTGCATTTTCTAAAATGCTTGCGTTGTTGAAAATCGCTGCATATCAATTCTACCTGTGGAAATGCTGGCGTTTTCCATATAGGTATAATAGGGGCAGAAAGTCCGCAGAGGAAAACTCTGCAAATTCACAATGAAAAACACTGCAGAAAAATACTGCGTCTCCACCGCATTTTTTTCCGTAACATTTTTTTGCTGCGCTTCACTACGTGGAACCTTAGCCTGAAAGATGTTTTCTTGGTTAATAATAATTATGCCCACTACAAGGAATTGTAATAAAAATAACAGAACCCATACCCATATATTAACACATTTAATCCTCTGGTACCTCTGCTTCAGTCCTTCCCACTGGGCTTTGCATATTCGGCTGCAGCAGTGATGTGCGCATATGCCCCACGTGACTACAGCAGCCAATCACTGACATTAGTCTTGTGCCATACACAGTTGAGGTAAGTAGGTATAGGTGCATGTTATCGCTGGCAGCCAAGTAAACAAAGCCCGATGAGGAGAACTGGTGCTGTGACATTGGAGTGGAGGAGGATAGGTTATTTAATTATATTTATTATTTCGACTCATTTTGGGTTAACTTGTAAAAATCCCTTTAGGCCAGGGGCACATGTTGCTAGTTTGCAGGGGGTCAGCCACTAACAAAGTGAATGGGATTTAAACAAATCCTATACACATACTGAAGATTTTTCAGAGCTTTTCAACATTTCAGTGCTAAAGTTGAAAATTGCTAGAGCTGCAGGGGACCTACCCATTGCAGGAAAACAGCCATTTTTTGCTGCAGGACTGTAGACATCCCACAGCAGACCAAACATGTGGCCTTAGGATGGGGCTACATGGGGCAGGCATGCTGCTGAATTTTCTTCACTGTTTGTTCCCATCCTTAAGGCTAAAGTCCATGAAGCGAGCTGCAAGCAAAAGTGCTGTGGGAAAAACCCAGAGGAAACGCAACACGGTTTTTCCCTCAATGCTTTTCACAGAAAGTCCGCAGAGTTTTCCTCCTTGGAATTTCTCCTTCAATTATACTTATACGGAAAACACCAGCGTTTCTGTAGGTACAATTGACATGCTGCGATTTACAACAACTCAACGGTTTTTGAAATTGCAGCGTGTCTGCTGCGGATATTTTTCTGCATTGGGTAGATGGGATTAGTCAGAATCCCATCCACTTTGCAGGTACTGTAAAACATCACTGCACAATCACGGCGTTTACACTAAGTGGGACTCCGGCCTAAGGGTTATCAAAAAGAAAGATAAAATGTTAAACCAAACAAAGGATAAGCCAAAAAGGTCATTCCAACTTCCACTTCTTGGCAAAATTAAAAAAAATTTAAATACTGGTGCCAAAGATGTGTGCATTATAGAAAGATTACATATGACTTCTGTAACTCCAGTAAGGGAAGAGATATGGTTCAGTTGTGATCGCTAAAAAAGTGGTGTAATGATAAATGGTATTGTGTTGTGTTACGCTGTATATCTCACTCTCATGAGCTGTAGTCTCTGCTCTTTTTGCTCCAGTATCGGGGAAAGCTCACATCCTGCATTGACTGACAGTACATTAAAGGTGGCCATCCCCCCAGATACCATGCTCACAGTGCCTGAATCCAATGTCAGATACCTGTTATCCCACTAGTAAGCTTGTGCACATGTTCTTTATAAAGGCCCACAGGAATAAGAAGGCAGCAGTAATGAAGACCGCAGCAGGATTTCTATGTAACCGACTTACACAGGTGCTGAAGTTTAATTGCTGGTTTTTGTAATCTAAACTAATCTGGCAGCTGGCCTCGGGCCCTCCTGAAGAACTTGATGCATTCGTTCAGGAAACTATCCTAATTTTCAAAACTTTAGCAAAATCTAGGAAAAACAGTAAACTCTGGAGGATAATAGGAATGCTTGTGGCACTCACATACAATCACCAAAATGGCTAGAATATTTTCCATTTTAGAAAATAAAGTATTGGAGAACATAATATTAATTCATTCAGGATCAAAGAATTCAGAATTTCCTCATAAAAAAAAAAAATCAGTTAAAAAATCAAATACAGTATAAGTCATTGAATTGTCGACAAGTTGTCTGGTCTAGAAAACCCTTTTTCAAATATCTGATTTTGGCTCTTCTTGCTCTAAAGGACCCAGCTCATATATGCATTACATGGGCACCTTCCTTTTTTAACAATTCTAGTCAGGCATGGGGGGATTTATCAAAGTCTGCACTAGAATCGTGGCAGGCTTTTACAACTTTTTGTACTTACAGGTATCGGCATAATAGTTTTGCTACATTTTTAATTTTTACTCTACTAACTCCACTTTTGAAAATTTGGTGTGGTTAGCAAAAGTTGGTGTGGTTTCTAAAGTTGCAAAAATTGTCTAAGGCTAAAGCCCCACGTTGTGGAAATGCAGCTTTTTTTGTTGCAGATTTTGTTACGGTTTTTTGAACCAAAGCCAAGAATGGCTACAAAAGCAATGGGACATATATAGGAAGCTCTTATACTTCTACCTTCTGCTCAATCCACCCCTGGCTTTGGCTCAAAAAACCGAAACAAAATCTGCAACAAAAAAAATTGTGTTTCCGCAACGTGGGTCTTTGGCCTAAATCTCACTCCAGTAAGGCAGTGTCCTAGAAAGTAGGCTAATATGTCAGGACAAAAATATTAGACTTAAAGATGTCCCATATTTATCAAACATCATGTGACACTTAATGCGTTCAAATTATGGCAAATTATGCAGACTTCAGCAATACTGAATTACCTTCCTGATAAACCCCCTCTATATCTTTAGCTTTAAAAAAAAGTTGACGTATAGGATGCCTACCACTACACTTACCATGGGGTTTTTAGTTACAGTCAGTAAATTGCTGATGTACCCGGGTATTCAGAATTAGGGCAGCTTCACATAGCCATGTTTAGGTTTGGAAAAAATAGTACATGTAATGTTCGAAATTACTGTCCGAAATGCAGCTTGAACTAAACCCAGTTGTTAAATCTGGGCTATACAAAGACCTCTTTTTCTGGCCCGAAACGGCTGTGTGAAATGGCCCCTATCATGTATCAATATCATGTATCAATGGATGACGAGGCAGGTTTGTCATTTAGGAGTCAGAGAAAGGTGGATGATATAATGGTGCCATATAACTAGCTAGGAAACAAGTGATTGGGACTTTGTCCACACAAAGACTTCTATTTCAACGTGATTATTTTATTTATGACTTTTTTTTATTGCAATTCATGATATAAAATGTGTTATTTGGAATGTCTCGGGCTGCATGTGTAACATTACAGTAGTGCCACAGAGAAATAGTTGTCTGTAAGAAATGTTGAGCCAAGTCCAGTGGCTGAGTATTAGTTTGTGCTGACACATGCTGTATAAGAAGCGTACAATTAACTGATCCTCTGTCACAGTTTGTTGCTACGGTGACAGAATCCAGAGACAAGAACGCTGCATTGTCTTAGGCATGTTCTTCACAGTTTGATCCGATGAAGGATCCCCCGACTACTGGTGAATATGGACCTTGTAGGTCTTTATTAGCGGCCAAATAGCATAGTGCATAATATATGTGCTATGTGCAGTACGATATGTGTTGCATAAAACATGATCTTATTTCGTTATGCATCATTGACTCAGTCTTTTCTTATGACATCGCTTCACAATAACAATTTCATAGGATATCCCATGTGACTTTTTTGTAAATTCACAGTAGTGACTATATACATTCACTGCCTTGTATTCTCCTTTACCTGTCCAGATTCTTTCATTTAAGTCTTACCTTGATGAGTTTACCTTAAAGGGGCTGTCTGGGATTTTTCTTTTTTTTTTTTTATCTGCATAGAGCAAACAGTTTGAGAAAATATAAATACTATACTATATCCACCTATTCCGTCCCCCACTGCTCCAGTGGTCTCTACTAGACATTGTTCACTTCCCTGCAGTGATGACATGGAACAGTTTTCATGCATTTGCTGATAAGATTAGTTTCCATATTTGGCAAGAAATACAGTGTATAGACTGTAATATATAAATTAAATCAGACGTAGGCTCTAGATGAATGGATAGATGGATGGATATGCAGACAGACACTTGTACTGTTATAAACAGAACCACAAGGCAGTACTGGATCCATCATAGGACAGGATTCCATTATGGTGTCATTTGAAGAAAAGAATAGTGCAGCATGCATGCAAACAGAGCCTTAATCTGACCTTACACATCAGATTTTAGAGGGGTGATCCCACCAACACCCCTATCAGGGGAAGTTTAGTTGATAAAAAGTAAGAAACACAATGGATCTATTCTAGTTGGCTGATGAAAAGTGGCCAGCCATCCCAAACACTGGTATTTTCAGCTAACAGCCAGCCGAAAATTTACAACATGGCCAATCTGTTTTCGGAAGACTAAAGTCTGCTGTCAGCAACTGTCCACACAATCTTCATGTCTGATTTGTGGATCGAAATAGATAAATCTACCATTTTGGCTGACAAGCATCTAATGTATATTCCCCAATTTAGGCTGATTTCAGCTGGGTGTAATTGGGCCATATTTTCACAGCTGTATACCTATAACGTCCTACTGTTCGTCAAAATCAACCTGCAAATCCCTCAGTACAGAATTGTGTGTTAGTAGAGTGGAATTCCCTGTTCAGGACCCTCATCTATTAGTCAGAGCAAACAATAGGTCCAAAGAGCATCTTCCAGACATTACATGGACAGCCCATTGATGTCTATGGAAACTACAATATGTACCCTACCCAGTGGAAATAAACACTTTGTGCCATGCTTTCGTACTTCAGGCCCATCTGTAAAATTAGTCTAAAGTTAGTTTTGCTCACAACACCCAAACTGATTCTAGCTTTTTTTCAGTACAGGTGAGAAAATAAAAACTGATTTCTTATTGACTGTTACATTCAATAATACGGATTCTACTCTAAGAACCTTTGATATATACAATAATAAAATGCCAAGTTATATGTTCCAGAAATCACTTTTGTCTTCAACAGCATTCCTATATCAGCTATATTCACTGCATTTTATTTTATTTAAGTAGCATTATTTTAGTGACTAGCCAGATGGAGCATAAGCGACAACAAGAACTAATTTCCGGTTATGAATCCAGAACTTACAACCGGTCACAGGCGTCAGACTACCAGACATTTATAATGAACACAATGGATCTGCTGGGTCCAGCTCACTCATTACCATCTGGTACATCAATTGTTACTAAACAAAACTTCTTCCTTGTTTGAGAATCCTGGAAACAGAGAGCTCAGCAGCTTGCCATTCACTCCAAAGACTAATGTCATGTTCTGTTATGTGAGATTATATAGGTAATGTATAGGAATAATAGTAATGGGTTACTTTTTGAAAAATCTAGGAAGTCCTCTGCTAACCTCCTTGGCTTTTTCAGCTCTTATCCAAGATGCTTAAATAAAAAGAACTTAGATATTCAGATTCCAGCGTAGTCTTCCTATTTCAACCAAGGCATGTACCAGCAAATGCTTGCACTGAATGTGTCATTGGGTAAATTTGTAAGGAAAAAACCTCCCTGGCAGTTCTACCTTGTCTGAATTTAGCTGTGCATAATGCTCTCATATGCTGCAACTCCTAATAAAGTACATAGTAAGATCAACAGTGTCACATCAAGTCATGACCTGTCCTTATTCCCTTTGGGAAAGCAGATATAAAGCTGAGGGCAGAACTGACTCTAGGGAACAGATATATATAATGTGCTTATCTGTCTGTCATATTGCTTACATTCATCTTTTTGTACCGACTGTACTATATCCAGTGTTGGACTGGGATTCCTTTGGCCCAGCAGATAAAATCATTCTGGGGACCTACCCTCCATTAACCCCTAAAAAATAGACCATTATAGTCTTCAAATTTGCTGGATATCATTGTGTTAGAGCCTGGATCCTCCGGAGGATCCTCTGATGCTGTGGTGGGCCATTCCAACACTGACTGTATCCCAACCATATGGACTATCATGTAGAAACGCATAAGTATTATTACATTGACATGAGCATTCTGCCGTGACTGGCATCCCCAAGGATCAAGCTTCAGGACAAATAGCACCAAGGTGTATAGTATATCAAACTTGGTGCTCTTTTATGTGAACCTCTTTATGAAAAATGTTCCCCTCAAGTAATTTTAATTCTAAAACAATAGAGGGAATTTACTATTCCCCTTTATGCTAGAAAATTGGCTACAATGATGTGCCACTTTCCACACCCTACTCGCCACCTTTTAAGAAAGTGGCAGAGCAGGACAGAGATCAAGGCAGGCCAGGGTGGGGATGCCTTGGCCAAATAAATTTGCTATAATTCACGCCAGAAAGCTGAAGTGGTGTAGATTTCAATTGTGGTGAACGGGAGCCTCTCAATAATTCAGGCACATCCCACACCAGCTGGGAACTTCATTAAGACTGGTGTATAGAATTCCAGTCTTAGTACATTCCCCAAATGAGTACATGTTTCAGAAATGAACAGTATTAAATAATTTTCTCATATGTCATTTGCATTGCTCAGACAAAACGCCTGTCTCTGTTTTGCCTGTGTCATAAATATTACTATAGCTGATACCAGTGAAGGCCTTTTTGCACAGGGCAAATGCATTGTTTATGCGGGCAGAAAAATACTCATTGGTTGGCAAAATATATGGCAAAATGTAAGGCAAAATGAGTTTTTAGAGATAAACGCATGTAGAGAAGATTGCTCATCCCCGTACTAACCATGATTGCTGTGTAAATGGAAGTTAACATGCTATATCATCGATCAGTGCTTGTTAAAGAGGACCTTTCATGTCCTCAAGCACATGCGGTTTTACATACTGCTAGAAAGCCGACAGCGCGCTGAATTCAGGCACTGCCGGCTTTCCCGGTATGTGCCCCGGGCTGGAGATATCGGCGGTGTAAGTTTCACGGTTTACTGTCAGAAAGGCGTTCCTGACAGTCTAGCTGCGCTGTGAGGAACGCCCTCCCTGACTGTTCTCTTTCATAGACTTGTACTGGGGGGGGGGCGTTCCTCACAGCTCAGCATCATCGCTGGGCTGTAAGGAATGCCCCCTCTCTCTGAACTCGTCTATAGCCCTGTACTGTCAGAGGGGGCGCTCCTTACTGCTCGGCGATGACTCTGAGCTGTAGGGAACGCCCCCCCAGTACAAGTCTATGAACGAGAACTGTCGGGGAGGGCGTTCCTCACAGCGCAGCTAGACTGTCAGGAACGCCTTTCTGACAGTAAACCGTGAAACTTACACAGCCGATATCTCCAGCCCCGGGGCACATACCGGGAAAGCCGGCAGTGCACTGAATTCAGCGCGCTGTTGGCTTTCTAGCGGTATGTAAAACCACATGTGCCTGAGGACATGAAAGGTCCTCTTTAACAGGCAGAAGATTTGCCCATGTAAAGGGACACTTAACCATAATGCCTGAAGGGTCAGATCACTGTCAATAATTCCCAGACAGAAATGTATCCTTTTTATAAAAGTAAAACTATTTTGTTTAATATGTTAAAGTCCTGTCATGTACATTTAGGCTAATAAGACTCATGGAAGCAAGTGTCTATGCCCACCATTGTAACCAGTTGTTTTTATTGCTCTAGTGCATCTAAAAGGAACATTCCAGTAACTTTGCAATATGTATTGATTACAAATTACAAATATATAATTAAACTCCTCCAAAACTAAGAGAATCTGATCTGCAAGGATCCAATGCGGATTTACAGTTTCTCCCTAATGAAACACATTACCCCTTCTGAACCACATCTAGACTTCTCACATAGCCACCCAGTACCCTGATCTGCACTGATGAGAGACAACAACCTCAAAACAGCTGTCTGCGGATGGGAACCTCTGGCTTTTGGAGGAGTCATACTGAATTGACTATTATTCCCAGATTATGTCCTTAGGTTCCTTTGAAAGCCATGAATTAATCTTTAATCTATAGGGAGGTACCTTCCAAAAGGTGTCAGGAGGAGCAAATTCCTCTTTTCCACCAATGAGACATTTATTAGTTGAGTACTAATGGAGAGCACCTACAGTCATGGCCGAAAGTTTTGAGAATGACACAAATATTATTTTTTCACATGATCTGCTGCCCTCTGTTTTTTATGTGTGTTTGTCAGATGTTTTTATCACATACAGAAATATAATTGCATTCATATTATGAGTAACAGAGGCTTATATTGACAGTTAGAATGAGTTAATGCAGCAAGTCAATATTTGCAGTGTTGACCCTTCTTCTTCAGGACCTCTGCAATTCTCCCTGGCATGCTCTCAATCAACTTCTGGACCAAATCCTGACTGATAGCAGTCCATTCTTGCAGAATCAATGCTTTAATTTTGTCTGAATTTGTTGGTTTTTGTTTGTCCACCCGTCTCTTGATGATTGACCACAAGTTCTCAATGGGATTAAGATCTGGGGAGTTTCCAGGCCATGGACCCAAAATCTCTATGTTTTGTTCCCTGAGCCATTTAGTTATCACCTTTGTTTTATGGCAAGGTGCTCCATCATGCTGGAAAAGGCATTGTTGAGCGCCAAACTGCTCTTGGACGGTTGGGAGAAGTTGCTCTTGGAGGACATTCTGGTACCATTCTTTATTCATGGCTGTGTTTTTAGGGAAGACTGTGAGAGAGCCGATTCCCTTGGCTGAGAAGCAACCCCACACATGAATGGTTTCAGGATGCTTTACAGTTGGCATGAGACAAGACTGGTGGTAGCGCTCACCTCTTCTTCTCCGAATAAGCTGTTTTCCAGATGTTCCAAACAATCGAAAAGGGGATTCATCAGAGAAAATGACTTTACCCCAGTCCTCAGCAGTCCACTCCCTGTACCTTTTGCAGAATATCAGTCTGTCCCTGATGTTTTTTCTGGAGAGAAGTGGCTTCTTTGCTGCCCTCCTTGAGACCAGGCCTTGCTCCAAGAGTCTCCGCCTCACAGTGCGTGCAGATGCACTCACACCTGCCTGCTGCCATTCCTCAGCAAGCTCTGCACTGCTGGTAGCCCGATCCCGCAGCTGAAACACTTTTAAGAGACGGTCCTGCCGCTTGCTGGTCTTTCTTGGGCACCCTGGAGCCTTTTTGGCACCAATGGAACCTCTCTCCTTGAAGTTCTTGATGCGATAGATTGTTGACTGAGGTGCAATCTTTCTAGCTGCAATACTCTTCCCAGTTAGGCCATTTTTGTGCAGTGCAATGATGACAGCACGTGTTTCTTTAGAGATAACCATGGTTAACAGAAGAGAAACAATGATGGCAAGCACCAGCCTCCTTTTAAAGTGTCCAGTGGTGTCATTCTTACTTAATCATGACAGATTGATCTCCAGCCCTGTCCTCATCAACACCCACACCTGTGTTAATGGAGCAATCACTGAAACGATGTTAGGTGGTCCTTTTAAGGCAGGGCTGCAATGATGTTGAAATGTGTTTTGGGGGATAAAGTTCATTTTCTAGGCAAATATTGACGTTGCAAGTAATTGCTGTTAAGCTGATCACTCTTTATAACATTCTGGAGTATATGCAAATTGCCATTAGAAAAACTGAAGCAGTAGACTTTGTAAAAATTAATATTTGTATCATTCTCAAAACTTTTGGCCATGACTGTACATTAAAATCAGATTTTCTGCAACAGCTCTCTCTCTCAAAATTTTCTGCAGCAGCTTTGTCTGTGTCTTCAGCAGAATACAGACAATGGCTGTGATGCATGCAATCTGTCAATGTAGACAGAAGGGTGGCTGCCATGATTACTCCACATCAACTTTCCTTTATTACGAGCATGTGTCTAATACTAAAGCAAGTGACTTGTACAACTGAATTATATTAGTAACTTGTTCATGCAAATGAAAACCTTAGTATTACCTATTTTTTGTAGATGAGTATAATCCATGAATGTAATCCACTTAAACTGCAGTGACTAAATTAGCCATATTTGGTTTATAATGTAGTAGTTATTAGTGACAATGAACTATTTCTCTAGTAAGTTCTTTATGGCTAGTTGGCAGTGTAGGTGTTGCGGTAATTTAAATAATCCAGTCTCTAAGGCCCATTTAACAGATTACGTGATGTTTTCTCTTTCCATCTGTGACTTATCAGCATGTCACAAATACACAGACCGCTTAACCATTGGTTTTATTCACACAGCTATGTTTAACCTTCTAACTGCTGCATGTTGTAAGAAATCCATTTATTCCTATAGCCAGCTCATTAGGGAGCATTAATTCTTCTGTATTGTAAGCTTTATCTGACCTTGGTGTTAATTATTCTGATGGAAATTCTGTTACTGTATTGAAAAATAATGTCTTCAATCACTTTACCATGGTACATGTGACTTCTTACAGTCATTAGAAATATAATCACTACAATATTTTCAGGGTACTAAATGTTCCTTTAAAATGTAAAGCAGACAGGGGCCACTATGTACTAAATAAAATGGTCTGTTCCAGGATTTTTATCAGGCGTCATTTAATTCACATCTGTAGGGTCAGGTACTGGGTTCCTGCTTTTAATACAGAATTATCCATGTATGCATTGTAACCTGCAGATTTCAGTAGCATGAGCCTGCAGGATATTATGTTTATATAAATACAGCAGAAGTTTAATAAAAGTGTATAGGCCTGTTTATATAGTATATGGGTCATGTAATCTAATGTGTCTGCCATATGCTACCAAGTATATTTCATAGGCATGGCAGATTAAGCAGTTGAGTACTACCTAGGAGGACCTGAGAACTGTTGAGACATAAGGTGTTCCCTTTTTCCACCAAGGAACGCCTTTGTGAAGCTATCAGTATTGCTTATTATTACCTACTGACACGTGGCTGACAACCTGGCATACAGTACATTAAGTGCCATCTCTGCTCTGGTTTCTGTAAGGTTGAGAGTCCCTGTCTGGAGATCCTGGGAAGTCTTGGCTGATAACCCAGATATCCAAATATTATTATTGCTTTCCCAATTTTCTCCAGTTATAACTAAGGATTTATGTACACAGTGGTTCATGGAGCCATACTTCACTCAATGTGGCACAGCATGCCTTTGTAACCTCAGGGGACTCCGTGTAAATATTGAAAGCACTTGTAATGTAGATTGTGAGCCCTATATGGGACAGTGATTGACAACGTATGAAAGCAGGACCCCATTCGGGCGAGACTTTAGTTTGGAACCCCCCTTTACTATACTTAGTCCAATTGGAAAAAAAGTCAGGTACATTCAACCTCTATTATGCTTTTTCAGCTGCATTCTACCCATGTTCTGGTTATTTGCCCTTCACAAACACCTGTTATACACACGCAGCTTTGATCTTTGTCCTCCTTCACACACAGCTCTGCTATCTCTATGTTCCCTACACACAGTTCTACTACCTACACATTCCCTAAACACACAGTTCTGCTGTCTCCATGTCTCTATGTTCTCTACAATCACAGCTGTGCTACCTCCATGTTTCCCACTCCACACATAAAATTCTGCTACATTTATGTTTGCTCCCTGTATACTGCCTGCTCCTTCCATAAACTCAGTTCTGCTGCCTTCATGTTCCATACATACACTGCTACTACCACAATTCCTCCAACACACTCATCTCTGCAACCTCCACTATCCCTCCACAAACTCAGCTCTGCTGCCACCACCTTCCTTCCACACACTCAGTCCTTCTACCTTCAAATTTCCCTTCGTACACTCAGCCCTGCTACATTCACTTTCCACCACTTTCCACCAACACATTCAGCCCTGCTATATCCACATTCCCCCCACACTCAGCCCTGCTATTTCCAAATTTCCCTCCACATACACTCAGAACTGGTACAACCACACTTCATCCCCCCCCACTCCCACACTCCTTCCATGTTCTTCCATACAAGGAGCTATTGTACAAGCTCATCAAGTCCTTTTACAGGACTGAAAAATATGGGCAACTAGTTCTGCTGACAGTTTGCAGCCCTGTAGTGTAGAAAACAGTTCTCAACTTGGCTCGCGACCCCTGGGAAACTGTGCTCTAATGGACCCTTACATTTTTAATTCTATTCAGGCATTGGGAGGGGGAATTATCAAAATGTGCACTCTAGAATCATGGTAGATTTTTTTCATTTTTACTCTACTCACTGCACTTGGAAAACAATGGGCTAGACCATATATATATATATATATTACAATTAAATCATCCATTAGGGAGTGCTGGAGTCCGAAATTGATATTTTTTAGAATTTATTTCATCCCTGCAGTGTGAGATCCAGTAAACAAAAACCTAGAAGTGCTGCATAGAGAGTTGCTTTGGGTAACTCCTCCTCTACTTTTCCTTTATACTGTGTTTCATAAATCTCTCCCATGAGTCTCCATGAGTTTTTTGAGGTTTTCTTTAACTTGTCTATTTACATAATGTAATTTGTTTTCTTCTATATATATGTTTTTCTTGCTAGATAAACCACATCTTAAAATGATAGAAATGATAAAAATATACTCATATTCCCAGAAAATCTTATGCAACATTTACAACATAACAATTAGAAAATCCAGTGTATTCTTGTCAGTTGTCCCAAGTTGTTACATGATGTGAATGAATATATACTGTGTGCTTGGAAGTGATTTTCTGTCTTTCTTTGTTATTGCTGTTTATACTGTACGGTTTTCCTTTTCAAGTCATTACTAGGTCACACTCACTCCCTGAAATAAGAACTAGTATTATCTGAGTGTCACGAATCATCCGATGGACTCAGGGCTCAGATGCACACTGAATACCAATAGGCTGCAGGTCCCCACTGGCAAACATGGCACAGTTGTTAGTTTCATAGTGCTGATATGTGGTATAATTTGTGCCATTATGTATTCAATGAAACTGTATTCACTTGTTTCTTAGCTTCTGATAGATATGGTTCTTGAAAGGCTGAGACATGTGGTGTCCTAAACAACAGATTAGTTGTCCGGGATATGGGATACATTCATGAGTCTGAGATTCTGGGTGCCAGCCAATGGGGGAGCTATAATAGCAATCGACCATTGGCCATATTGGTTGTCATCAAACTTTACCAGAAAGATATAACTAAGGAATCAGATCAAGTTAGCTTTATAAGCTCACACTTTTCTTTAAATCTAAATGTAAACATTAGTTTTCAATGCAGAAAATATCAGGGTTTGTGTCCGAAATACACAGGGTTACATATAATACAAATGGATTGGGAACCCACTGAAAGCAATGCCCTAAAATAACAAGTTTGGCCAATAGCGTCATCTTTTCATAATGTGTGTTATACTTTGTCATTTGTCTAGTAAGAAATGGGTTAAATTATATCTCTGGGCCATTTGCCTTCTGTATCCTCTCCTTTACCCTACACTAATTCTACCCCCCTCCTTGCAACTGACATCTGGTGCTAGGAAGCTGTGGTCACTAGGATGGGCCTATCAATAACTCGCAATGCTGTCTTATTGCTTCATGTCATCTGTGCACAAATACAAAAACAGTACACTGTATATACATACAACCCAGTAGATAATACTGATAACGTAGCATCTTTCTAACATATCTTTCACAACACAGAATGATTCCTCTGCTTTACTATTGCAATTGTCCCATAAAATAGCACCACTCTTCACAGATCTTCACGGCCTTACTCATAAAGTGCAGATTTTTAACCAAAACCTGAAATGGATTGTTAATAGAGGAAATATATAAAGGAAAAAATTTTTATTAAGTTCAAAATGCTATAATATTGCCATGTAGGGACCCTTGATAGGAGCAGACACATACCCTTATGGCCACAAACTGATGAAGCAATGCAAAGCAATGAATATGCAAATCAGCCTGAAAGTGCAATGGGGCGGGGCTGCATCCCAGCTGTCAGTAGGCAAATCAGGCTTGCCCCCAATGCATTTGAGGCTAATTTGCATATCCATAAAAAGATGATTATCTCTGCATTGCTTCATAGGTTTGTAGCCGCAAAGGTATGTTTCTGCTCTTATTAAAGGCCCCTACACAACACTATAATTGGTTTGGGAGGCAATTTGGACCTGATCGACTCCTGTTAAAATCTGTACCAAGTCTGTACTGCAGTGTTGTGAAATGGTGAAGTATATTCACTCTAGTGTAAAACCTGTGGTGTTATATAGTGTACATACATGCAATTTTTGCCAAGATTGTGGTCAGTGTTTTACAAAAGAAACAGTTTCGGGCATATTTTACAGATATTGTGCAATATGCTTACACACATTTTCTAAAAACTGAAGTTTTAGACTAAAGCCCCGCGTAGCGAGCCACAGCAAAATAAATGCTGCACAAAAAACCGCGGAGGCAACGCATTGCGGTTTTTCCGCAGTGCTTTTCACAGAAAGTCTATAGAGGTTTCCTTTGTGGACTTTCTGTTTCCATTATACCTATAGGGAAACCGCCAGCATTTCTGTAGGTATAATTGACATGCTGCGCTATGCAAAACCATAACAGTTTTGGAAATTGCAGCATGTCTGCTGTGTGTATTTTTCCACAATGTGTGGATGGGATTCTCTGGGACTATAAAACGCCATGTTTTTTTCTGCTGCGTTCATGCCACGTGGAGCCCTGGTCTAAAGGAGTTTTTCCCACTAAACAAGTTGTCTCCTATCCATAAGGGAGCGCTGTACTATGGCTGTCACTGGCGCTCCTTGAAATGAATGGAGCACTGTACTGTGCTGGACAACCAAAGCTCCATGCGGCATGGGGGACGTTCTCCTGATCAGTGGGGATCTCAGCGGTCGGACCCCCACTGACCTGCAAGTTATCCCCCTGTTATAGATAGGGGATATCTTGTTTTGTGTCAGAACCCTTTTATGTCAATGGTATACACCACAGCAACACTTTCATAGATGATGAAACTGCAATCTATAGGATGTAAAACACAACACTGTTACATGAGATGTAATGAACTATAATTTACTATTCTGTAACATGTAACTATTGTGGTAATTTACTGCCTTCAGACACATTAAGGCCCATTATACTGAAGTGAGTAGCTTTCAAACTTGTCTATGAGTGTTAATATGGATTAGTGTCTGCATTATGGTTTGTATATGATCGCTGTGGATGTGACTGCTGGAGCTCCCACCAATTATGAGAATGGGAATCCCTGAATCCCCCACTGAATGCAGTGGCTGTGTGTGTTTGTGACCACCCATCCAATCATTTCTATGGGTTGTCCTGTGGATAGGTGTTAAATGTTGCTTATGGGAAAAAAACCTTTGCTTGAGATTTCCCTAGTAGGGTCTTTCAGAAATTGGCTTTCAAAATCAGACAACCTCTTAAACAGTCAGGCTTCATATTATTTGCAAGCAAATATGTATGCAACCAGGTTAAAATAAAAACCTGACTGTCCTAGAAATTTTTATTCCAAATCCTGCCTTTCTCTTGTAAGCCATTTGTACTTGAGACATCTCATGACTTTATATTTTACGATGAAAAAGTTATTTTCTGTTATCCTTCAGAACTGCAGCGATTTGTTGTGAAATATACAGGAATCATCCACAGGTAAGATATCAGGGGACCCAGACTGTACCAAGAAAACATTCCACCAGCCACCATTATTCCACCTCCACCAGCCTGAACTGGATGGAGTAATCTAAATTCATCTGACCAGGCAATGTTTTCCATAGCTTAGTGACCCAATTTTTGCACTTCTTGCCCACTAGAGTCTTACCTTTCTTTTTCCCTTAGACACAAGTGACACTTGAACTGGCTATATGTTATTATAGCCCATCCATGCTAAGGAATGATGAGTTTGGGAATGATCATTGGAAGGAGCACCAGCATGGTATTCAGCTGCAATTTGCTTGACGGTGTACCATCTATTAGTTAGAAGGATTTTAAGAATCCTCCTCTGCTCCCCTATGTCCACTCCCTTTTACTGGGAGTTAGAACTCGATCACATGATTCTCAGTATACTTTCAACACCAGAAAACCCCACAAGACTGGCAGTTTTTGAGGTACTGGTCCCGGCTAGTATAGCACCAATGACCTGGCCTCATTCAAAAACCCTAAGATCGATTGACTTTCCCATTCTAATGTGGATTCATACTGAAGCTGATCCCTGGACAAATTGCTTACTTGATCTTTTGCTGCGATCCTGGGTTGTGTGTCCATATAAGAAGGCCAATATCGTGAAAGGGCAGGTGTCTCTAATGAAGTGGCCATTCAGTGTATACTTCTATTTACCACATTGCCAAAATCATTCTCAAATAATCCAATCTAAAGTATGGACCATTGCAAGATACCCTAACTATGAACATTGAAGTTGCATATAACACATTTACATCACGCCAGTGAATGTCGGTCATGTGATAGACTTTTTTTTTAACGGCACATGGCCATATTAAATTCCATGGGGGCTATTCACCTGACCAATTTTTTGTGGGATCTGTGAAAACAGGCGCCTCTCAGGTGGAAAATGCCATTTTCACTGTCGGTCGTGTGAATGTAGACTAACTCTCAGGCCGTCTATAAAAGAGATAAACATTTAAATATATATATAAATCACATCAATAATGAATGGGAGTATTGAAAGCACTTGCTGAATAATACATAAACAGGCACTGATAACTCCCCAGTGTATTTTCTGTCAGCTAGGCATGCTGGACAGTGTAGTACAACAATTACATCTTTGTAGAGAAGGAAGTTACTGTATATAGCAACCTATCTTTTCACAGAAGTCAGTGGTGCAGCCTGGCGCTTTAACTCAGGGGATATTTTTCTTTAACTATAACTATAGCAGTTGTATTATAGACCCTGTAATATACACTCAGAATGTATTTTTCACCCAGATCTCTGGAAATATGCTTTAATGTTTAATGCTGACTTTGTCATTTTGCACACTGTACCTAACCTCACCATAACATCACAGTGTATTGTCAGTAGTTTTGCAGAGAAGTGTGGAAATCACTGCTTTATCATGAAGCTGGCCATACTTATAAGCTGTCGACTAAATGATCAGTGGACCAAATGTCTATCTTTTACAAGTCCCTCACAGATGTACATTGTTAGTTCAGATAACTACGCATGTAGTAGTTATAAATTAAAGGGGTTATCTGGGATTTTTTATTGGCCTATATCAATATCTGATCAGTGGGGGGCCAAAAGTCAGCTCTTGCATGGATCCGCTGTTCAGGGCACTATACAGTGTATGGAGCCAAAAGCAGATAATTCTGTATACTGTGTAGCCCTATTTGGGGGGGGGGGTATGAGTATTATCCCTCCCGCAACACACTCTGGCGCTGACCTGTGTGTATAATGGGACCTGAAGCCTTCGCTGAAGGGAAGAGTGGGAACATATATGAAATATATCAGTGCCTCCACCCAGGATAGAGCCTCTGTATTACAGGGAGGATCTCTTCCTGGGACTTACCCATGAAATACAGTTAGTAGCCTTAACAAGGATCACTGTACTAATCTCACAGTCTGAAGAATACATACAGATACCACATAAGGTTATAACAGTAGCTTTATAAGAATCAACAGGGTAATAATACATACATAAAATATACTCAGAACACAGCAATACTACAACAACCAGCAAGTCCTCAACCGTCTTAGGTTATATACCCGGGTATATATATAAATATATAGCAAGAGTCCAGTGCACAATACCTCCAGGCAACAGAAGAGATGCAGGGGCCCCTGTGGATGACTGTGGATCCTCGGATTCTTCCAGGAGATGACAGACAGCCGATCAGGAGATGATGATGATGGTGAGATTCTTCACAGGCAGCAAACAGGGCGACGGTGACGGCAGTAGATGCAGGCCTGACTACCCTAACACTGAGTCCTTAACCTGCCTGCTAAACTACTAGTGCCACCGGGCCTCTAACTAGCTAGTTGGCCTTCGGAAGCCTAACCTATCACTGCCCTGAACTTATATATATATGGATCCCTAACTACGGTTACTAGCTAGGTCCTGTGAGTATATAGGGGGTAACACATACCTAACTATATACTGTGAAGTAAAGAGGAACAAGTGGCTCTTAGACTCCCCCAGACATAACATGTCTGTCTCAGCAGCTCTGCTCACATCTCTCCCCCCAGCAGCTCTACCTCACATGTGTCTGACTCACTGTATTTACAAAACAAAACTTGCACTAAATGCCTGGGGTCTCTGAAGCCAAACTGCAGGGGCAAAGAAGCCAGATACATTATATACTAGTAGAAATGGCAGTTCCCTACAACTGTAAAGTGGCCGGGCATTGTTATTACTGCATCTCAGCTCCCTTTGCTGTTAATGGGAATAAAGCTGCAGTAACACTGCCCAGCCACAGTACTATGCGGGCTGCTCCTGGCTCCATACACTGTACAATACGGGATCTGATGCAGCCCTGAATAGCTGATCCCTGCGGGGGGAGGGGGCACTGCCAGTCACCAATCAGATATTTGTAGCCTATTCTGGTCCGGGACAACCTCTTTAAGCAGCTACCAGGCATCTTTGTTTTTAAAGGTGTCCATACACCTAAGATGTTTTTGTTGAATGAGCATGTTGATATCCATCATCCATCTTTCCCTTGACATCTGCTGCCAGGGAAGAGTTGGGACACCCCCATACATATTGGATGGTCAGCATTACCACTGAAGTTGATGGGTTCAGCTACTGTATATCTAATATATATGGGCACCTTAAGGAAAATATAGACTGGCTTGAGTTCAAATCCAACCTCTTTAACCTTTGTTGGGCAGTACAGAATAGATTCTTAATAGATCCCATAAAAATTTTTAAAAAAATCTGCCAATAAATATCAAAAATATATGGCCAACTTAGGTCACAAAAGAAGCTCTGCTACATCTTTGCAATGCTTTAGAGAACCCCTTATAATAGCCTTTGAGTTCAACCTGTTATTTCCATCTACTTATTGATAGCACCATGTATTAATATTCATTTTCCCTTCCTGTGCCGGTATATATACAATTTAGCATGAGCATAGAGCTCCTCTTTGTAGCAGCTCTCAGTCTTTTATCTCGAGCAATGAGAGGTAAACCACTGCTGTGTGCTTCTTTTTGTTACATGACCGCACAACTGTGTGTCAGGACTGCTCCTCTGAAATGTGTGACTGAGCCCTGGCCTCTGGATTCCCTGCTGCACGGCTATTGAGCTGCTTCCCTCTGCTGCCCATATTGTAGCGTTGCTCTCTGGGTTATTTTTAGCCAGCTGGGACACTCTTTTAGTGGTCTTGTCTGCAAGAAGATGTGGATTTGACTACGTCTAGCCATTTTGTTTTACATCAACTGTTTTTGGTCATTTTCACAGTATGCATGATTATTATCAGATTTTAGATTATTATTTTATTATTATGAGATGGAAAAATTCCTTTTTTTTTTTTTTGTTCTTTTCATTTAAAAGGAGTTGAGATCTCGTAATTACCCCTCGGAGAGCAAAAGCGTCTGGCAGGAGAATTTAATAATGAAAGCAAACTTCTGCCACACATGATTGAATCCTGCAAGCTTGTCAAATTTGTCATTTGGAAGCAAATAAGCAATGAAGGGCGGCGTGAGCTACAAAACCTTGTGTGCTCAGATCCTCCAGGGCTCCTATACGTTACATGTATTTAATATATGTTTCAGGACCAAATTGTTTGCTCTCTTGTTTTCCTCCAGACTAGAGGATACATGCGGAAAAGTCTTAGTTTAGTTGTAAATATCCCATCTGGTGCATAACGCACATTCAGTCTGCAGGGTAAGAGACTTCTTATTCCATGTGACCTGTCGACACAAGCTCTTAGGATAGCAGGACTGTCACAGTTTCATTACATCTTCTACATTCAATGATTCTGGGCCCGGCCTGGCACGCAGGGCACTAGAGAGGGAGCAGAAGGAGGGAGAGCTGCCTGCCCAGGTTTCTATGGCAACACTGAAATACCTCCAGGACAGGAGAAGGCGGCAGCAGGGAGATGAGAGGAGAGAAAAAAAAATAGACTCCTAACCCAGCACCAACACCGACCACAGCAAGTGCACAAGACACTCCCCATGCTCGCTTCTTGCTGCATTCCTAATGACACGCGTATGTTAGGCCACAGACGTTATATATATAGCCTTGTATCTGAAAAGGGGACAGTGACATTAACTGGAAGGAAGTAGCTCACTACTTATGTGGCTGGGTTTTCTTTTATCACTGTATCCCAGCTGTTGGCTTTGAAGGAAAAAAGCCTGCTTAATCCTAGTGTCCCAGGCCCACCCCAGGAGCTGCTATCGATTGGTGGATTCTAGGGTTGGTTGCTCACAGTGAAGGAGTGAAGAGGGGGGAGAAGGAGAGAGGGATGAGGGAGGCTATACAAGGTCCTCCTCCTACACTCCCGTCCTTGGTGCATTCAGGCCCCATGCGTTCCCATGGAGACGGCCTGTCTGTGCGGCACCTGTACGGGCAACCTGAGAACTGCTCGCTGTCTTATTCACTCGGTGACTGAAATAAGTGACACGACCTAGCCCACAGCAGCTGCCGCATCCTGCATGATAAATCATTTCAATTAGAGAGAAAAGTTTATTTCATTTGCATTGTGGAGGCTTTCTAGTCTCGGTAAACATGTCTGAACAAAAAAATCACTCTAGCGTTCTCTTCGGGCTGATGGTAGATCTACATTGTATAGGCTGCAAAGGAGGAGAGATTGATTATTGGGACGTGTTATCAGTACAGCCAGGGATACAACATGGGGAAGACTTCTATTTGTCTTGCTTTTCTCAGGACACTCTCCTTTTCCACCAAGAATAAGACAGGGACCAAGAAAACAAAAGGAAAAAATTAATGGGAATTAGTTTTCTATATTTGATTCAGGATCTAATAGGATCTCCAAGGTTTGAGCTGAAAAAATGGGGCACCTTTGTATGTTAGATATGCTATATGCCGAAGCTACTGTCCCAGGACAAGTAGTGGCTTTACTATGGCATACCATGGGTAAAGCTGTCACCTGCTCACTAGCCATATTCATAAGAAGAAATGGTTGCTTCTTCCTTTGCGCTGGATTTCCACTAATATATACGTGGTCAATGTATAAAAAAATTGGCTGGTTTTCCTGTAGGTGTCCCGCTCATTAAAATATGTAAATGACATCCAATGTGAACATATTGACACTTGCAATTCATGACAGGCCTTCCTGGAGGTTAACGGGTTAACAAGGACACATTCGGCATTCATATTTCAGACAAGGATTTGTGGCAGGTGCATTGCACCCCCCTGCACACAATCTAGCTGAAGCCCTTTGTGCTCTGACATCTGCTGCCCTGTTCAGCACTGCTTTTTTTCTATGTTATTAGGAGCTTGTTATGTCACAGAAGAATTAGTGAATGGAGGAAAACAGGATGTTAGGGAAGACATGGCTATGTCCCCCATAGTACTGTATATGGAGCTAGCCACAAGCCAAGCTGGTTGGTTTTGTCCTCATAGGCATTGATTGATGAATTCCATATTTACACATATTCAGCTCGATTATTAAATTGTTATGGATTTAGTCACGGAATACCGATTAGGCAGCACATGTGGAAATGAAGAACATGGGAAGTTCAACTGCAAGACTGAAGGCTTTGTATTACTAGACGGCTGTTTTTGACATGCCTCGTTTCACAATTCCAGCTGCATCGCACTTTTAGTTACTTGTTTGGTCAGTAAGGGGAGCAATTGTCTTACGAAATAGCTGCATGAGATGTTTCCGAACTATACTGAAATCTCATTCTGCATTAATAAAACATGCTGTATTTTAGCAGGTGCAAGTCTATTACTTGTAACATAATTTAAAGGTTACATTATAGGATATGCACAGGGGAAAAACACTTATGTAGAGGAATGCAGTTATTTAATATTTATTCTACCCTCATCCTTAATGGTCTTAATAATTAGAACTTAAGAAAATATAAACCGCCATCAACAATTCTTGCTGGATAAATGTTGGGGTCATGTGTTCCCAACTTTTATTAACATGACTGCACTGATACTCTCCCAGTTCTTATTGTAAATACTTTTAGAGATGAGTGAACTTATTCACAATGAACTGGATTTTCCCAAACTTTTCAAAAACTTTGGGAATTAAACTCAACCATTTGAGGTTTGATTCATACAACCAGCTCAAATGGTGACTACTACGTGGAGAAAGCAGAGAAGAAGGATTATATCGCCTCAGGGATCAGGGAGGCTATCCCATAAAGTAAACACCCCTCATCACAGGGGACAGTCAATCATGAGGGAATCTGATGACTCAATATAAAAAAGGCAGAAAGAGAAGAAGGTGTGGGGGGAGTTGTGGGGGAGATTATAAAGATAAGAGCATCTTGGATAGATTGAGAGAGATAATAAATAATATACTGGTAATACAGTGTGGGGGTTCTGGGGAAGTGCAATGTTAGGAATGGAGTAGAAGACTTTGATTTAATTGATAGAGAGAGATAGGAGACTAAGTCACTCTGTCTGTCACACTGTTAAAGGAGCAGCTCAGGCTGTGTGTTTTCGGTGAAGTGATATATTAGTGTTACTGTAGTACAGCAAATGCATCAATCACAGTCAGAGTCAGAACATTCAGATTCACTCTGCACTGTGTGCAAGAACAAATATGGACACTTACATCATGACACATGGCCCTTTTTTTTTTTCCTTGCGAAAATCCAGTGAAGTTATGTACACTACCTCTTTAATTGATTTTTTTCCCCAAAAGTGGTTTGGGAAAATTTGCCCTGGTTTTGTCCTTGCCAAACACATTATTATTATTGTTTATTTATATAGCACCATTAATTCCATGGTGCTTTACTTTTGAGGGTTTACATATGATACACATGATGTACAAGACAAGTATAATACTAACAGTGACCAACAGGCACAGTGGGATAGAGGGCTCTGCCCGCAAGGGCTTACAATCTATGAGGGAAGAGGGATAGAGACAGAAGGTGGGGGGAGAGGCTGTTCAGGTGGTGATGTGGTGACAGTAGTGTTATTGGAGGTTGTAGGCCTTCCTGAATAGATGAATCTTCAGGGCCTTCTTGAAGCTTGTGATTGTGGGGGTCAGTCTTATGTGTCTTGGTAATGAGTTTCAGAGTATGGGGGATGCACAGGAGAAGTCTTGGAGATGGTTGTGTGAAGAGCGGATAAGAGCGGAGTAGGAGGATCGGAGGTTACGTGCGGGCAGGTAGCGGGAGATTAGGTCGGAGATATGTGGAGGGGACAGGTTGTGGATGGTTTTGTATATCAGCGTTAGCAATTTGAACTCTATTCGCTGGGCAACGGGTAGCCAGTGAAGGGATTGGCAGAGGGGAGTGGCCAATGAACGAACAGGGGGAGAGCTGTATTAAGCGAGCAGCACAGTTTAAGGTGGACTGGAGGGGGGCGAGAGTATTTGCTGGGAGGCCATGGAGAAGGGTGTTACAGTAGTCTAAGTGGAAGATTATGAGGACATGGACTAGCATCTTTGTAGTTTCAGGGGTGAGGAAGGAGCGGATTCGGTGGATGTTCTTGAGTTGGAGGCGGCAGGAGGTGTTGTGGGTTTGGATGTGCACCATAAAAATGAAGTGTAGAAAATCAGACAGTGCAGTCTGTTATCGCCAGCTACCATCCGTTTAGTCATAGCATTGTCTTGTTTGACAATGCTAAGGCTTTGCTTGCATTAAAGCTAGAAAGGTGTTAGATAAAATCCTAGAAATCCTCAGAGTGCCATGGATGACTATTCAGGCAATTTGTGGTTATTTCTGGTCCAGAACAGACCTGTTTGGACCAAATCCAACTTTTGACACTAACCAGCCAAACTTGAAACAGAATGAATTCTGAAAGGTTCGCTCATCTCTGAATCCTTTCTTAGAGTTTTTAAGTGACTGTCCAGCCAGGAGTTCAAAAACTAATATGACAGTCACTACTGTCATGTCTTGTTCACTGCCTGCTTTTTAGCTCCGCTGTTATTAGTGATTATAATTGAGCTGCACTGTTTACATACAGTCTGAGGTGGTCTGCGACATGCCGTCCGTTAGCCATAGACATTAATGTTAAAAAATAATGGACACTCACAAACATCTGTCATAAGTCTGTTATTTTGAATGGATCCCAAAGTCGTGCACCCTGCGTTATTATGTCTGCCAAAATAACAGACCTGTGACAGATTTGGTGAAAACAGACACTAACGGACAACAGATCAAATCCCATTGAAATCAGTGGGATTTTTAAGAAATTTTTGACGGATGTGTTAGTGTCTGTTAACATTTTTTGCTTTATAGAGTTATAGCGGACACCATGTTATATAAATATGGGGGTCATCTCTATGTGTGCTGTTTAAGTTAGAGTACTAGATGCTAAAGGCTGAAGTTGAACACATAAATGGAGGTGCTCAACCCAATTTAGCAAAAATACAAAATGATTTTATTGGCACATATAATATGTTTTAAAACACTTAAAAATAAAAATACTGGACTTATATAAAGTGAATTGTAATATTTATCCATACAGATCCATACATGATAACTGTACAAAGTATTATAATATTTACCAGAAGGTATATTTTACAACAGATATATGAAACAGGATATTTTGAGTTCTAGATTTGTTGTAGAGGTACACACATCCTCATGCTTAAATTTACTGTATAAGAAATTAGAGCGCTATCTCTCTGCGAGTGCCATGTAAAGTGCTAACCCTATACACTATTTCTATAAACTGTCCCTATTATTTGTGACATAAATATACAGTCATATGAAAAAGTTTGGGCACCCCTATTAATCTTAATCATTTTTAGTTCTAAATATTTGGGTGTTTGCAACAGCCATTTCAATTTGATATATCTAATAACTGATGGACACAGTAATATTTCAGGAATGAAATGAGGTTTATTGTACTAACAGAAAATGTGCAATATGCATTAAACCAAAATCTGACCGGTGCAAAAGTATGGGCACCTCAACAGAAAAGTGACATTAATATTTAGTAGATCCTCCTTTTGCAAAAATAACAGCCTCTAGTCGCTTCCTGTAGCTTTTAATCAGTTCCTGGAACCTGGATGAAGGTATTTTTGACCATTCCTCTTTACAAAACAATTCCAGTTCAGTTAAGTTTGATGGTCGCCGAGCATGGACAGCCCGCTTCAAATTATCCCACTGATGTTCAATGATATTCAGGTCTGGGGACTGGGATGGCCATACCAGAACATTGTAATTGTTCCTCTGCATGAATGCCTGAGTAGATTTGGAGCTGTGTTTTGGATCATTGTCTTGCTGAAATATCCATCCCCGGCGTAACTTCAAATTCATCACTGATTCTTGTACATTATTCTCAAGAATCTGCTGATACTGAGTTGAATCCATGCGACCCTCAACTTCAACAAGATTCCCGGTGCCGGCATTGGCCACACAGCCCCAAAGCATGATGGAACCTCCACCAAATTTTACAGTGGGTAGCAAGTGTTTTTCTTGGAATGCTGTGTTTTTTTGACGCCATGCATAACGCCTTTTTGTATGACCAAACAACTCAATCTTTGTTTCATCAGTCCACAGGACCTTCTTCCAAAATGAAGCTGGCTTGTCCAAATGTGCTTTTGCATACCTCAGGCGACTCTGTTTGTGGCGAGCTTTCAGAAACGGCTTCTTTCGCATCACTCTCCCATATAGCTTCTCCTTGTGCAAAGTGTGCTGTATTGTTGACCGATGCACAGTGACACCATCTGCAACAAGATGATGCTGCAGCTCTTTGGAGGTGGTCTATGGATTGTCCTTGACTGTTCTCACCATTCTTCTTCTCTGCCTTTCTGATATTTTTCTTGGCCTGCCACTTCTGGGCTTAACAAGAACTGTCCCTGTGGTCTTCCATTTCCTTACTATGTTCCTCACAGTGGAAACTGACAGGTTAAATCTCTGAGACAACTTTTTGTATCCTTCCCCTGAACAACTATGTTGAACAATCTTTGTTTTCAGATCATTTGAGAGTTGTTTTGAGGAGCCCATGATGCCACTCTTCAGAGGAGATTCAAATAGGAGAACAACTTGCAATTGGCCACCTTAAATACCTTTTCTCATGATTGGATACACCTGGCTATGAAGTTCAAAGCTCAGTGAGGTTACAAAACCAATTTTGTGCTTCAGTAAGTCAGTAAAAAGTAGTTAGGAGTATTCAAATCAATAAAATGATAAGGGTACCCAAATTTTTGCACCGGTCAAATTTTGGTTTAATGCATATTGCACATTTTCTGTTAGTACAATAAACCTCATTTCAATCCTGAAATATTACTGTGTCCATCAGTTATTAGATATATCAAATTGAAATGGCTGTTGCAAACACCCAAATATTTAGAACTAAAAATGATTAAGATTAATAGGGGTGCCCAAACTTTTTCATATGACTGTACATCCAAGTGAATCCCTACAATAATAGAGCAAAAAGGATATAATAAATACATGGATAACAGTCAATACTTATTGCACAATAAGGTGTAAGACGTAAGTGACCCACTGTGATTTAGACAGCTAAACATACTGTAAAGAACAATACTACAATGGGATATTCAGGGCTAAATTTGCCCATATCTCACCTATAAAAGCTCATTCCTACACTCCTGACGCGTGTCGCCGTTGACCCGGGCTTCATCAGGGGAATAGTTGTTAACATTTTCTATCTATCTATCTATCTATCTATCTATCTATCTATCTATCTATCTGTCTGTCTGTCTGTCTGTCTGTCTGTCTATCTATCTATCTATCTATATATCTATCGGTGTGAGGCGCACCCTAGTTGTTGGAGAGGCACAGCAGAGAAGGCAGTTTTGACAAACACGACTATACGTTGCATAGGTTTTTTGCTGGCTGCATCGACCATTAGTTTGTCAACAAAACTGACTCCTTTCATGTCCATTTTAATGCTCTCCATTGTTTAAGACACAAATTTTAAGATAAATTGAGGTAATGAAAGAAAATTGGTATGGGCTACCAGTGATGAGGCCCAGGCATAAACCTTTTCTCGCTGGTAAGGTCCCAGTGGAAAAAGAGTGAAAAGCCATGCTCTATAGTACTACCAAGCCCATTATTCTAACAGTATATGATGACCTATCAGTGTTATGAAGTGTAGTGCATGCTATTCTCAGGCTCTGGATTCATTCAGTAACAACTTGTCTTAAAGAGGACCTTTCACCTCCTCCACCAACTCAAGCTCTTTGCATCCTTTAATAGGCGCTGCTCCACTGATTCTAGTGCTGTTAGAATTTTCTTAGTCCTCACCATTCCCAAGCAATCACTGCACTTCATTTTTTTGCCTGATATGCTTATTAGACTCTCTGCTATCTGTCTTAGACAGGAACAGTCAAGCAGGCATGTTTTAGAGCCCTCTGTCCCTGTCCAATCAGAGGTGACCAGTGTCAGCTCAGAATCACACCCCTTTTCTTTGCTCCTGTCTGACACCACCCACCTGACAGTACAGAGCCTAATCAGTATATCAGTCTCCACAACTAACAGCACTGCTTGTTCAGGAACGGTGGGGGTTAGAGAAAAAAGTCCAATCAGCGGCTATTATGGGATACAAAGAACTCAGGATGGTGGAGGAGGTGAAAGGTCCTCTTCAAAATAGGTGTATGAATAAATAAAAATAATATTTGTTTCTTTCCTCTCTTATATTTTAAGCCAGATCTATATTATATTGCTAGGGACCAAGGGGGAGATCAATCTCCTTTGTATTTATATAGTATATTGTTTCCTAAAAGTCGATCTTTAATAATAATAGTCCTTTAATAGTCCCACAATGGGGAAATTCAGTGTGTTACAGCAGCAAAGATAAGCAGATACAAATACAAATACAACATGTACAGGAATGTTCCAAGGTGAGAGGCATTACATTAATAGCAGACAGACAGATAGGACGTAGCAGAGGGAGGGGGGGGGGATTTAACAGGCAGAGAGATATTTCAGTTCTCTGTGTGTAATGATCTCCGCTTAGGTCGGTGTTGGTTGTACAGCCTAACCGCGGTGGGGAGGAAAGACTTCTGATAGCGCTCCTTCTCACACCTAGGGTGGAGCAGTCGGTCACTGACAGTACTGCTCAGCGCGATCACAGTCTCATGCATGGGATGGGACTTCTTCTTCTGCATGGAGCTCACCACGGACAGTATCCTTCTGTCACCCACCACCTGCACTGGGTCCAGTGGGCTCCCCAGGACAGAGCTGGCCCTTCTAATCAGCTTGTCAAGTTTATTTCTGTCCCTGGTTGATATACTGCTCCCCCAGCAGGCCACTCCAAAGAAGATGGCTGATGCCACTACCGAGTTGAAGAAAGTTCTAAGAAGTGCCCCCCGGATTCCAAAGGCTCTCAGTTTCCTAAGCAGGTAGAGCCTGCTGTGGCCCTTCCTGTACAGGGCCTCCATATGATCTGCCCAGTCCAGCTTATTATTAAGGAGCAAACCCAGGTACTTATAGGTGTTCACAATCTCGATGCCCGTCCCCAGGATGTCCACTGGTTTAGGAGGGCTTCTGCCTTTGCGGAAGTCCACCACCATCTCCTTGGTCTTCCCCGCGTTAATCTTCAGGTGGTTCCGGTGGCACCAGTCCACAAAATCCTGGTTCAGTTCTCTGTACTCCCTGTCATCATCATCTGTGATGAGACCCACTATTGCAGAGTCGTCAGAATACTTCTGTAGGTAGCAGCTGGATGAGTTGCACCTAAAATCTGCAGTGTACAGTGTGAAGAGGAAAGGGGCGAGAACCGTACCCTGAGGTGCCCCTGTATTACAGATCACGGTACCTGACACACAGTCTTGGGCTCTCACGTATTGAGGTCGATTTGTGATGTAGTCTAGGATCCAGTTGGAGAGGTGGTGGTCCACTCCAGCAAGGCCCAGCTTGTCCCTCAATAACCTGGGCTGTATGGTGTTAAAAGCACTGGAGAAGTCAAAGAACATTATTCTCACTGTGTTCCCTGGTTTCTCCAGGTGAGACAGAGCCCTGTGCAGAAGATGGATGATGGCATCATCTACCCCAATGCCCGGCCGATAAGCAAACTGGAGGGGGTCCATAGCGGGGCTCACTAAAGGGCGGAGATGTGTGAGAACCAATCTCTCCAAGATCTTCATCAGGTGGGATGTCAGTGCTACAGGTCTGTAGTCGTTGAGGTCCATAGGGTGGGGTTTCTTTGGAACTGGTACCACACAAGAAGATTTCCATAATTCAGGGACTATTTCCTGCCTCAGGCTCATATTATACATATATGTAATTATACCACACAGCTGGTCCCCGCAAGTCTTAATTAGCCTTGCACTGATGTCATCTGGCCCTGCGGCTTTCCTCGCCTTGATCTTTTTCATCTCCTTCCTCACCTGGGCCTGTGTGAAGGTCAGACTGTGGCCAGATAAAGACGGATTTCTGGATTTATGAAGAATACGGGATCTTTATGTAACATGCAATTTTATGGCATTGACATTATTGTAAGATCCTTGCACCAGGAGCTCAGCAAAGCTCATATCTATATGTGCATGTCTTGACCCTGCATTGCACTGTAATCTCCAGAGAGACTTCCCATTAAAGTAGCATTATTGGAAGGAAGGACAGAAGCAGCCATTTGAAGAGAAACATCCCTTTAACAATTTGTGCATACTGCAGTTAGGCTAAAATCCACAAGTGTTTGACATATCGATATAAACTTTACTTGTGTAATTATTCACCCTATACATTGTTTCTGCTTACAAATCTATGCTCCATGCCTTATCATTACTATTCTCACAGAGTCCTGTCTGCAGCCAACATATGCTTACTAAGGGAGCTGTAGAAACATATGGCTAGTTAGTTTAATTTCCCATTCGGTTTATATTATTCATTCCTATACAGTGCCGTACACTCTGTACATTTGACACAATGACCACAATCGTGACTGGAATACACATTGAGGACATGTCTGGCTGATCCTGCAACAACCAGATTCAAAAGTGGCATTCCATATTCATAACCTTCAGATATCATGTAGTACAAGTTACTAATAGCCAAAGTGGGGTAAGAGTTGATCCTTTTCTTGCATGGTATGTGGGACTACAAGTGTGGCCTTACCTTTCCTTTTAGTCCAATGTATCCCAAGATTTGTGGTGGAAAATGACCATTTTTTAAAAACAACATGATTTTTCTCTGCTTTGAATATCTATCATACTATCATATGTGTGTCCCTGTGTGGCCATCGAGTGGTTGTATTGTGAATAGCCGCTATCAAGCAAAGGCATAACTTGAAGTTCCTGGGCCCCAGTGCAAAATCTGTGATGGGTCTCTTACCTGTCTTGTGCCATCTATAATAGTGCCTACAATAGTGGTATGTTTTATGTGGTAAATGGACCTTTAGAACCCTGTCAGGGCCCAGTACTGACTGGCACCGCTACACACCCTATAGATATGCCCCTGCTGTAAAGGGTTTTACTAGCTTGTGCTAAGGGAAGGGTGGACACATCTGTATCTGGGTTGAACTTTTATATGGCATATTTCACACTATAACTATGATATACATTGTTAACATGCACTTACCATTAAAGTTTGTTGTAAAAACTTGGGAAGTGTTTCTAATAAACTTAGTATTACTATATTTCTGAAAAATTTTAGCTAGCTGTTTCTGCCACTGGAGGAGGGGGGCAATTTGTATACAGCTGTGTATTGTTCTTACTAACTTAAATGGGCTCAGCACATTTTACCTTACAAAACCACACATTCATCCATACTATTGTAAAAGTAAGTGTAAGCATACCTATATTGACATCTATAGTAGTAGCATAATGGAGAAAAGTTTTATTCTGTCTTGGCAAGTTGGGTGTTGCTCAAGCCAGTAAACCCAACTAAACTTCTCTTCTCTCGTCAGCTTTGCATTGCTTAGTTGGAGGCTGGCGCATGCGCAGCATGCCACTAGATCTGATACCCACGGTAGAGAGAGGCACTGCATGTGCCCCATTTTGCTGCTACTATTAATGGCAATGTAGGGGTAGGCTTAAATTTGCTTTCAGTATGGTAGAGTAAAATGTGCTTACAAACTCCCTTCAATAAGAGCTGCATTTAGATCACCCAACCACTAGTAGGCAGCCAAGGTATTTGCATGGAAATGTGTTAGAGAACAAAGGAACTTTATCAACTATATTATGTGCTCCAAATAATTGTGCCTCGGATTTCTTAGAAGCGAATAATTTGGTGTTTTCACTGTGAGTGCCCTTAATAAAGATAGTCTTTTATTTTAATGTAAGTTCAGTAGCATAAGGTAAAATGTTATTCTCATTCTTACTGGCACTGGACCTCACTTTGATAGGTCATTGTACTACTTAGAGATACTGCGTTTTGCTGCCTAATTTATTAATTAAAGGAAGAAAGAAGCAACCTGTCTCTGGGGATGAAATAGGATCACTAAATCATTTAACATGCGGCGAAAAAGTATCACAACTAAAACAAGCTGAGCCAGAGGAAGGAAACCTAAACCAAAAGCCTATCTATACTTCTCCAGATAACCCCTTCTTCAGGACACACAATGGATGACTATTAAGTGGCATAGGCTTAACACAGCGTGTCATGTTTAATGGAAGAAATAACAGTTCTCTAAAGTAGACAGAAGCACAAGTGGTAGTTATGCCCTCAACAAATGATTTTATTAGCGGACTTTTTGGCAGCATGTTAAATCGCCCTAGAAGTATTTAAATTATATAGTAGAAATCTATTAAAACTTGCATTGAACAAAAGTATTGAAAGACCATGAATAAGATTAAAACTTGGATAAACTTTTCATGTTACATCAATGCGTACTGGACAAGTAGCCAGATTCCAAAACTCCGCAAGATTAAAATAACAGAGCTTGACTTTTGCGGTTGGTGGGTCGAGAGTTCAGAGAGAGAGTAAGATTGGTCAGAAGGTGGCAGCGGCCTCTTTTTCAATTAACCTGAATCCAGCAGAGCTTGTAGACTTCTCACATTGCTCCCAGCTCAGTTTGTACCTCATCTTCAGGCTCAGAGCAATGGACAGGGCTAGCTAACTCATTGTTGTAAGCACCAACTTGTCCTGTACCTGAAGAGAGACTGAGGAGTACTGATTCTGCATGTGCATTGAAGACTAACAGAGACTGTGAGTGTTAATAATAAAGACTGTGAGAGTTCAGAGTCTGTTAACCGAGAGGTAGTGGCTTGCTATTGCAAGGACCTGCTGAGCATGCGCACTACAGGAGAATTCTAGACACCATGTACTCTAGTGTCATTGCTGTCAAATTCAGTGTTAGGAAATGGTGGCCCCTTCATGACATGCAAACGCACTTAGGTGGCAGTAGATGTAGGTCTAGGCAAAGCTGATTCTAGTGGGACTTCACATAGTTAAGTTTATGGGCCTTGGTTCTGTAATCTGAGTAAGTTCTTTAATCTTGACTTCAAATTCAATACACAGAGTACAGCCCAAGAAGATGCTTCCATGGCTCTGCAAGGTCAAAAACATATTATTATTTATTATGGTTACTTATATAGCACCATCATATTCCGCAGCGCTTTACTGACATTGTCAGTCACTGTCCCATATAGGGCTCACAATCTACATTCCCTATCAGTATGTCTTTGGAGTGTGGGAGGAAACCAGGGTACCCAGATGAAACCCATGCAAACACGGGGAGAACATACAAACTCCTTGCAGATGTTGTCCTTGGCAGGATTCAAACCCAGAACTCCAGCGCTGCAAGGCTGCTGTGCTAACCACTGAGCCACCAAACTGAGGTGTCTTTCTCACTGAATGTACTAGAAAGTCTGCATACCTGAATTATCAAGAAGCTCCAGCCTTCTAACACATCATACACACAACCCTATACCAGAATGGAAATCTGCGCCAGTCAGGAGCTACTGTAGGATCTTCTATATAGCTCCAGACAATCTTTAAACATGTCAGGCCAAGGTGTCCCCTGCAGTTTGCCCACATTTATAGAAGAAAGGGCCGTGTGCTAAAGATGTACCACATCATCACCTATTTACGTCAGAAAGCTACCATATGTAGATTGATACATTCAGGACATTTTAATGTGTCATAAATATTCTGCAAATAATATTGAACTTTTACATTTATCATAATGCTCACTATCTCTCCGACACTAAAATATTACTACCAATTATTGTGTCAGGCCAAAAATGTCACACACGGTTTTTGTGGGATTGTATCAGATATCCGGAAATTTATACAAGCTTTTTTTGTGTAATTTTTTTGTTCACACATTTTGACTTTGTACATTTCAGGTGTTATTTGTCCCATAGAGAAGTCTATGGAAAAAAAAGGCAAAAAAAAAAAATTGAAAACAAATTCCAAGCCTAGATCATTTTGCATGTTGAAGATAATTCCAAGAATGGAAAAACTCGCAAATTCACAAATAAAAAGCTAAAAAAAACAGCTGTTGGTTTCATAATAAGGACACATGCACTTCAATGAATGAGGCTGGACTGTAAAATGGACGGGAATAGGACCTGACCTGAGTTTTGCCATGCCCTAAGGCCGTGATGGCGAACCTATGGCACGCGTGCCAGAGAGGGCACGCAGAGCCCTCTCAGTTGGCACGCGCGCCGTCGCCATGATCTCTCACTAACGGGGAATCCGGTATAGGAATCCCGGTTAGCGAGCGATCGCTTCTTTCAGCTGTATGTGCAAATGTACATACAGCTGAAAGCTGTCACTGTAGGCCGCGGTCCGCAGAACCGCGGCCTACACTGACTGCAGAGTGTGACCTCTGCCCCGAAGCAGGCACGATGACGTCATTAATCGGCGCCTGTGAACAGAAGAAGAAGGAGGAGGACGCTCTTCGTGGGACTGCAGCTCTTCGTGGGACTGGGTAAGTAACATAAACTACTGTGTGGGGTCTACTGTGGAGCATATACTACTGTATGGGGGACACTGAAGCATCTAATACTGTGTGGGGGACACTGAAGTATCTAATACTGTGTGGGGGACACTGAAGCATCTAATACTGTACGGGGGACACTGAAGCATCTAATACTGTGTGGGGGATACTGAAGCATCTAATACTGTATGGGGGACACTGAAGCATCTAATACTGTGTGGGGGACACTGAAGCATCTAATACTGTACGGGGGACACTGAAGCATCTAATACTGTGTGGGGGACACTGAAGCATCTAATACTGTATGGGGGACACTGAAGCATCTAATACTGTATGGGGGACACTGAAGCATCTAATACTGTGTTGGGGACACTGAAGCATCTAATACTGTATGGGGGACACAGATGTTTCAGTGTCCCCCATACAGTATTAGATGCTTCAGTGTCCCCCCACACAGTATTAGATGCTTCAGTGTCCCCCATATGGTATTAGATGCTTCAGTGTCCCCCATATGGTATTAGATGCTTCAGTGTCCCCCATATGGTATTAGATGCTTCAGTGTCCCCCATACAGTATTAGATGCTTCAGTGTCCCCCATACAGTATTAGATGCTTCAGTGTCCCCCATATGGTATTAGATGCTTCAGTGTCCCCCATACAGTATTAGATGCTTCAGTGTCCCCCATACAGTATTAGATGCTTCACAGTGTCCCCCATACAGTATAAGATGCTTCAGTGTACCCCACACAGTATTAGATGCTTCAGTGTCCCCCACACAGTATTAGATGCTTCAGTGTCCCCCATACAGTATAAGATGCTTCAGTGTCCTCCATACAGTATTAGATGCTTCAGTGTCCCCCACACAGTATTAGATGCTTCAGTGTCCCCCATACAGTATAAGATGCTTCAGTGTCCCCCATACAGTATTAGATGCTTCACAGTGTCCCCCATACAGTATAAGATGCTTCAGTGTACCCCACACAGTTTTAGATGCTTCAGTGGCCCCCACACAGTATTATATGCTTCAATGTCTCCCACACAGTATTAGATGCTTCGGTGTCCCCCACACAGTTTTAGATGCTTCAGTGTCCCCCCACACAGTATTAGATGCTTCAGTGTCCCCCATATGGTATTAGATGCTTCAGTGTCCCCCATATGGTATTAGATGCTTCAGTGTCCCCCATACAGTATTAGATGCTTCAGTGTCCCCCATACAGTATTAGATGCTTCAGTGTCCCCCACACAGTATTATATGCTTCAATGTCTCCCACACAGTATTAGATGCTTCGGTGTCCCCCACACAGTTTTAGATGCTTCAGTGTCCCCCCACACAGTATTAGATGCTTCAGTGTCCCCCATATGGTATTAGATGCTTCAGTGTCCCCCATATGGTATTAGATGCTTCAGTGTCCCCCATACAGTATTAGATGCTTCAGTGTCCCCCATACAGTATTAGATGCTTCAGTGTCCCCCATATGGTATTAGATGCTTCAGTGTCCCCCATACAGTATTAGATGCTTCAGTGTCCCCCATACAGTATTAGATGCTTCACAGTGTCCCCCATACAGTATAAGATGCTTCAGTGTACCCCACACAGTATTAGATGCTTCAGTGTCCCCCACACAGTATTAGATGCTTCAGTGTCCCCCATACAGTATAAGATGCTTCAGTGTCCCCCATACAGTATTAGATGCTTCAGTGTCCCCCACACAGTATTAGATGCTTCAGTGTCCCCCATACAGTATAAGATGCTTCAGTGTCCCCCATACAGTATTAGATGCTTCACAGTGTCCCCCATACAGTATAAGATGCTTCAGTGTACCCCACACAGTATTAGATGCTTCAGTGTCCCCCATACAGTGGTATATGCTTCACAGTGGCCCCCACACAGTTTTAGATGCTTCAGTGTCCCCCATACAGTATTAGATGCTTCAGTGTCCCCCACACAGTATTATATGCTTCAATGTCTCCCACACAATATTAGATGCTTCGGTGTCCCCCACACAGTTTTAGATGCTTCAGTGTCCCCCCACACAGTATTAGATGCTTCAGTGTCCCCCATATGGTATTAGATGCTTCAGTGTCCCCCATATGGTATTAGATGCTTCAGTGTCCCCCATACAGTATTAGATGCTTCAGTGTCCCCCATACAGTATTAGATGCTTCAGTGTCCCCCATATGGTATTAGATGCTTCAGTGTCCCCCATACAGTATTAGATGCTTCAGTGTCCCCCATACAGTATTAGATGCTTCACAGTGTCCCCCATACAGTATAAGATGCTTCAGTGTACCCCACACAGTATTAGATGCTTCAGTGTCCCCCACACAGTATTAGATGCTTCAGTGTCCCCCATACAGTATTAGATGCTTCAGTGTCCCCCATACAGTATAAGATGCTTCAGTGTCCCCCATACAGTATTAGATGCTTCAGTGTCCCCCACACAGTATTAGATGCTTCAGTTTCCCCCATACAGTATAAGATGCTTCAGTGTCCCCCATACAGTATTAGATGCTTCACAGTGTCCCCCATACAGTATAAGATGTTTCAGTGTACCCCACACAGTATTAGATGCTTCAGTGTCCCCCATACAGTGGTATATGCTTCACAGTGGCCCCCACACAGTTTTAGATGCTTCAGTGTCCCCCATACAGTATTAGATGCTTCAGTGTCCCCCACACAGTATTATATGCTTCAGTGTCTCCCACACAGTATTAGATGCTTCGGTGTCCCCCACACAGTTTTAGATGCTTCAGTGTCCCCCACACAGTATTAGATGCTTCAGTGTCCCCCGTACAGTATTAGATGCTTCAGTGTCCCCCACACAGTATAAGATGCTTCAGTGTCCCCCATACAGTATTAGATGCTTCAGTGTCCCCCATACAGTATTAGATGCTTCAGTGTCCCCCACACAGTATAAGATGCTTCAGTGTCCCCCGTACAGTATTAGATGCTTCAATGTCCCCCATACAGTATAAGATGCTTCAGTGTCCCCCATACAGTATTAGATGCTTCACAGTGTCCCCCATACAGTATAAGATGCTTCAGTGTACCCCACACAGTATTAGATGCTTCAGTGTCCCCCATACAGTGGTATATGCTTCACAGTGGCCCCCACACAGTTTTAGATGCTTCAGTGTCCCCCATACAGTATTAGATGCTTCAGTGTCCCCCATACAGTATTAGATGCTTCAGTGTCCCCCACACAGTATTAGATGCTTCAGTGTCTCCCATACAGTATTAGATGCTTCGGTGTCCCCCATACAGTATTAGATGCTTCACAGTGTCCCCCATACAGTATAAGATGCTTCAGTGTACCTCACACAGTATTAGATGCTTCAGTGTCCCTCATACAGTAGTATATGCTTCAGTGTCCCCCATACAGTATTAGATGCTTCAGTGTCCCCCATACAGTATTAGATGCTTCAGTGTCCCCCACACAGTATTAGATGCTTCGGTGTCCCCCACACAGTTTTAGATGCTTCAGTGTCCCCCATACAGTATTAGATGCTTCAAATACTGTATGGGGGACACTGAAACATCTAATACTGTGTGGGGGACACTATGGAGCATATACTACTGTGTGGGGGTGCCAAAGTGGAGCATATAATACTGTGTGGGGGCCACTGTGAAGCATATAAACTGAGTGGGGCCCCTCTGGAATATATAATACTGATTGGGGGCCACTGTGGAGCATATAATACTGAGTGGGGGCAATTCTGGAGCATATAATACTGTCTGGGGGCCAATGTGGAGCGCATTGTACTATCTGGGGGCCACTTCGGAGCACATTGTACTGTATGGGGCCCTTCACTATTTATATCACACAGTATCTGTTTTATAGCAGACATGTGATATTATTACAGGCTGTAATAACATTGCACGGTCAGTATAAAACAGATCCTGGTTAATTTAAGGTTAAATTCCCATGTTGGCACTTTGCGATAATTTAGTGGGTTTTGGGTTGCAGTTTGGGCACTCGGTCTCTAAAAGGTTCGCCATCACTGCCCTAAGGGATCACATTTCTTACATGGACTTGTGAAAGTCAGTCATGTGCGTGGGATGGGTCAGTGCAGTATTCATTAAAAAACGGATAACACACTGATGCAAAATAAGGTCATGTGCATGGAGCCTGACATGTACACAATAGCGTAAAAAATGGTGTCAGATGTTTAGAGGTCATTTATGCATGTCCACATTTTTTACTAAATTTAATAGTAAATTTCACTTTAAACGTTCTTGTAATAGCAAGAAATCAGCATATGCTAAGTTACTATAGACTAATACAGATGTCCCCATTTTTTTTTTTTTTACTTATTTATTTATTTTTTACCTATTTTGCACTGTACATGATCTGCAGGTCTAAATTTATTTTGTTAACAGCGCCCCCTGGTGTATTAATTCATAAATACTGTCACTATTAATCTATTTTACTTAGCAGCAAGCCTTAGACGCTTACACTGCAAGCAATACTGAAACATTCATGACATTTTTATATACTGGAGTGCAAAGCTTCACTCTTAATGCATACATACATTTATTATAGTTTATGCCAGTTTCAGTTTCATAGAGGGCACTTAATAATTAATACTAGGGATTTCATGCCATTATTTCCATTTCCATTTCCAAGTTAGTATTATGTTCAGTTTTAAAAAGTTTATTTTTATCACAAAAATTCCACAAATTTTACTTCTTAAAATGTTTTGTATTTTAGAGATTTCAAGTGGTATACAAATGTAGTTTAGACTATAGATATAAGAAAAATAACTAATAAAAGTTATGTTGGAATGTTACATGAATATCACCCCCAGCAGCTGCTGAATTCTAGATGTTAACACTGAGTAAACATGTATGGTAACAGCACTTGCATGCTGAAGGGACTCTATCAGGTCCAAAATGCCTGTCAAACCAATATTAGTGCTGTGTATGGGCCTTTTAATAGGAGCAAAAACATATCTTTGTTTCCACAAACCAATGACACAAAGCAGAGATTATTTTCCTTTTATGGATTTGCAAGTGCAAGTGCAAGTGCAAGTGCATCGGGGGGGGGGGGGGGGCAGATTTGCCTACAGGCAACTATGACAAAGGCAGAGGCTGAAAATATCAATCACAAATAAAGGGGTGGCATTGGATTAGGATTCTAGAGGAGAATCGGAGCATTTGTAACAGTCTGTAGTCAAATCTGGCAAATCAGACTCCGCCTTGGTATACTTGATGTCTGATCACTGTAACTGTAACAAGATGTGCATCTGTGTGTCCATCACATGACCATGGACTGATTTTATAACTGGTCATTATACAACCAATAACATTTACTTGCTGAAGCTGGACAACCCCTTTAATGGTCCCTAGACACTATAATTGGTTTAGGAGACATTTTGGACCTGATAGACTCCCTTTAAGTATCTTGTTATATAGATTGTCTATTCAAGTGACTGGGCTGTAAGAGACAGCCAATGTTGTCCTAAGCTTTATTTGTCTGTATAAATTGTTAATGTTGAATGTATTTCTGTGATTCTGTTCCTTTAAGACAGCAGCCATTGTAATTGTGACATGATGCTGGAGTGAGACCCCCCCCCCCTTTTTATGTCAGCCTGCCTGTTCTGCAGACAGAGTGTGAGCAGAGAAGCAGGAAGTGACGAGACAGAGAGCAGCAGCCATCTTGGCCAGAGAGAAGACAGGTGTCTGTGCTGTGTTGAACTGGTGTGGATATTTTTCTGTACAGCTAAGCTGTATCTTGGTCCAGAGACAAACAGAGTGTAAAGAGACAACAGGACTAGTGAGTCCACGTGAAAGGAACTGTGCTCAGTGGCTGATCAGTGAGACTGACATTGTGACTGTGTATATGGATACCACAGATAGAGACTCGCAGTGCTGTTGATGTACTGGACAGCACCTGCTAAATCCCGGCTTACATCCCAGCTCAGTGTATGGATTCGGCAGGACTGTCAGTGTGCTCAGTGGAATCTGCTGTTGGATTACATTGCATTCATTGGGTTTCCCTGTTAAAGAGGACTTCATTTCTCCCGAGATCCTGATAACAGTGAGGAGAGCACGCTTCACTATAAAAGAAAGGACCGACTTTGGGCCCCACCGCGCGCTTCTACGGACTGTAAGCGGTCCACCTGGACCACTGGGGAAAAGGGGGTGCACCCAAATGTGATGTCAGGGTCAGTTAGGGATAATTTTGAGTATATTGTTCATTCAGTGTCCATACTGCAGAAGTGGACAGAGTAAAAGTAGAAACCATTGCAGAATTTGCCTTGAAATTGTTCATGCTATATTGTATATTTTGCTTGTCTTTATCCCTGTCATTTTACCTTCAAATAGCTTTTATTAACTTATAGTAAATATATATTCTTTTCTTGAACTACCGCGTGTGCGTTCATTTCTGGTTGCGGAGTCCAAACCACCTGCCTTGCTCTCGGTTCACAAATTGGCGTAGTCGGCAGGATCCGCTTACCAGAATGGACGGTGACGCACCCGTTCGGGAGGATGGTGCTCGAGGAAGAATGCCAGCAGGGGCTATAATGAGTCAGTTAGCTAAATTTGATGGCAATAATATGTCAGTGAGTATGTGGGTGGAACAGATACGAATGATACAGCGAATGTACCAGACCACACCAGAAGTACTAGTAGAGCTAGCAATATTGACATTACAAGGGGATGCTAAGACCACGGTGATACTGAGGCCATTTGAACAAAGGCAGACATTTGAGCAAGTAGTCCAGATTCTAGAAACCATCTATGGAGAAACTGCATTGCTGGGGTCTCTGCAGGCTCGGTTCTTCCAGAGGGTACAACAGGAGAATGAAAGCCTTCCCCAATATGCAAATGCCCTACAAGAACTGCTCCGAGATATTCAAGGGAAGGAAAGAGGGGGCTCGCCAGCCTTCTGTAACCCTGATCGGACTCTCCGTGACCAGTTTGTCCTGGGGATACGTGACGGCAGTTTAACTGTGACTATGCAGGATTTTATACAACGAGAGACTGATGCTAAATTCCATGATGTCCAGGTAGAGGCCATCTCCCGTGCCAATAGTATGGTCCCGAGGCCCCAGACTGCAGTTGGAGTTACTTTTTCACAGGGGGCTAGTTCTGGCTCAGAGACAGTAGAAAAGGGGACGGTTAAAGAAATTCTCACAGTAATGCAGAAACTGCAAGAGCAAATGGAACACTTGCACACCCGTTGTGATGAACATTCTATGAAAATTGCAGACTTCCAGAAAACTGGAGGTGAAAGGGTGAGCCGTCCATACCCAGAAAATCAGAATCACCCACCACCCCACTGGAGGGATGAGGATAGGACCTACCGAAGGGGTCCAAATCATTTAGTGCAGTGCTCAGGAGAAATCGAAGGGGCTTACCGAAGGGGCCCAAACAGATGGCCAGAACGACGGGAGATACGCTGCTGGGAGTGTGGACGGATGGGCCACGTTGCTGCTAGATGTCCAGAGCAGCGACAAACTTATGAGAGACCGCCGTTAAACTGAAGTCCCCTGCTGCTGTAGGGCGTGTAGTAGGGGAGACTGACAAGAAGACTATGTGGGGAGAATGCCCTAATGATGACCTGATCGCTGCAAGTCCTGTTATACAGGTGGAAATGGAGGGTATTCCGGTTACCGGGATGATTGACACGGGTTCCCAAGTAACGACCTTGAGTAGAGACTGTTATGAACGGTACTTCCAGCAACATGTGAAATATGATCCCCATACATTCGTACGAGTGGTCGCAGCTAACCAGTTACCAGTTCCAGTCGTGGGAGTGGCCTGGATGAATGTCCGGGTATGTGGCCAAGATCTAGGTAGGAAAGGCATTGTGGTGGTACAGGAGTCACATGAAGTAAAGGTCCCTGTCATTTTGGGGATGAATGTGTTAAAAGAATTAGATCAGATCCTCTTTGAAAAGAAAGGTCACGGTTATTGGAAAGAAACCACCACCCATCGGCCTACTCAAACAGCTTTCCAGCGGCTGATCCGGACATGTGGCTTACAGAAAAGTTCGGATGCACAGCGTCCTCTGGCTCGAATTTCAGTTCCTTTGCATACAAAAGTTACACTGCCACCCAGTCGGGAGACAATAGTGTCCATGCCCGTAGGCACCTGTCGGAAACTAGAGGGCATAGCTGTGTTGGTAGAACCACTGCAGGCAGCCGAAGGAGGTGTTGATCCGCTAGTGGCCCGTTCCTTGGCAATAGTTCGCAATGGAAGAGTACCACTTCGATGTGTAAACACTCAGGACCAGAGTGTGGACCTGACCCCAGGGAGGCAGCTGGCTAACATCTATGTGACTCCGGAGGAAGTAAGGAAAGTAACTCCAATGCAGCTGAAGCCGACTGAAAGGGATGAGTGGACCGTAACTGTGTCCATGGGAGAAGATGAGGAACCCACCTCTGAATGGAATGGCCGTGCAATTCGAGAACAGATGAAGATGGATGCAAGTTCATGTTCTCTGGAATGGGTGCAGAAGGTAGATGAGCTGTTGTGGGAGAACCGAGCCGCCTTTTGCACGGTATGCTGAAGATTTTGGATGTACCACAGGGATCTACCATGAGATTCCCACAGGAGACACCCCTCCAATTAGAGAGCGCTACCGACAAATTCCTCCACAGTTGTATCAGGAAGTGAAAGAACTGTTAGCTAAGATGCTACAGGGTGGGATCATCCAAGAAAGCCAGAGTCCCTGGGCAGCTCCTGTGGTGTTAGTAAGAAAAAAAGATGGGTCCATCCGATTTTGCGTAGACTATCGGAAGTTAAACGCTTGCACCGTACGAGATTCCTACCCCTTGCCACGGATTGAGGAGTCCCTCTCAGCGCTGGGGAGAGCCCGGTACTTCTCACTAGATCTGGCTAGTGGGTATTGGCAGGTGCCGATGGCCACAAAAGACAAGGAGAAGACGGCATTCATCTTGCCCATGGGACTATACGAATTTAACCGGATGCCCTTCGGGTTGACAAATGCACCCGGAACGTTTCAGCGGTTGATGGAGAAATGTCTCGGTGACTTCAACTTTGAGTTCACTCTCATCTACTTGGATGACATTATAGTGTATTCTGCGACCTTTGAAGACCATCTCCACCAGTTGGGGCAAGTATTTCGAAGATTGCGGGAACATGGGCTCAAATTGAAACCCAGTAAATGTCGGTTGTTCCAATCTGAAATTGATTACTTGGGTCACCGCGTATCAGGAGAAGGGGTGAGACCATCAAGAGACAAGTTAGCGGCTGTTCAAGATTGGCCAATACCGACTACCCTGCGAGAAGTGAGGGCGTTCCTTGGAGTAGCCGGTTACTATCGACGGTTTATTAAGGATTTCGCCAAGGTAGCAGCACCACTTAATGCTCTCCTACGAGGCACATCCGGTGGTCCAAAGAACCGGTCCATGAAGTGGGGACCTGAACAGGAACAAGCCTTCCAGGCATTGAAGGATGCACTGACAACAGCCCCAATCTTGGCATATGCTGATTACCACTTGCCGTTCCAGCTGTATACAGATGCAAGCCTGTATGGTCTTGGAGCAGTGCTTTCCCAGCTTCAGGATGGCCAGGAGAGGGTCATAGCGTATGGCAGCCGGTCTTTGAGAGATTCTGAAAGAAACCCCGAGAATTATAGTTCATTTAAGTTGGAGCTGTTGGCACTGGTATGGGCCATGACTGAGAAATTCTCTGAATATTTGACCGGTGCTGAAGTTTTAGTACTGACTGACAACAACCCACTAGCTCACCTGGAAAATGCCAAGCTCGGGGCGTTAGAGCAGAGGTGGATAGCCCGAATGTCTAAGTTCAATTACCGCATTAAGTATCGGTCCAAGACAGAGAACCAGAATGCTGACGGACTTTCTAGGGTAACCGCCCAGACCCTCACAGTAGACGTGGATCATGAGTTGGAGCATGTGGAGGTGCCCGACTTCAGCAGATTTTCACAGGCCTTGGCCGCCGCTAATCAGTTTGAGATGGAGGGGACTGAAACGACTCCTTTCTTTGGTCCCTCACGACAGGAATGGGCACAGATACAACCGACCCATGAGGGGCTGGAGCAGATGATCAAGTGTGTTGAGAAAGGCCAGAAGCCCTGTAGAGAGGAAAGAGAACGACTGACACGTGAGATATTATCTGTTCTGAGTCAGTGGGAAAAGTTGGAGATGAAAAATGGAGTGCTATGCCGAAAGGTCTATTTACCTTCTGAGATCGACATTCGATACCAAATTATGGTGCCTAGTGAACTGGCTCGCTCGTTGGCAGTTGAGGCTGATAATAAGAATGGACATTTTGGTCATGAGAAGACCTTTCGTTGGTTACAGCGACTGATTTACTGCCCTGGTCTTCGTCAAATGGTCGAAGAAGTATGCCGCAGCTGTCGAACTTGTGAGATCCATAAGACAATAGAACAGAGAGCTCCCCTGCAAACCATCGTGACCCAGGAACCTTTAGAAATCGTCATGATAGACTATCTAATGGTGGGCCCATCCAATAGCGGACACCAGTATTGCCTCGTAATGGTGGATCACTTCACCAAATTTGCGGTGGTAACCGCCACCAAGGACCAGACAGCTGAGTCAGCAGCTCGTGCTCTGTGCCAAGATTTCATTCGAGTATATGGGTGTCCCCAACGCATCCACTCCGACCAGGGCGCCTGCTTTGAGGGACACGTAATGAAAGAAGTTCAACGTATCTACGGGATAAAGAAGTCGCACACGACTCCATACCACCCTCAGGGAAATGGGGCCTGTGAAAGATTCAACAGAACTCTGCTACAGATGCTGCGGACTCTGGAGGAAGACAAGAAGTTACAGTGGCCTCAGTTCTTGTCTGAAATGGTGTGGGCCTATAACAATCAGGTCCATTCTACAACGGGGTACTCTCCTTATACACTTCTCTTTGGGCGGTCTGGGCGAAGTATAGGAGAATTACAGTTGGATGATGTGGATGGGTTCCCTCCGAGGGATCCAACCTCTTGGGTGCGGGCGCACCGGCAGAGACTTGAGACGATCCATCGATTGGTGCGGCAGCGCCTGCAAGAACATCCCCATCCTGATAAGACCCCAGTGCAAGAAGCACCATTGCAACCAGGCGACCTGGTGCTAGTTCGTGTCAAGAAACCCCAAGGGAAATTGGAAAGCCGATGGGAGGCTTTGCCGTATCGTGTTGTTGGCCGCAAGTATGCGAATGGGCCAGTGTACCAGGTCCAGAAAGAAGGAACTGATTGTGTTCGAGTACTTCACCGAAATATGTTGCGCCTGTGTCATTCTGAAGGGACAAATCATGATGGGCCTGCCAATGTGAATGAGCTCCCACAGTCAGAGAATGGAGGTGCGGAATGGGCCTCCGACGAGGAGGATGATTGTTGGCCGATCCCTGCTCCTGGGGATGTTCCACCTGTGACTACTGTATCTCCGGCCTGTGCCCCCTCTGGTGCGGAATCCACTGGTCCTTCTCAGCCCATAGCTGCAGCACCCCATAATATACCACCGGTCCTCAGACGGACCACTAGGCCAAATTCTGGTATTCCCCCTGTTCGGTATGCGCAGGATGAGTTTGTTTGGCCTGCCATACATCGGTATACTACCACCCTGTGCATAAAAGTACAACCCTCTGGATATACAGTCATAGGCAGGGACTGCCAATCTTAAAGTGGGGGGGAATATGTAAGAGACAGCCAATGTTGTCCTAAGCTTTATTTGTCTGTATAAATTGTTAATGTTGAATGTATTTCTGTGATTCTGTTCCTTTAAGACAGCAGCCATTGTAATTGTGACATGATGCTGGAGTGAGACCCCCCCCCCCTTTTATGTCAGCCTGCCTGTTCTGCAGACAGAGTGTGAGCAGAGAAGCAGGAAGTGACGAGACAGAGAGCAGCAGCCATCTTGGCCAGAGAGAAGACAGGTGTCTGTGCTGTGTTGAACTGGTGTGGATATTTTTCTGTACAGCTAAGCTGTATCTTGGTCCAGAGACAAACAGAGTGTAAAGAGACAACAGGACTAGTGAGTCCACGTGAAAGGAACTGTGCTCAGTGGCTGATCAGTGAGACTGACATTGTGACTGTGTATTTGGATACCACAGATAGAGACTCGCAGTGCTGTTGATGTACTGGACAGCACCTGCTAAATCCCGGCTTACATCCCAGCTCAGTGTATGGATTCGGCAGGACTGTCAGTGTGCTGAGTGGAATCTGCTGTTGGATTACATTGCATTCATTGGGTTTCCCTGTTAAAGAGGACTTCATTTCTCCCGAGATCCTGATAACAGTGAGGAGAGGACGCTTCACTATAAAAGAAAGGACCGACTTTGGGCCCCACCGCGCGCTTCTACGGACTGTAAGTGGTCCACCTGGACCACTGGGGAAAAGGGGGTGCACCCAAATGTGATGTCAGGGTCAGTTAGGGATAGTTTTGAGTATATTGTTCATTCAGTGTCCATACTGCAGAAGTGGACAGAGTAAAAGTAGAAACCATTGCAGAATTTGCCTTGAAATTGTTCATGCTATATTGTATATTTTGCTTGTCTTTATCCCTGTCATTTTACCTTCAAATAGCCTTTATTAACTTATAGTAAATATATATTCTTTTCTTGAACTACCGCGTGTGCGTTCATTTCTGGTTGCGGAGTCCAAACCACCTGCCTTGCTCTCGGTTCACAGGGCAATCATGTAAGGGTACAGAATTGTGAATGCAGCCTAAGGATATGTCTACACGCTCAGGATTTGATGAGAATTTATGCATGGATTTGTGGTTTGTACCATGGAAAACAACCTGCAAGAAAAATAAAAGGCCTCTAGATTAACACCATTGAATAAAACTAATTCACATTTGGATCTGCTGAAGTATTTGTGATCTTTTGTGGCAAAAATTGATTTTTTGCTTTGTATGCTCTTGTAAATACAGGTTACAATTTGTGATTCTTTCTTTCTGAGGATTGTGTAGCATGTCCTATCGAGCTTTGTGAAAACAGTAAGAAAGGGAAACCCCTAATGAAATCAATGTAATATGAAAGGCATTTGGATGTCATCCGTTTGCTTTCCGTTAAAAATTGGAACCCCCCACTGGCTCTACACTCAATGCATGAGGCCTAAGACTCCTGAGCCCAGGTATAACCACAACCTCTGCACCCCCTGAAGATATGTCCCTAAAGGGGAGCCCAGTGTGGCAGAACTTCTTTTATGATATTGATATGCCCTAATAGGGTATATGAATGCATTACTCATTTTCACATATAAGTATGGCACAGCTCTAGTATAGGATAAAAGCTCAATACATAGTAAGAAGCACTTGCATAGTAAAAAGCTTCTTTACTTGCTTGATAAATGCTGACAAATGGAAAGGTCCCTGAAGTACTTTTACAGTCCAGAATCATTAAATGAATGCCTAGAAAATGTTCAATGTCACATTGCAATTTTTTATTAGTAGATGCCAGATCACGTTAAGGAACTTGTAGCCCCACCTATTGTAGAACAAGCAGAATCCCACAAGAGCTGGGACTTTTAGTTCCACATTTGTTTTGACAACATGTTTGCTTGGGAACATAGCTGTAGCATGGAAGTGACATTTTCATTTTGAAGCACATATCCCCTCATTTCATGTATCTTCCTTGTCTCAGCGTTAGCACCTTGACCCCTGCTGTTTCTGCTGTGCCCTCTGTGAACCACATCTTGCTGCCCCATTATTTCCTGCTCGTGTCTGACTTTAATGTGACAAATGAAGACAGAATATTCTAGGTCAGCGGTGTACTGGCCCATCATTGCTTACTTTAGATGTTTTTCTTGGAAGTTCTGTGGTTAATGCCTTATATATAAGAAACCACCATGCTAAGTTTATTAATAGCTTTGTGTTCAACGACACCATCTTGTGATCTGATCCCATCATTGTAAACTGTAGTTATTATAGCCAGTATTATGTATATTATATACATTCATACCACACTATAAGCTTGGACACTAATGATGGGTGTGCACCCTCACCTCCACATAAGCCTTGTGCACCTTCACACCTCCCCCATGTATACAATGTATGGATCATCACCCCCCAGGAACCATAGCAGTAATGTCTCTAGAACATGAAATAATGATGTATCCATATGATAACCCTAAGAAGAGATAGGAAGTGAAGATGATGGAGGAGATGGATGCAAAAAGGTTAATCACTAGAAAGTAAGGCTTGCTTGAACAAACAGCTGCCATGGTAAGTTGCTCTTATGTACAATTTATATGGGAGAGGTTATAATGAGGCCAGGCGTCAGAGGAAGCAGGTTACCGGCAGCAAGGAAGGGATTAATTACTTTCCTCTCTGCTTACCTAATAATTACACCACAATTTTAAAGTGACCTTTATATTTTATGTGTAGCTTTTCCAAAAAATATGTTTGACATATTTTTGGGTGATATGTGACTTTTGTTTTCATCTGTCTATATGGCTGCAGTATGTTTTTGTATGTTTTTTGTCCACAACCTATTTCTGATCTGTAAGTGAAAAATAGGGCTACACATGAATATAAGATTTTAAAATTATCCGTTGTGTACCCTTTATCGACAGAGGGGAGCTCAACACTGACCAGCGCCTTCTCTTGTTTTCTCAATTTCGGATTAATTCTTGCCACTCTGAAGATTTGTTGTGCTGGCTACATAAGAGCACATAATCCCTGCAGTGCTGCTGGTTTTGGAATAGAGTAACTATATGTGACCGATTTTTGACTTCCATAACAATGCAGTGACTGGTCAGGTTTTATATACCAACATCCCATTGCCTAGGAGAAATAGTTGCAGACTTGTTGCAGAAGGCATGCCCCATCTTTCCCAAAATTGTATTTCTTTTAATGTTATGCTTAATAGTGTGTGCCTAAAGGAGGAATAAGGAATTGCCAGTCTGACTCTGAATATTAATTGGGGTTTTCATGGCACACTATTACAGCACAGCTACCATTCACTTTAATAGGAACAGAGTTGTAGTAATGCTGCATAGCCATTATACTATACAGTGTACAGAGCCATCAGTTTCTGCTGCATGCACTGCATAGTACCAGGACCATCAGCAGTCCCAAACAGTTTATTCATACAGGGGCCATGTGTCAGTCCCCCACTGATCTGATACTGATGGCCTATGGTAACAATAGGTCATCTTAAAAAAAGAAAATCCCAGAAACCTCCTTTAAATGGTTGTGCTAAAAGGGTCACCTCTGTATGTAGCCCTTAACCCTTGTTTTGGGGCTTCAATTGAGGATGGTACAGCAATGAGCCATTTCTGACACTTGTACTCCAGATGCTACTGTAACTGTGCCATATCTTATCAAGGAGTGCAGACTAGCCACATATATAGTCATCATTAAAAAAGAGTTGACACATTACTCCGAATGCAATGTAAATCATCCAATTTTTCTAGCATTAGTGTAGGTACAGTGGCATATGAGATCATGAAATCTTCTTTTTTCACAGGATGTGAAGGACTTCTCAAGTAGGGAGTATAGGGCACTAATACCTTAGAAGATTTACTGCACTGTTGATCCATGTTATTGGGTAGATATGAGAAGGACAGAAGTGGTATTTGATGTGTCCATACATGCAGTTTACCTACATGTAAGGTACTATTAGTGGACACCTGTACATCATGCATTTATCTTTGAGTCGATCTCTTTATTTGTGGGCCATCTATCATCTCTTATTGGTTTAATGTGGCCTTTCTGTCCTCAACTGTCATACAAGTCAATGAGCTGAAGAACTGGTATTGGAGCATGAGAAATTGTGAATGATAAATCATGATAAATCATCAGCTGCTCTTTATTTATTTCATTCTCTCGTTTCACTTTATTGTGACAAGTACCCTGCTCCAAGATATCAGCAGCAGGTTATTCTATTCCAGTGGCTTTCACATCTCCAAATGAACCCTCGAAGGTGCTGCTGAAGCATGAGATCCATTTATGTGGCTGACTGTGTAAGGATAATAGTCATGATGAACCTATAGAGGTATTCTTCATAACTATGATAAAGAGTGTGATGATAAACTGCAGTGGAAAGAGCAGCCCTCTTAGTTTAGTAGGAGACCTACTTTATCCAGACCTTTGTCCCAATCCCCCATATTCATGCACATTCATGTGTTGTCATTGGGGAAGACACTCCTGAGAACAAGAGGATGAAGCAGTTGAAATTCAAGTGCCCAATCCTTATCTTCCCCAATATCTGCCGCTGGGAGAAAAATGGGAAGGCTCCATATACATTAGATGGTTTGTTGAGCCACTGAAATTGGTGGGTTTAGAGATGTATCTAATGCATATGACAAGCTTTACTGTTACAAGGCCAGCTTTGATAGTGTAATGTTATTGAATATCAGTGATAGCTTGTGAAGTTATATGCTTCCCTCCAGAGCACTGACCTTATCTCTGCTTCTCTAATGCACACAGGGAGATTTACTAAGCAGGATCCTGGCATAATTTACGCAAAAGAACTGTCTAACATGCCTTGTACCATATTTATGAAGTGTTTTAGACACATTGTAGACGTGTTTAAGACTGGTACAAAAAAAAGGTGTGACTTCACAGGAAATAAGTGCAGTTTTAGTGCCACATGGGTGTGGTCTAAGTTGTGTTACCGCATACTTGTTTTTCTGGTGAAAACTATTCCAACTAATAGGAGGTATAATGTAGACTAGACAGTCTAATAATACCACATATTTAGCATCCAGTCATAATGATATAGACAATGCATTTTGTACCACATCAACATCAACAGTTGCTTTTAGATATACCATGAACACTTGATTTCTGGGGTCCAACTGCTGGAGATTCCAGTTGTCTGGCCATTTAAACACAACAGACTATAAAAGTCAATGGGAAAACTGCACAGAAGTGAATGGAGCAATCAGTTGCATACTTACTCCATGCTACTGTATGGAAGATAAAGAGATACCTTGTATCTTGCAATTACAGTATTATATTTTTATAGTGTTTAAAGTCATATTTTATGTTAAAATCCCTAATCGTTGACTCCATTGCAAGTAGTAGGGGAAGGTCGGTGTTGTAAGAAATCTGAATCTCACTAGATAGTGCTTAACAATTGTAGGATATTATGATAAGAGCTACAGATATAGGCTAGGACTACAGTACAACTTTGGCCACGACTCCTGTCGCGTGACCGAAAATTGCCGTGTCACCTTGCAACTCCTCTACTAATGTTATTGAATGGAGTCACATTGTGACCCTGAGGATGCTACGCCTGCGACTTCTATCATTCTATCTTCTATCTTCCTCCATCAGTGTTAGTTGCAGACACAGCATCCTCTGGGTCCCAATGGAATTCCATTCACTTACATCAGGAAAGAACAGCGATGTTTGGTTGCAAGACGGAAGTTGTGGCCAAAGTCGTTGTGTTGTCCTAGCCTTAAACCATTATGTAATACTATTGCCAACGTGAGGGAGGCATATAACTCATCAGCCCTACCGCCCCTGGGGAGATCGGATCACAACCTAGTACATCTCCGACCTGTGTACAAGCCACTTGTACGTAGAGAACCAGCTGTCACCCGCACAGTGAGGATATGGTCCGAGGAGAGTGATGAGGCTCTGAGGGATTGTTTTGACACAACCGCATGGGAAGTGCTGCAGGATTCTTATGGAGAAGATATAGAAGGACTCACACACTGCATAACAGACTACATTAATTTTTGTGTGGACAACACAGTACCCACAAAAGTGGTGAGGTGCTTCTCCAATAACAAACCATGGATTAACTCTGATATAAAAACACTACTTAAGGAGAAAAAGATGGCATTCAGGACAAGAGATAAGGAGGGGTTGAGGGAAGTACAAAAGGAGCTGAGGCATCAAATCAGGCAGGGAAAAGCCAGTTATAAAGAAAAAATGGAAAAGCAAATGGAAAGAAAAGACATAAGGGGGGTCTGGGAGGGGCTTAAGTCAATTTCGGGTCATAAACAGTCTGTCTGCCAGATTGAGGCAGATGTTAATTGGCTTAATGAACTAAACCTATTCTTCAACAGATTTGATCACACACCAGCTCCTCCCACCCCAGTATGTCCTTCAGCTTCCCCCACCACAATGACTTCTCCCCATGCGGCCGCTTCCCAACAGACCAGTAAATCCAGAAATCCGTCTTTATCTGGCCACAGTCTGACCTTCACACGGGCCCAGGTGAGGAAGGAGATGAAAAAGATCAAGGCGAGGAAAGCCGCAGGGCCAGATGACATCAGTGCAAGGCTAATTAAGACTTGCGGGGACCAGCTGTGTGGTATAATTACATATATGTATAATATGAGCCTGAGGCAGGAAATAGTCCCTGAATTATGGAAATCTTCTTGTGTGGTACCAGTTCCAAAGAAACCCCACCCTATGGACCTCAACGACTACAGACCTGTAGCACTGACATCCCACCTGATGAAGATCTTGGAGAGATTGGTTCTCACACATCTCCGCCCTCTAGTGAGCCCCGCTATGGACCCCCTCCAGTTTGCTTATCGGCCGGGCATTGGGGTAGATGATGCCATCATCCATCTTCTGCACAGGGCTCTGTCTCACCTGGAGAAACCAGGGAACACAGTGAGAATAATGTTCTTTGACTTCTCCAGTGCTTTTAACACCATACAGCCCAGGTTATTGAGGGACAAGCTGGGCCTTGCTGGAGTGGACCACCACCTCTCCAACTGGATCCTAGACTACCTCACAAATCGACCTCAATACGTGAGAGCCCGAGACTGTGTGTCAGGTACCGTGATCTGTAATACGGGGGCACCTCAGGGTACGGTTCTCGCCCCTTTCCTCTTCACACTGTACACTGCAGATTTTAGGTGCAACTCATCCAGCTGCTACCTACAGAAGTATTCTGACGACTCTGCAATAGTGGGTCTCATCACAGATGATGATTACAGGGAGTACAGAGAACTGAACCAGGATTTTGTGGACTGGTGCCACCAGAACCACCTGAAGATTAAAGCGGGGAAGACCAAGGAGATGGTGGTGGACTTCCGCAAAGGCAGATGCCCTCCAAATCCAGTGGACATCCTGGGGACGGGCATCGAGATTGTGAACACCTATAAGTACCTGGGTTTGCTCCTTAATAATAAGCTGGACTGGGCAGATCATATGGAGGCCCTGTACAGGAAGGGCCACAGCAGGCTCTACCTGCTTAGGAAACTGAGAGCCTTTGGAATCCGGGGGGCACTTCTTAGAACTTTCTTCAACTCGGTAGTGGCATCAGCCATCTTCTTTGGAGTGGCCTGCTGGGGGAGCAGTATATCAACCAGGGACAGAAATAAACTTGACAAGCTGATTAGAAAGGCCAGCTCTGTCCTGGGGAGCCCACTGGACCCAGTGCAGGTGGTGGGTGACAGAAGGATACTGTCTGTGGTGAGCTCCATGCAGAAGAAGTCCCATCCCATGCATGAGACTGTGATCGCGCTGAGCAGTACTGTCAGTGACCGACTGCTCCACCCTAGGTGTGAGAAGGAGCGCTATCAGAAGTCTTTCCTCCCCACCGCGGTTAGGCTGTACAACCAACACCGACCTAAGCGGAGATCATTACACACAGAGAACTGAAATATCTCTCTGCCTGTCAAATCCCCCCCCCCCCCCTCCTCTGCTACGTCCTATCTGTCTGTCTGCTATTAATGTAATGCCTCTCACCTTGGAACATTCCTGTACATGTTGTATTTGTATTTGTATCTGCTTATCTTTGCTGCTGTAACACACTGAATTTCCCCATTGTAGGACTATTAAAGGACTATTATTATTATTATTATTATTATTATTATTGTATGAAGCAATCTCAGATCAATGTTCAGTTTATTATAGAGTTGTCCTAGTGGGACAATGCTGTTAATAATCTATAGTAGGGTTCATGGGTCATCCAACATTACATAGAATAGAAAGAAGGCAACCTGTAAGTTTAAGAAGACCTTACTGAGAAAACTGCTAATATGAAGTTGTCTGTAAAGAATTTACCTATAGGTTTGTATGTTCTTTAAAAGCGATCTCCTCATATCCTACTATTCATTGTCATTGACTGTAAAGAAATCTGTTACTCTTAAGGATAGGTTATCACTATCAAAATTCTGGAAAATCCCTTTAACTGTGCTGTGTTTTATAAAGTGTACATAAAAGGCCTTTGGGAACCCAGCATTACATTATTATTTTGGGAGATTATATATTTTATTCTGTATGATATTTGCTGATGTACTGAGACTGTCAGTTGCAGTAAAGCTGAGTTTTATCAGATGCTGTGAGGTTGTGTCACCATTTGACATTATTTATTGTAATATCAAAATGTATTACCACCAGTGGTTGTAATTCTACTATCACTTACTCTATCATAATCAATGCAGCCGTCATAGTCATATGACAAGTTCAACTCTGCTACATCTTTACATTCTGCACACAGAAAATCTGTCTCCAGAGTGTATTCATGCTGACATCCTAAATATTCCCCTATGCACATTAAATGCCCGGCTATGGCTCATCATTTGCAATGCATTATGATAACCACTTGTCATGATTATGTCATGCTTCTTATGTCCTATTGCCTGCTCTTCCCCTTACAATAAAAACTGCTATCAAACATGTAGAGGCATGACTTATGCCTCACTAACATTCATGTTTCTATTATTCAGTTGCAATAGTTTATAATGACAATATACAGTGGGTATGGAAAGTATTCAGACCCTTTAAATGTTTCACTCTTTGTTTCATTGCAGCCATTTGCTAAAAGCAAAAAAGTTCATTTTATTTCTCATTAATGTACACTCAGCACCCCATCTTGACAGAAAAAAAACAGAAATGTAGATATTTTTGCAAATTTATTAAAAAAGAAAAACTGAAATATCACATGGTCATAAATATTCAGACTCTTTGCTGTGACACTCATATTTAACTCACCTGCTGTCCATTTCCTTCTGATCCTCCTTGAGATGGTTCTACTCCTTTATTGGAGTCCAGCTGTGTTTAATTAAACTGATTGGACTTGATTAGGAAAGGCACAAACCTGTCTATATAAGACCTCACAGCTCACAGTTCATGTCAGAGCAAATGAGAATCATGAGGTCAAAGGAACTGCCCAAGGAGCTCAGTGACAGAATTGTGGCAAGGCAGAGATCTGGCCAAGGTTACAAAAGAATTTCTGCAGCACTCAATGTTCCTAAGAACACAGTGGCCTCCATAATCCTTGAATGGAAGAAGCTTGGGACGACTAGAACTCTTCCTAGACCTGGCCATCCAGCCAAACTGAGCAATCGTGGGAGAAGAGCCTTGGTGAGAGAGATAAAGAAGAACCCAAAGATCACTGTGCTGGGCTCCAGAGATGCAGTAGGGAGATGGGAGAAAGTTCCACAAAGTCAACTATCACTGCAGCCCTCCACCAGTCGGGGCTTTATGGTAGAGTGGCCTGAAGGAAGCCTCTCCTCAGTGCAAGACATATGAAAGCCCGCATAGAGTTTGCCAAAAAACACATGAAGAACTCTCAGACTATGAGAAATAAGATTCTCTGGTCTGATGAGACGAAGATTGAACTTTTTGGCGTTAATTCTAAGCGGTATGTGTGGAGAAAACCAGGCACTGCTCATCATCTGCCCAATACAATCCCAACAGTGAAACATGGTGGTGGCAGCATCATGCTATGGGGGTGTTTTTCAGCTGCAGGGACAGGACGACTGGTTGCAATTGAAGTTAAGGTGAATGCGGCCAAGTACAGAGATATCCTGGAAGAAAAACTCTTCCAGAGTGCTCTGGACCTCAGACTGGGCTGAAGGTTTACCTTCCAACAAGACAATGACCCTAAGAACACAGCTAAAATAACAAAGGAGTGGCTTCGGAACAACTCTGTGACCATTCTGGACTGGCCCAGCCAGAGCCCTGACCTCAACCCAATTGAGCATCTCTGGAGAGACGTGAAAATGGCTGTCAACCAACGTTTACCATCCAACCTGACGGAATTGGAGAGGATCTGCAAGGAAGAATGGCAGAGGATCCCCAAATCCAGATGTGAAAAACTCGCTCAAAGGGGTGCTTCTACTCAATACTGAGCAAAGGGTCTGAATACTTATCACCATGTGATATTTCAGTTTTCTTTTTTAATAAATTTGCAAAAATATCTACATTTCTGTTTTTTTTCTGTTAAGATGGGGTGCTGAGTGTACATTAATGAGAAATAAAATGAACTTTTTTTTGATTTTAGCAAATGGCTGCAATGAAACAAAGAGTGAAAAATTTAAAGGGGTCTGAATACTTTCCATACCCACTGTATATGTATTTTTGTTATTTTAGAGGGTAACACTCATTAATGGGAGAAACAGTGAATATTTACCGTACTACAATATCCTCCCTTCCTCTATTATTTTCCAATACAGTGAAAAATATGAAATAAAATGTGCTAGCACACGGACCTATATTTTGCTATGGCTGCATACACATGTCTGATTATTATCTCAGGCATGTGTGTGCAGCACTGACCCGGGGCAAAACTCAAGACGGGTTCTTTTCCTGTCCTTTTTTGCGGCACATGCTCACTGATAGAGGTGAATGGGGTAGTGGAGGCAGAGGTGGCACACGGATGTCATCTACTGTATGCGCCATATGTCCCGTTCAATCACGGCCTGGTTACATGCACATGATTGTGTGTATATAGCTTCAGAAGACTTTCCCCACCCTCTATTTCTTCCACATCATAGGAAACTGAATGAGAAAAGAGTGATATTTATGCCATGGCTATGTATAGTGGGGAAAAAAAGTATTTAGTCAGCCACCAATTGTGCAAGTTCTCCCACTTAAAAGATGTGAGAGACCTGTAATTGTCATCATAGGTAGACCTCAACTATGAAAGACAAAATGAGAAAACAAATACAGAAAATCACATTGTCTGATTTTTAAAGAATTTATTTGCAAATTATGGTGGAAAATAAGTATTTGGTCACCTACAAACAAGCAAGATTTCTGGCTCTCACAGACCTGTAACTTCTTCTTTAAGAGGCTCCTCTGTCCTCCACTCATTACCTGTAGTAATGGCACCTGTTTGACATTGTTATCAGTATAAAAGACACCTGTCCACAACTTCAAACAGTCACACTCCAAACTCCACTATGGTGAAGACCAAAGAGCTGTGGAAGGACACCAGAAACAAAATTGTAGACCTGCACCAGGCTGGGAAGACTGAATCTGCAATAGGCAAGCAGCTTGGTGTGAAGAAATCACCTGTGGGAGCAATAATTAGAAAATGGAAGACATACAAGACCACTGATAATCTCCCTCGATCAGGGGCTCCACGCAAGATCTCACCCCGTGGGGTCAAAATGATCACAAAAACGGTGAGCAAAAATCCCAGAGCCACACATGGGGACCTAGTGAATGACCTGTAGAAAGCTGGGACTAACGTAACAAAGGCTACTGTCAATAACACACTACGCCGCCAGGGACTCAGATCCAGCAGTGCCACACGTGTCCCCCTACTTAAGCCAGTACATATCCGGGCCCGTCTGAAGTTTGCTAGAGAGTATTTGGATGTTCCAGAAGAGTACTGGGAGAATGTCATATGGTCAGATGAAACCAAAGTAGAACTGTTTGGTAGAAAAACAACTCGTCGTGTTTGGAGGAGAGTGAATGGTGAGTTGCATCCAAAGAACACCATACCTACTGTGAAGCATGGGGGTGGCAACATCATGCTTTGGGACTGTTTCTCTGCAAAGGGACCAGGACTACTGATCCATTTACATGAAAAAATGAATGGGGCCATGTATCGTGAGATTTGAGTGTAAACCTCCTTCCATCAGCATGGGCATTGAAATTGAAACGTGGCTGGGTCTCTCAGCATGACAATGATCCCAAGCACACCACCAGGGCAACGAAGGAGTGGCTTCGTAAGAAGCATTTAAGGTCCTGGAGTGGCCTAGCCAGTCTCCAGATTTCAACCCCATAGAAAACCTTTGGAGGGTGTTGAAAGTCCGTGTTGCCCAGAGACAGCCCCAAAACATCCCTGCTCTAGAGGAGATCTGCATGGAGGAATGGGCCAACATACCAGCAACAGTGTGTGCCAACCTTGTGAAGATTTACAGAAAATGTTTGACCTCTGGATTTGTTTCTGGATTTGTTTTCTCATTTTGTCTCTCATAGTTGAGGTCTACCTATGATGACAATTACAGGCCTCTCTCATCTTTTTAAGTGGGAGAACTTGCACAATTGGTGGCTGACTAAATACTTTTTTTTCCCCACTGAATATTGGAGAAAATTAATAGCAGGGACATATAATATTGCTTGTCTTTGTCCATATGGGGCCTTATTTAAACTGCATAGTTAGTGTATAGTAAAATAAATGGTTTACCTGGAATCCAAGTTCCTGGGATTTGTTTCTGGTTAAATCTTTTAATATGTGGTATTGCTGTCTAGGTCCCAGTTCAAAAAGCAGACCACCCTCAATTGTCAGCAATCTCCTGCACATTGTCCTTTATATTAGAACAACAGGCCCAGTTAATCTTGTTTCCAGTTTCACAGTTATCCATTGACTATACTGCAGAAGACCCTCAGATCACATGAAACATTGACCACTGTGTGTAGCAGAGAGTTAACCTCCAAATTGGAAAAGGAAAACGTTATCATCTGTAGTGTGCACAATGTAATCCATGTAGGAGGATAGGAAATATGAAAGGGTGTACCAGAGACCCTAATATATTGTGTGTGTGGAGCCTGTATATAATGAGCCTCCACCATAGCAAATCACATAGTGTGTGTATATATGTATATACTATATTATATATATATATATATATATATACAGTCATATGAAAAAGTTTGGGCACCCCTATTAATCTTAATCATTTTTAGTTCTAAATATTTGGGTGTTTGCAACAGCCATTTCAATTTGATATATCTAATAACTGATGGACACAGTAATATTTCAGGATTGAAATGAGGTTTATTGTACTATTGATTTGAATACTCCTAACTACTTTTTACTGACTTACTGAAGCACAAAATTGGTTTTGTAACCTCACTGAGCTTTGAACTTCATAGCCAGGTGTATCCAATCATGAGAAAAGGTATTTAAGGTGGCCAATTGCAAGTTGTTCTCCTATTTGAATCTCCTCTGAAGAGTGGCATCATGGGCTCCTCAAAACAACTCTCAAATGATCTGAAAACAAAGATTGTTTAACATAGTTGTTCAGGGGAAGGATACAAAAAGTTGTCTCAGAGATTTAACTGTCAGTTTCCACTGTGAGGAACATAGTAAGGAAATGGAAGACCACAGGCACAGTTCTTGTTAAGCCCAGAAGTGGCAAGCCAAGAAAAATATCAGAAAGGCAGAGAAGAAGAATGGTGAGAACAGTCAAGGACAATCCACAGACCACCTCCAAAGAGCTGCAGCATCATCTTGCTGCAGATGGTGTCACTGTGCATCGGTCAACAATACAGCACACTTTGCACAAGGAGAAGCTGTATGGGAGAGTGATGCGAAAGAAGCCGTTTCTGAAAGCACGCCACAAACAGAGTCGCCTGAGGTATGCAAAAGCACATTTGGACAAGCCAGCTTCATTTTGGAAGAAGGTCCTGTGGACTGATGAAACAAAGATTGAGTTGTTTGGTCATACAAAAAGGTGTTATGCATGGCGTCAAAAAAACACAGCATTCCAAGAAAAACACTTGCTACCCACTGTAAAATTTGGTGGAGGTTCCATCATGCTTTGGGGCTGTGTGGCCAATGCCGGCACCGGGAATCTTGTTAAAGTTGAGGGTCGCATGGATTCAACTCAGTATCAGCAGATTCTTGAGAATAATGTACACCAATCAGTGACGAATTTGAAGTTACGCCGGGGATGGATAATTCAGCAAGACAATGATCCAAAACACAGCTCCAAATCTACTCAGGCATTCATGCAGAGGAACAATTACAATGTTCTGGAATGGCCATCCCAGTCCCCAGACCTGAATATCATTAAACATCTGTGGGATAATTTGAAGCGGGCTGTCCATGCTCGGCGACCATCAAACTTAACTGAACTGGAATTGTTTTGTAAAGAGGAATGGTCAAAAATACCTTCATCCAGGATCCAGGAACTGATTAAAAGCTACAGGAAGCGACTAGAGGCTGTTATTTTTGCAAAAGGAGGATCTACTAAATATTAATGTCACTTTTCTGTTGAGGTGCCCATACTTTTGCACTGGTCAAATTTTGGTTTAATGCATATTGCAAACCTCATTTCAATCCTGAAATATTACTGTGTCCATCAGTTATTAGATATATCAAATTGAAATGGCTGTTGCAAACACCCAAATATTTAGAACTAAAAATGATTAAGATTAATAGGGGTGCCCAAACTTTTTCATATGACTGTATATATATATATATATATATATATAATATAGTGTGTATTAAAGGCATCACTTTTTGCTCAATTGTTTTATGAAGAACAAAGAATGAATGCTGTGAATGCAGAATTCTTTCTCTGGTGTTTCACTGAATAACAAAGCCTCACTTATATGTATAATGCTAACACAGCACAGATGTGTACCAGGAGAATGTGGTATAAATATATTCCACTGTTTATGGGTCACTGGCTTTATGGAAACAACATGTGAAGAATGTATGGCTAGGGTGAGTTATATGATTTAGAATATCTACTGTATATGCAGTGCTTAGAAGCGTTGTATGAACTCATTACATTCAGCATATACACACACATATACACAGACACAAACACATACACATTTACATAAACACACATGGATATATTCACACATACTGTATACTCACACACTCATTTCAGAATTAAATGCTGTATACAAACCCTATGACTAATTATAGGTGTAAGAGCAGAAGGAAAATGCATGATGGAAATTCTGTTCTACCTTTTTTACCTGTCCCTTATTTTATGTTTGCAAATTACCTAACTTGCCTTGTATGTCTCCATCCAAGCCTAAATGTCTGCATTGTTCCTATAGGCTAGGGCTACACGGTGACCTTGGCTACAATGCTCAATGGAGTCGCATTGTGATCTAGGGGGTGTTGCGAATGTGACTTCTAGTCACAAAAATAGAGCACTGCTGAATTGTTTTGCAACTAGAAGTAATAGTCGTAGCACCCTCAGGGTAACAATACAACTCCATTCTGCTGCGTTCCTGAAGGAGTCACAGGGGGATACAGGGATCTTTGGCCACACGATGGGAGTCACAGCCCTAGCCTAAATCCACATAGTGGGTATTGGTATGACATTTATAACCACTACCTCCGTATGCCTGATGTTGCCTCTGGTAAAAGGTGGGGTCACAGCATTTCTTCTCGATCTTTTTCCATGGGAACCTCACCAGCCATAACATAGTAATGTCTGGGCATCACCATTTTTCAAGTCTACGCCAAAAAGTTTCAAAATGACTTCAGCTATAATAAAATATGCCTTCTGAGCCCAGTAGAACATTAAAATATATGCAAAAGGAATCAGTTATGTTGTTAAACCAGAGACTGGAGCAGCCATAGAAAAGCATGTGCAGCATATTCCGGTAATTATTTGTTGGCTGTGCCTGCCAGCAATGGGGTGAAGTGACATCAGTGAGTCCTGATTGTTCTAGAGAGCTTGCATGCTAACACTATACTTTATTATGTCTTGTCTGAAATACAATGCAAGCTTCCGATGAGTACTACATTCCAAAGAGAAATACTTTCTATGTATGTATGGTAACTAGAGGTTGTATTCAACTTGATGCAGTCTTGGGGTTTTCTCAGATGGACGGTAAAGTTTAGATTTTGGCCTATAAAATGTCAGCAAGTCAAATGTCAAGCCAATTGACTACAGAGAGAAATACAAGCTTAATGCCATATCCTTTTACTGTCATGTGGTTGCAGCTTGTAAGGATGTCACTTTGGTATCACACAGAATTTATGTTATCATTCGTGGGGTTTTTTTTTTCCCTTTTTTACTTTATCTCTCTGGTCTTTTGCTTGGCTCTTTCTGTAACTCCCATAGACTTCCATGAAGAAGGCCACGTGCAAACAAGTTACTTATTTTGGTTGAGTGAATAGTGGTCACATGATTTTTCTGGATTCATTAGGGGGCCATTGATTAGGGTTCCATACTTGTCATACATTTCCAACATACCCTGTTTATATGCCATAATTTTTTTTATGATGAGAATACCTTATCATAATCGCACATTGTATAACTCCTGGCACAATATCAACACATTCATTTTCTGCTGCAAATATCCCAAAGGCCTGAACTAGGCAAATTTTGCGGTATTCATGTGTACTCCAACGCAAGCTATTTTTTCAAGTCTGTACTTTTGACTCAAGTTCCTCCATCCTACTCTGTCCCTAAATGTCCCTCTTTTTGATATTGGAAATTGATGTGCATAATTAAACGTAACTGTGTTGTTCTAGAAACTATCTATCTGGTCCCTATCTGTATATTATACCCAAACTTATTTAATATGCTATAATTTGGTGCATTTTAGACTTTAAAATGATTATATTTTATATTATTCAATAAAAACCTATTCAAGTATATAGATATGCAAACATATTTTAAACTTTCACACAATGAATGGTAAGTGTCCCTCTTTGACAGTCCAAAAACTTGGGAGGTATGGCTATACATGTATGTCGATAAATAAAAAATGCTCATGAGGCGATTCTGTGGCAATACTAGACAGCCCTGCTTGAAGCAAAGAGACACTTAAAGGGAGTTTCCACCTTCAGAACTCCCTTTAAGAATTTTGACATGGAAATGTTGGTTGTTATGGCTTCACTGGTACATCACTGATTTTCCCCTTCTCTGCTCTCAGCATCATTCCATTACAGCAAGAGACTAGTTGCTATGGATACACTCTCTACCAGCTATAGCCATTTAAATTAGGTTGTCATGCACATGCCTAGCAACCAGTCTTCCTCAAAATTGTCAGGTCTTTAGATCAAACTTGAGTTGCCGCCACATAACTTAACGTTTCTCTTTACTGTACATACTGAAGTAGATATTTGTAGAAATTAATTTCTAAATGTATTATATTAGGTTTTAACTAATCTGATAAACATTAGACAGAGTTCAACCTACGTAGACTAATGCAAAGTACTAATCCATTAGTAATAATATCTATCCACGTAGACTAGTACATGGTGTGAGAGCAATGAATATGTATTCCTCAAGCACTCTTTATTTATGATGGAGGATCTCATATACTGCTCCCACATCTGGGACATTGGATTTCCCTCATCTCCAATAATGTCCTGTTAAAACAGTCAAATAACTATTCAGATAATGGTAGAAAATCATGGCCTTAAGATGAAATCTATTACCAGAAGGTGAATTATTATGACCTCTCCTAAGACAGTTGTCAATGAGTCTCCAGACTGCAATGACTTTTTAACGTGTAAATGGGTTAACAACTGGCTAGATGAAAACAGAAGGTGGTTATTAATAATACTTACTTAGATTGGGTGACTGTTACCAGTGGGTATCAAAGGGGTTAGTATTGGGCCCTCTTCTTTTTAATATTTTCATTAATGATCTTGTAGGTTTACTGGGTAGAATTTTAGCTTTGTCTATTTTACTTGTGGGGCCCCTCTCTATTCTGGACTAGGGTCCAGTTCTTGAGATAGAAGAAGGTTCCAGAGGCCGTACCCATTGATACGTTTAATAAGGACAAACTGTGTATTTGCCGCCTATGCAAATTGCTACTCAGACCACACATAGCATACTGTGTACAGTTTTGACCCCCTCTGTACAAAAAGGACATAGCTGAAGTCGAGTGGGTTCAGAGGAAATTGTGATTAATCAATTTAGAAAAAAGGCAACTATGGGGTGATCTTATTACAATGTACATATATATGAATGGACAGTACAGAGATCTAGGCCTTTTTACAACTAGATCTTCAATGATGACAAGTGGGCTTCCTCTACGTCTAGATAGGGATGAGTTTAGCATTTCTGAACTTTTTTTTACAGCAAAATACAGTTTATAATGCCACCACACAGTACAATATCTCCTTAGATCCCCCATAGAGCATATTGCCTCTTACTGGATCCAAACAGTTTAATGCCCCTTTACTGGACTTCACACAGTATAATGAACATTTACAGCCCCTGAAGTATAATCGTTGATTGTAATGTCAATCTGTATTCCCTTAGTCCAGACAGCAGCACAATATGGGGTATCTCTGCCCCTGTGTGTTGTTTAGGACAGGTGGAACCTTTAATTAGCACCAAAAAGGTGCCTCCTACTAGCCCTATAAGAGGGCACAAGAGACCTCCCTCCACTGTGTAAATTATAAAGTAACAGGAAACAAGCTTCTAGGGAGGGAAGCCTTGTGCTGCTGTCTGGACTAAGGGAATACAGATTGACATTACAATCAACGATTCCCCTTACGTCCGACAGCAGCACAATATGGGGAGATAGCAAGTAATTCCCCTAGGGAGGGTTTCCTCGTCTTACAACATCAAGGACTGACTGACCAAAGGCAGTTGTCTGGAAACTGCGGATGTCCAATGATAATGTTTAACAAAAGGTCAACTGAGATGACTATGATGCAGCCGCACAAATCTGGTCCAATGGTAAGGACCGATACTCAGCCAAAGAAGTCGACAACCCAGGTCGAGTGGCCGTAGAAAGACTGGAGGGAATAACTCCTGAATAAGAAAGGAAGACTTAATTGTCTCCTTGATCCATGTGGATAGAGTAGGCTTGGAAGCCTTGAGGCCTCTGTTTTTACCCTGCATATTAATTAGTAGGCTTTCGGCCTTCTTAAGCGGTTGAGTGTGGAATAGGTAAATCCACAGACACCTTACCACATCTAAGGTGTTGAGCTTTTCTTCCTCCTCAGAGGTTGGAGAGGGGAAAAACACAGGTAACGAAATTAGCTGATTGCTATTATAGTATGAGGGGACCTTAGGGATAAACCCAGGCAAACCTAAGGTGCACCCTATCTGCAAAAACAAAATGTACGGTTCTCTAGAAGAGAGGGCCTGGAGTACCCCTACTCTTTGGCAGATATAATAGCCAACAAAAAAGTGGTTTGTAGGCTAAATATTTTATCCCCGTAGTCTCCAAGGGTCCAAATGGAGGACCGCACAGGCCTGTAATGACTACCGCAAGGTCCCACTGGGGATGATACTGAGGGATTTAGCCTCATTGCCCCTTTAAGGAACCTTGCAACCAGAGGATCCTGAGACAGACGTCTGTTCAAATGAGCGGAGAGGGCCGCAATCTGCACTTTCAAAGTGGCAGGGGCAAGGCCCTTATCCAAACCGTCCTGAAGAAAATATCAGCCGTTGAAGGTTCTAGATTATTAATACCCTTCTTGGAGCACCACTCCATGAAAATCTTGGCTGTCCTCTGGTAGTTCTTATTGGTAGATTCTGCTCTTGCAGAATAAACAGTCTTCAGGACGGCCTCTGACAGTCCTCTATCCTGCTGTAGGGACTGCTCAACCTCCAGGCTGTCAGGTTGAATCTCCAGAGATCCTGGCACTTCAGAGATCCTTGGGAAACCAGGTTCTGGATGGGGGGAAGCCTCCAATATATCCCTCCACTCATCTCCATGAGTTGGGAAAAACCAAGCTCTTTTTGGTCAGAATGGAATGATGGCTATCACAGAGACTTGGTCCTGTCTGATTTTCATTAATACCTTTGGTATTATTGGAATTGGAGGGAAGATGTAAGCCAGCCTGGACCTCCAAGGGATGGACAGGGCATCCACTGCCAAGGGATTGTCCTCCTGGTAAAGGGAACAGAACTTCTCCACCTTGGCGTTGAGTCGGGTTGCCATGAGGTCTATTTCTGGAAGACCCCTGTTCAGGGTAATCTGATGAAAGACTTCTGGATTGAGTGACCATTCTCCTGATACGGCATAACCCCGACTCAACCGATCCGCTACTATGTTCAGGGAGCCCTTGATGTGAACTGCGGATAAATGGGTTAGATTTTTCTCTGCCCATGTAAATATCAGATCTGCCTCCCTAAGGAGGGTTGGTGATCTGGTGCCTCCCTGTCTGTTCACGTACAGCACTGTGGTCATGTTGTCTGACCGGATTTTGACTGCTCTTCCCTGGGAAGAGGCAAGCAATAGAGTAAGGCACGATATACGGCTCTGAGCTCCTTCCAGTTGGACGAGGTCCTTTTTTCAGGAGCGCTCCAGACTCCCTTTATGGAGTTTTCGTCCAATGGGCTCCCCATCCCGAGAGGGATGCATCTGTAGTCAACAGGGTCCAAGAAGGTTGGACCGTGGACCTTCCGTCTTTCAGGTGCAACAACCACTTGAGGGAAAAAGACAGGTCCTGGGGGAGAGTCGAATCTTCTTGCTGAATGTAAGAAGGGAGCGATCCCAAGCCTCTAGTAACTCCTTCTGGAGGGGACGTAAGTGCCACAAGGCCCATGGGACTGCCTCCACTGCGGAAGACATCAAGCCCAGGATCTTCATCAATGTTCTGATGGAGGCTGTCGGCTTTTTGAAGAGGTGCCGGACTGCCGCAACCAGCTTCTCCTTCCTTGCTGGTGTCAAGGAGATTTGCAGGCGGACTCAATCTAGGAAGTAGTTTTCTCAGAGGAACTTCCTTCGAGTTGAAGGGATCGTTTTTGACTTCTCCCAATTTATAAGCCATCACAGACTCTGAAGGCTGTCTGTAGGTACTGGAGCAGAACAGACTCTGACTGGGCCTTTATCAACCAGTCGTCTAGATAAGACACCAAGAATATCCCCTGAAGCCTGAGGGCGGCCGTTATGGGGGCCACTACCTTTGTAAAGGTGTGGGAAGCAGAGGAGATCCCGAAGGGTAGTGCTGTGAATTGAAAGTGCTTCCTGTGGCCGGAAACTACTACGGCAATCCTTAGAAAAAAACCTTCTGTGTGGAGGTAAATAGAAATATGCAAATAGGCGTCTTTTATATCCAAAGTCACAAAAAACATCGCCTTAGAGGAGAAAGGTGGTGACAGACTTTATGGTTTTCCTATGGAAGCGCTTCTTTTTGATGAAGCGGTTGAGGTACCTTAAGTCTATGATCATTCTCCACTTGTCTGCCGGTTTTGGCATCAGGAAGACGGGAGAATAGACACTGGATCCTTCTTCTAGAGAAGGGACTTCCACCAGGGCTCCCTTGTGAATGTACTCTCGGATGGAGCATTCCAATGTAGTCTGCTGCATTGTAGGGAGGCTGCGAGTTAACACAAACCGATCCTGAGGAGGACGGAGGAACTTCATTGCATAACCTCTTTGGATTACCTACCGGACCCATGGGTCTCGAATTTTTTCCTGCCCACAGTTGAGAAAGTGGGAGACACGACCTCCGACAGGAATCTCGGCCACAGGAAAACTGCTTCTGATGTCAAAAGCTAGGCTTGACTTTTTTATCATCAGACTTCGGAATCTCCGGCCGGCGCCTCTAGAGGAATAAATAGAGCCTCTCTGGACTGCCTTCCACGACGAGGCGGATAGCCTCTACCACGGCCAGAGCCAGACCTACCTCTGAAGGCCTGGGGTAAAGGTTTACCCTTCTTGTCGGCCAAGCCCTCTAGGATCTCGTCTAGGGCACAGCCAAAGACTCTACCCGGCTCAAAGGGTAATGCGCACAAATTATACTTTGAGGAGAACACAGCTCTCCAAGGTTTTAACCATAGAGGTCTTCCTGCTGCAGTGTTCTTGGTAAGTGCCAGGGATTTGGCCGCCAGCCTTAATTGATGGTGGGAGTCTTCCGTTAAATATTCAGCTGCCAGGGAAACTGAGCCTAGAAACCCTAGCAGCTCGTCTCTGGAGACTCCAGAGTCGGTCACTTTTGAGGTGGACCAGGTCAGTACATAATTTGGCTGACACTTCACAGGACGCAACCGCACAGCGGTCTTGGGCGAGGCAGCTGAATAAGCCTTCTTGAAGGTATTGTCGAAGCGCCTGCCATGGCGTCGTGCAGATTTGCTCCATCATCTGATGGTACCTTAGTGCGGCAGGACAGTTTAGCCACCGCCATATCCACCTTGGGAGGAGGACCCCATTGATCCCATTGAGCAACTGGGAATAAAGCGCTGAACCTCCTAGGAACCACAAGAGGTTTTTCAGGACTTCTCCACTCTGAGGACATTAATTTTTGTAATGTCTGGCCCACTTGGAAGACCCTAGGCCCTCTATAGGTGGACGCGGAGGCTTCCCCGTCAACATCACGATCCTTAGACCGGATGGACTTCAGCAGCCGGCTTAATTTTTCGAGTGGAAGCACAGCCTGCTGGGATCTTTAGTGGAATCGTCAGATGAGAGTGTCACGTCCACTATCTGATAATCTTCATCAGAGATCCGTAAGGAAGATTGTGTCTCAATCTGCGGTCTCTTGGCAATCTGGGCGATGGAAGAACGAATCTCCTTTAAGAGACTCCTCATAAAGTCCTTTACCCAAGTAACAACCTCTTATAGAAGGTACTTCCGGCAGGGTCCGTGACACTGGTGACAGCGGGTAAAATCATAGCCGTCAGGTAAAGGGGTATTGCAATCCAAACACATTAGGTGTTTCAAGTTTAGAGGAATTTTTCCTCCTAAGCGCATCGCCATTACGTGCTGCAGAAGATGACATCTGAAACATCAAACAGCCACGTGACACTGAAACAGGGAAGATCGCCAAGCATCGCATAAAAAACCAAGGGGTACCTCTTTTTTTTTTTTTTTTTTTGAATCGGTCACTTGAAGAGAGAAAAAAACCGTCAGAAAACCAGCCACCGCAACCCGCAGCAGAGGAGCTAGAAACCACTCACTCAACAAATAAAGGACTGCATTCAGACCTTTTAAATGTAATCCAGCAGCGAGGGGAGGAAGCCAACAAAGAAACATTTATACAGCACCAAAACAAGTCAAACGCCATACTGGAACATAGAGGAGCATAAGCCTAAGCCAGAGGCTCAAAATACAAGCAGCAAAAATCTATTCTATATTTTGCCTTTAAATTTTAAATTTCCAAACTTACCGCACTTTTTCCGACAAAACCGGAAGTAGGGCACGGTGGTGCGCAAAGGCTTCCTTCCCCTGGGAACACGGAACCGGAGAAAAGTTCCGGCCGCGGAGGTTCCCCGCTTACTTCCGGGATCGCGCTGCCTGCAGATGGATGCCGGATAATGCTGCGCTGCGGTGCGAAGGCCCGAAGGACCGGAGGTTTTTTCTTTGGGACCAAGGTACCCCAAGAAGGTAAGCCAGGAGTAACTAAAACCCCTAGCAACGGGAGGTCACAAGAGACCTCCGTCCACCTGTTCCACACAGGACAGAAAAAAAACACAGTGGAGGGAGGTCTCTTGTGCCCTCTTATAGGGCTAGTAGGAGGCACCTTTTTGGTGCTAATTAAAGGTTCCACCTGTCCTAAACAACACACAGGGGCAGAGATACCCCATATTGTGCTGCTGTCGGACGTAAGGGGAATGCCCCTTAGTGGCCCCACACAGCATAATGCCTCTTATTGCCCCCACACATTATAATTTCCCCTTATTGCCCCCACGGAGTGACAATCAGCTGCTACCTTTTGGATTATTCTAGTAGGCATTGGTCAATATTATAGTCACCAGGCACTGATCCATGATCTTCCACAGACCTGCCTTCTGTTCAGTTTCAGCCTGCCATTGCATGTTATGTCCTTATGCTGAACAACTTCAAAATGTGACTTTCTGATATTGTTCAGCACTAACATACAGTATTCCCTGGAGCAACACATTATTAATGGGATATACCTGTGGAGGATTGAGAATATGTGACTGGCGAGTATAATATTGTCTTTTACCTATTGGAATAATCCATTCAGGAAAATTGGCAAGTATCGCGCCGTCTGATCTCAGGGGCCCATGCAATTGTGTGGGTTGGTGGTGGGTAAGACCACCCCTGCACCTAAAGGAAAAAAAGTTTCCACTATCTTCATAGACAGGGATTCATTACAGTAGGAGCAGTGGGACTATGTAACTCTCTACCATAGGATGATGTTATATAGTTGTATACGTTCAAGAAGGGCTTGAATGCCTTTCTTAAAAGTAAAAATATCACAAGTTTTGGTTAGTAGATTTTTAGGATGGGATGTATACCAGTGATCATCATTTTTCAGCCTGCAGCAAGCCTTCCAGTTGAGTTGATCAAATTGGGCAACATACTGTAGGCATAGTAGGGCAACAGGTTTTAGTTTATATATGTTGAATAATCTTTACGCTTTTACAATCCTTGTACATTATAAGTCTCCCATAGAAAATGAAGGGTTCAAACAGAACTATTCTTCAAAAAAAGGGAGCTCTTAGAAGGGAGATCACTCACTATTAAATGGCATCTTTAGAGGTATATGGGGCATGCTCCATCTCCATATCATATCGTAATATTCAGCATTATTCCTAAAAACATTGCTTCTATGAGAAAATTATCCCATAGGGCCTTCCATATGTATAAGGTCATAAAGACTGTGCATAGAGCATTCGTGATGTACTGTTCCTAGAGACTGTATGGTTCCTTAATACCGTACTTAGTATCTATAGTTTTTTTCTCCTACTGACTATACTGTTTAACTGCATCGAAAATACTTTTAGGAATCCTCAGAAAACATATAGTAAGTCAAGCAGTCTGAGAAACTTATTCCAAGCAAATGAAAAAATAGTAAAATAAGGGAAAGGTGTTAAGACAACTTATTGTATTGAGAAAAATAAAATTCTCTGATTCCTATGGTATTGTAGCAGATCCTATATCACTGTTGGCAAGTTTTTCATTACATTGAAGGTGAAAACAGTTAAAAACATGAAACATCTTATCATATGCTATGTCAGTGCACAACCACTATCCACATATGGATGTAACACAATGTAAAAGCTGTGTCTTCTGTAAGAATGTGATGCTAGGATGACAGCAACGGACATTAAACTGTCACAGAGAATGGTCACAGACTGATTCTGTGTCTGTTCCCACGCATGAACGACTTTCTCTTCCGTTACAAAAGTAAACAAACATGACGGAAGCTAGCGTCCGTCATGCTGTTTACATTAGTGTCAATGGGAACGGACACAGAATCAGTCTGTGACCATTCTCTGTGACAGTTTAATGTCCGTTGCTGTCATCCTGTGACGGAAGACAGCAACGGACATTAGTAACGGTAGTGTGAACTCTCCCTAATGAGTAACTATTATTCATTTAGAATATAGCAAACCGTCCTCAAAAGACTCTTTGATAATCACCCCACTTATCTAGACCAGTTCTCTTCTGACAGATCTTCAGTTCCACCATATACTATGTCTATAGACCATCTACTTTAAGAAGATAATCCCCCAGAAGACCCATTTACAATGCAGTTTTGGGTGGTCATCTCAAAGAGGTTACACTATCTATTCTAAAATCTTATATTACCTGCAAAGTATATGTTTTTTGTATGTTGATGATTTCCATTGACTGTAGTTTACAATAGTTGTGCTTTTTGGCTTGGTATTTTTATTTGGTGATTGTATATTCTTAGCTGTATCACAGCGGTATTTTATTCACAAGTCCATTGTCTATACAGAAAACATACTCAGCATATTTCTGTATATAACATGTAATATATTTTTTTATTTGCCTTGAAAACAGTGAATCTACTGGCCCATACTGTGTCTTGCTCACTATTGATGGTGCTACTTTTAATTGGTATTGCGAGTCCTTTTATAGGAAAACTGCAGCTGAGGCAGAAAACTACTGCTGGAAGATCAATAGGATACTGTAAAAGAAAACGCTTTGCAAAAAATACAAAAAATATATATTGCTGTATATTTGGAGTCATTGCTGCAGTGTGGAGAGTTGCCAGTGTTAGAATAAGGCACTTTGGGACTATTAATTTTAGTTCCCAGCTATACAGTACAAGGTTGGGTGGTTTTGCATTGCAAACTTTATGATTTCATTGGTAATTTGTAGAGAGTAGTAAAAAATATACTTTGTGATCTACACGTGTGTTTGTTCCCTGCTGCACAATATTTGCCTGCAGAATTTTTGACTTTGTCTAAAGTCAGGTATTTTTGGAGGACCTTTATGGTTATCAGTGTATCAAGCCCAATGCTGATACAGTAGTTGCTGTAAAGGACAGGTTTGGTTTAGGCTTAAACGTGAAGTTTTGAGCCTATATGTGACTTTTCTCAAATATTCTAAAAAGTCAAAGTATTACTATTAATATTAAAGGGAACCAGTCACACTGTCTATGCAAGCCTATCAATAGACAACATATTATCAAGCAGAACTTTATGAGTAGATTGATATATGCTTTTGTGGGAATAGATTCAGTAGATTTTGGATTCTGTTAATATAAGTCCCTGCTTTAAGTCCAGTGGGCGGTCCTACTTATTGGGTGACAGTTATCTCTGTATGCATAGTTATAAAGGGAATGCTATCAATCGCTGAGTAGGTCCGCCCACTGGCCCTATAGGCATAGAAAGAGCAGAGATTTTATATGAATAAATGTAAAGTTATATTGAATCTTTTCCCACAAAACTATATTTTAATCTGCTCAGCTCCTCCTGCTCTATAATATATGTGTCGATCAGATACCATGTTCAGCACCGCAGGTTCCCTTTAACATAGTTTATGAACATGAGTGGATAGCCAGGTGTTAAATATCATGGGTTACAGTATTCACGTGGATGATACATAAGGGTGAGAATTTCAGTCATCATTATTATTTTGTACACCAGGGCATGAACATGAGGACAGGTTAGTTCTGTTGACATTGTACATCCTGTATAAGCTAAGTGCAAGTGAACCTTTATTTTAATATTTACATGTATGTATGTTTAGTATGATCATATATATGGTTGTGGTATGTACAGTGTACCCCATGCAGTCCTGCTTCTGTGATCCTCTGTGCCGTATATATATAGCACAAATACTGCAGTTATCAATTCTGCAAGGATTATTATATATGGGTCAGGAAAGGATTTTCTCCCTGGCCCCCTAACCCTAATTCCAGTTCATCTGATCAAGAGATCAAAGAACTGACTTTACACCCAAGCTCAAAGCCATCCAAACCAAGCAGAATGAGCTGTACAGTCTGGTTCTGTGTAGCAGGTATTGTCAGTGCCCTTACCAGCTTTACAGTCCATAGATTTAAGGTCAGTACAGGGCCTGAGGGGGCAGTGCATGACACATTCTAAAAACACACACAAAAAAGGGCTAATAATAAACAATCCTATATGATGCTAAAGCGTAGAATCGCTAAATTAGAATAACCAAAATAAATTCTACACAAAATATAATATAAAAAATATATAGTTTATTAAATACATATTTAACAAAATAATTATACAATCACAGGGGTAAAAATACATCCACTATAAGTATAATACACATGGTAGTGAGGTATGTGTTAAGTATATAAACATATAAACACCTAGGGACATATCAAAATTAAAAATCATATCAATATAAATGAAATGGGGACTGATAAGCCAAAAACCTTACAAAAAATGCAAAAGAAAATATAAAGAAATGTTCCCTGGACAGGCAACATAAATAACAAATGATAATGAAAAAAAAGGGGTAGGCAGCCAGTCACACCATATATAGATTAATGAAAAGACACAATAATAATAAAGTCCCTATGTGTATGAATAAACCAAACCTCACTCCATACAATGTGTAGAAAAACGCACCCCATGACACATTCTAAGAAAAAAAAACATGCACCACCACCTCAGGTCCTGCACGGGGCATAAATTAAAGCTGCATATATATTTATATATACATGTACATACAGATATGTATATGAAAAAATAAATGACCAAACAGTACCAAACCCAGGGAAAAAGATCCCTCAAGCTGCACGGCAATTTCCTAATCTCCTTTTCAGGCATGGTCAAACAAAAAAATATTCATCTGCTTCTTAAATGGTTGGACTACCTTTTATTGGAGCCAGAAACACCGTGTATCATCTCAAACAGGAGCCTTTCTTACATATTTAGATGTGCATAATTAATAATAAATATAATAAATTAGAATAACCATATATATACTGTATATATATTGTTTTTGTCAAAACCAAAATACTTTTGAAATGATGAACAACTTGTAGAAGTGTGGTCTGTGATCTAAGCATGGCTGCATCTCTGCTGTGTGAAGATAGGATGTTTTTGTCATGGTAGATCTTTAGTAACTTCTGTATTACTACAGTGTATTTCTGTCTCACCAAAACTGCTCATCTCTGATCTAAGAACTCCAGTCCTCAGGGTGTCTTAAGTTGCTTTGCCTTGGTAAATGTTGCACAATATACTAAAGCAGTATGCTAACTTTGATTTTCTCTAGAAGTGGTTCTAAACCTGCTGCATTCAATATGAAAATTTTGAGAACTTTGGAAACATAGTCTAGGTTCACATCTGCATCAGAGGTTCACATGGCCAGGGCCGTTTTAACACAAAGGTGGGCCCAGTGCAAAGGTTTCAAAAGTTGCCCCCCGATCACTACCGCTTAGAAATACCTGACCTGCACAAATTATAATGCCTCCATCCATCTGCCCCTACAGCATAATGTCCCCCTCCAAGTGCACCCACAGTTTAATGTCCCCCCTCCAGCTACCCCCACAGTTTATTGTCCCCCCTCCAGCTACTCCCACAGTTTAATGTTACCCTCCAGCTACCCCCACGGTTATAGTCCCCCTCCCTGCCCCCACAGTTTTATATCTCCCTTCAGCTACCCCCACAGTTTATTGTCCCCCTTCAGCTTAAGGTTCACCTCCAGTTTAATGTCCCCCTCCAGCTGCCATTTGTTTAATGTCCTCCTCCAGCTGCCCACACAGTTTAAAGTCCCCCTGCAGTTGCTCCCACAATATTATGTCCCTCTCCTACCAAACATAAAAAATCACTAATACTCACCTCTCCTCACTCCCCTGCTGTCTCTGCTTCAGGTAGCTGCAGGTGTGATGTATGTGGCGTCATCACATCGGCGGGACTGTCCCACTGTCCCAAGGGGGCCCTTGCAACCATAGGGCCCAATGCAAGTGCACAGTTGGCCCTTTGGTTAAAGTGGCCTGCAGACGGCGGACACCATAACAGATACCCGAAGGGCCCCCATGGGGATATAATTGTGCCCATCATATGATGGATCCGTCCTCTTCGGGATTTCTGTTATAGAACAGATTATGAATAACAGTATAGTGCCTAAAAATAAATGTATCAGTAATATTTGTTGGATAATTGAAGGATACTTTGTTCCAGGCAGGAAGCTTTGGGCGGCCACACATTTGTCCTACAGCGGTCACTGCAGGCTAAATGTGGTATTACATGGCACCTATTCTTCATTGAGTAGTATACAGCGTGAGGGGTTCAATGCCACATCTGGCTAATAAAGGGGATCCCTATTGCTACCCTGCTGTAGCATCAGAATCACTCATGATAAACAATTCTGCTGTTATATTAGGGAACTGCTCATAGTACAATACGCTAATATAATGTTGCACATAATGTTGAGCTCTGTGTTATTTTCCTGATTCCTGAAGTAATACAACTGAAGTTCCAGTAGCCCCCACTAGATGGATATTCCCCATACTGTTTCACATGACAATATTTTCTGCTGTAATGTAATTTAGTGAATTTATCATTTTTTTTCTTATTTGCGCATAATCTGTGCGGTGTGGAAAAGCTCACTGCAGCAAAGGCTTTTCAGTGACAACTGCGGCCTAGATGCACAATGAAGTAAAGACACAGTGCGTTATTTCATGTCAGAGATACCGCACCATAGGTCAGCAATATGTAGTCCAGCAATCTGATTGAAGGCTTTCTGTCGCTGCCATACATTGTCACCCCGATTATTCGCTGTGTTCTTTCATACACCAACTGCAAATAAATGTGATGCACAATTCTACAGAATGGCTTCTTTGAAGAAACACATTGTCTTGTTTTGTAGATTATCTCCCAGGAAAAGCGCATTGAATTGATCTAAGTTCCTCTTTGAACGATGCCACAGAAAGAACATCTTGTTGTTGTGATTTAAAAAGCAAAAAAAAAAGCGAACAAGTTGTTTTAGAAGGTGGAAAATACGCATCACGTCTGCTCATCTGTTTATCTTCACTTTCATTGAGCTGTATTGGCAATCCCAAGAGTCTTATCTAACACCACAATGACCCAAACCGCTCGCTCTTGATTCCATATCACAAAATCTTCTGCTGATAGCATGATGACACTGCGCTGTATCATGTGTGTCAACATTACAAAAGTGTGAAGAAATTGTGTCACTTCACCTAAATAAGGAATCGTTTCTATCCATAGATCTCTAAACTGTATGTTGTCCTCTATGTGAAGTCATTTTATATTCTATTCAGTTTCTGAAAAAACTAGATGCAAAAATGAACACAAATATCATGACTATAAGTAGGGGTGTCTTCTGCTGGAACTTTGGGGCTCATTATTATATCAGAACTTGGGCTTCACAGGCAGTTCTCTGGTCCTGTGATGGGCCAATTCTGACCTTCACCATGTGTATGTGACTGGCAATTCCATTATTTTACATGTAATATATATATTTTTTTTTTTTCTATGATTGCTTTAAGTGTTTGCCACATTGGGATACATTTATGCATCAGTATGCACTTATATGACATACGGATGTCAAAACGGGAGGAAGGGGCTTTGCTCAGGATCTTCCTCTATGAGTTGGTAGGGAAACCCACTTACAAGTAACAGCTCTGTGGCTAATGGCAAAATGTTCAGGCATTAAAATTCAACATTCACTTACATGTATGGGGTTATTATTCCTTATATAGTTTCTATATCTGTATATACGGTATATTTACTACTGATATTATGATGCACTTTCCATATACAGATGGTATTTCCTACAGAAACTACGTATGAATATATTGCAGATATTGTGCACACTGTAGAAAATGTATGCCTTTGTTACTCATACAAGATAATAAGATAATAAGTATGTTTACTTATTATTTATAGTGAATCAAGGTGATATTTGGCTGTATATTTATCCTATATTATACCATACATTCATGTTGGTGGATCGGCATCTAAATACTGTTACGAAAACATCACTATGAAATAACGCTATATGCTATCATGGATCATTCATAAAATATATACCAACTGGACCTTGAGTTCTTACTTTTTATACTGTATATACAAGACAAACGATGCTCGGGTCTGTTTGCGACCATGGTGTCCTTCACATCAGTGTTCCATGAAAGAAACATACTGCCATAGCAACATCAGCAACTAACATGTGGTTACTATGGCACAATGATCCTCTCCCGGGATGTGGGGTGGGAAGGACATTACTTAAAAAGTAAGCTACGCTATAGGAGGGAGCCCTTTCTATATAATTAAGTTTGTATTGCCTTTATGCTTCATAATTTTAGGTCCCATAGAATATTACACAACAAGAGCTAGACTATGTGTTACATATAACATAAATTTTATGGTGTGGCGCAGTGCCGTCTGCTCAAGAGATGGTCATAGACTCAGTAGTTGATCAGTGCCAGTTGGATGCAAGCAGTAACTATGCTGAATATTAGAGGTTCTCTTATATTAGGATTTAAGACATTTTACTTCTGTCTTGCAACATGCTATTTTGTTATTATTTTATGCATCTTTACTAAAGATATGTATATCCTTATAAGAAGGTCAAAATGTCATATAAATAAAAGACCTTACATATATAGTCGGCTTAACTTGTAGAGAGAATGGACATTTGTCCATGCCTTTAGTCTCATGTGGGCCTGTAGTGTATATAGTTTAATAAACTAACAATATATGATAATAACAGTAATAGTAATAATAAAAATAAAGCACTTATGTTAAACATATTTTTAAATAATTTTTGGTTTATAAAAAAATCCATGTTATTTTCTATATTTTAAAAAATTCCTACAGTTCTGATTCTGGCCACTAATCCAAATACTGTAATATGCTTCCTGTTTTCTGTAGGATATTTCTTTGCAGAAGCCACAGCTGTCATGTATATGTAGATAAGATACAGAATCCACCAGTCACAATAACTAATTTCACATAGAAGTCAATAGGGTCTGCTCCAGACAATTGTGTCTATGGCCCATGCCTCTTCTCCTATATCCAATATGTCCGCTATTATAGGCTTAGTGGCATAAGTTGGAATTGCAAGATTTTTTTTTTTTTTTTTTTACAATATAGATAACATACACAATTAAAGACATCAACAAGAATTCTTAAAAATATGTTTAATATAAAAACATTTAAATAATAGGTAATTTTCTGGTGACGCATTTCCTTTAAGCCTTTTGTAGTTAACCAGATTTTAATGTCAGTATTGTTAAGTAATGTAAAGTAATCTGTAAGAGGGGAAATTGAGCTATAAGTAAAAATACCACTTTAACATTGTGTTCTGGAACTAGTCTTTGTTGCAAAATATAAACCTCCCATTGTCTATGGACACCCCATTTTTGGAGGGTGTTTTTGACATGGAGTACTTTATCACATTTTGTTAGTGACTTCAATCAAAGTTTAGATGAAAGAATTTTTATAAAAAAAAAAAAAATCAAGTAATTGTACAAGGTCTAAAAATACAGCTATAGTTATGTCAGCTGTTATCTACAGATTATACATACATTATATACACTACAGTATCCACAAATCACTTTCAATAAAAAGGTCAAAAGACTACATAACTTAATAATAGCCCAGGCAATGAGAGAAACAGAGAGGAAATTACCTAATAAAACCATCAAAAGAAAATGATGTTATTTCATTGATTAAATCGAGTTATTTTGCTAGCACAGATGTTTATGTTAACCTGGTTTTCTTAGATTTCTCAGAATATGATGAACATATGGATGTTATGTCTTGATGGAAAAACAATGTGGGCAGATATCTAAACTGTTGTTGTTACAGTATACCGTGCACTATAATCTATGTACATGCCATCATACAAAACTCAAGTTACAATATTAATTGGTTCTAGGATGACCATTGTAAGTTTAAACCATTGTAAATTGAGACCATGACTCTAGGGAGAAGTAGTAATTGGTTCTGAAGACCCCAAAATGTCACCAAAAATATGAAAAAATTACAATGAGAGAAAAAACATCAGATAACTATTATAGATAGAGCAAATCCTTACACATAAAAGTCATAAAGAGCTGCTGGAAGCTGTAATTCACTTTCACAGGAGCTTTTTCAGGATCCTAAACCATATATACAGTACACCCCAAAAATAACATGGAGACGGTCTTACATGGTGCCCAAAGGAATTGATCATCCTGGCACAGGTAAAGAGCAGTACAGAGTATGTAGTACTGTGCTAAACTGTAGAGAGGCACTACTAGTCATTAAATTTGGGCACACTCTTCACCAATACAGGGATTTTAACAGTGAAATGACCAGACTGATTTGTTGAAACCTCCAGCCAAGCATTTTATGCTGTGAGTGGATTCAGGTTATAGTGGCCCAGACCATGATATGTTGAAAATATTGTATCCTGAGGCGATTGTAACTTTGGCCATCTGTGTAATTTATATGATGTGGTGGGGTGAAATACTTTAGGTGCATATTGATAGAACAGAGAATTGGACATGATGAATCTTTTCGCACCCAATCCACTGCCAGATGTGTCTGGTAAAAACTTTCTCCACTCCACTCCCCATTGAAAACATATGTAGCAGGACCATGGGGAATAGGGAGGTACTTTATAGCAATAAACGGAAAGGTTATGGGGGATCAGAGTAGGCTGTATGATTTTTTAAAATATGTTAAAACTTACAGGAACCCCATATCAAATAATAAGACGTAGTCAGATTCACAGATTCCTGAGAGTATATCATATTTAGAAGTCTATTTGCAAAACCTACATTAAGTGCTGTATTAATCATTTGGCAGCCACATGTCTTCAAAGATGAAATATAACATGTAAACCCCTGACTACGAAGTAATAACCAGCCAAAATCTTGCTGGTTTTAGGTAAAGAATGATCTCAAAGCTTATGGGCCTTACTGCAATACTTGCAGTTGGTTTCACGTTAACAATTTTTTCTAGCATTTTTTTTTATGTACATGTGTCTTCTTATGCGACAGAATATCAACCCACCATAACTATGCCTTTTTAGTAAATTTGTAGCAATATCTGAGAATTATGTGCAGTGTAGTTCCTAGAATATATCCACATGAACCCTAACACTTAGAACTAATGTACAGAATTATACAACTTGCTTTTATTCTATTAATACTTTCTCTTACAATATGCAACTTTTACTTCCTAGTTTCAGATATCGTCATATTATTTGCATGCAAATAACAAATCAGTGATTCCCTAAATTGTTACCATAAGAGAAACCCCTAGAAATGTTTTACCATCCTGGGGAACTTCTCCTGTCATGGATCACTCCTATCACCCTGTCAACTCAGAGGTTCATTGCGTGGACAGCATATCCAATTCTTATAATCTTTCCTATACTGCAGTTCTACATGATGTTTGGACAGATATGATTTTGTTAGTTTTGTCTTTTTTCTTCATTATTTTGGCTATCATAGAATATTACTCAGCAACAACAATAGCTAGAATATGTATTACATATAACATAAATCTTATAGTGTGGCGCGGTGCCATCTGCTCAAGAGATGGTTTCAGACTCAGTAGTCGATCAGTGCCATTTGGACACAAGCAGTAACTAAGCTGAATATTAGAGGTTTTCTTATACTTTAAGCCATTTTACTCCTGATCTGTAACATGCTATTTTGGTATTATTTTATGCACTGTAGTTTTAATAAAGATATAAATATGCCTGTAAGAAGGTAAAAATGTCATATACATAAGAGAAATTTGTTTGTACATCCATACCCATGTATTTGTCTATATCAATAGTCTTATGTGGACTGATAACTTTTATCTAGTAAGACATAACAACAACAACCATAATAATAATAATAATAATAATAATAATAATAATAAATCAACCCATTAATCAATATAAGTGATATTACATAGTAATCTATACAAGGGATTTTATGCAAACAGACATATTATAGTTTTATAGTTAGTACTTATAATTTCTCCTCTACTGCAGTATATATGCCCAGTGGCATAACTACCGTCGTAGCAGCCATTGCAGCTGCTACAGGACTTGCGACATTAGGGGGCTGCTTTTTTTTTTTTTTTCTAAATCGGCTTTTACCTGCTGGAGTAACCCCCTGTAGGTAATGGGCCCTATGTACTTACTGATCTCGGTTCCTGTTTCACGGTCATCCAACGCTTTCCCTTCTGCCCTCCAGGGAGCCCCACACGTCCCATATCAAGTTGCTGATGCTGAACAGCATCAGGACATTGCTGATAGCGATGTGATATGGGACGTACAGGGCCCACTGGAGGGCAGAAGGGGTAGCAAAGGGAGCAGGAGCAGGGATTGGTAAGGCCGCGGGTTCTTGCAAGAGTATTTGTTGGGTGAAACCCACGAAATTCGTCTTGCAAGGTTCACCTGGTGGTTCCATTCAGACTGATTATGTCCGAACTGAAACTGCTGTTGTTATACTGTGGCATCTCTTCAGACCCTGGAGTATTATTATTATTATTATTTATATAGCACCATTAATTCCATGGTGTTTTACGTTTGAGGAGTATAATGATCGAAGGCCCCAGAAGGTCATCAAACTTAAAAAACAGTGTTACTTACCTCTTCTGGGCTCCGACGCAACTTCCTGCTGTCTTGGGGCCTCTTTAGTAACGTCACAGATGTCACGTGAGTCAGGCTGGTGTCATGGCTCCATTTTGTCTTTGAAGAGGGCCAAAGACAACATGAATTCACAATGAAGTGCTGCCCTTGGATAGCACAGACATGCATAGTCAACTTTGCCAATATTTATCTAATGCACCTGGCTACCTTACTAGATTATTCTTTATTTTATTACACAAATTGGCTGCTAGCAAAGGGGGTGAACCATATATACTATGTGCCTTATACACTTGCCTTATAAACATAGTCAGGCTCTAGTTTAGTCAGGATTCTTGCATGCATACTTGGGTAAATAACTCATATTACCTACAACTCAGTAGACAGTCAGGTTTCGGTTGTCCATGATTAGAAAAAAACATGGCTGTCTTCTAGAAATAAGTTATATCTGATACTGCAGCTCAGCGTTATTCCCTCCAATCGGACTTAAAATACCAGATACAATCAATGAACAGGTGTGGCGCTGTTTCAGGAAGAAAGCAGCCATGTTTTCATGTCCTGGACATCCTTTTAAAACCTACATACAGCTCTTTAGTATACACTTTGCACAGTATGTACTTGATGCACAGGAGCAGCATTGACCAGTATAATCCATATCCATCTATTCAGTAGTTTTCCCTTTTACTTTTTTTTTTGTTACTGCGTAGTTCCATTAAGACTTGATACATGATCTAATAATACTGATAATGATATCATCAACTCTGTGCATGCATTTCCATAAATACAGCAGATTATGTTACTTAAAGCATAATTCTAGTTACATTTATGTATAAACTTTTCATTCACGTTTTGGTTTGTGTCTGTTCGTACTCATTTACAACATCTCATCCTGATTTTTATTATTCATGTACAGTTTACCATTGAAAACAGACAACAATTTATCTGAACTTTCCTGAAAATTATATTTTCACAGTTACTGTAAGAAAGGTTTGGGGATCCTGATCATATAGACATGGTAGGGTTTTAACTCAGGGAGGGCAGAAATGTAATATTGACTGATATACATTGACCTAAAAAAAAGACCCATATTCCTATTGTTCCTCTGCATAGTTTTGTCTATGTTATAACATTACTTTGCAGATAAGCAAAGATTATATACTGTGAATGGTTGTCTACAATTGCATACAGTTCGACCGTAGTGTATTGTTATTGTTGTTTTATTGTACTATACACCATGCATCTTCCTTTGGCTGATTCTTCATCTATTTTCTTCTATCCTAGGATGGTGTGGGCATTGAGGAAAAGCTGTCCTTGAGGAGAGTGGCTGTTGTGGAAGATTTCTTCGATATTATTTATTCAATGCATGTGGAAACCGGGCCAAATGGAGAACAGATTAGGAAGCACGCTGGCCAAAAGAGGACCTACAAAGCTGTAAGTGGATGTCTAGCAATATATATACTGTACAAGAGTCCTTATATACTGTAGCCTCTTTCTTCAGTTTCATGCAGTACAAGTTTTGAGCAGGGCTAGGGATTCTGTCTGACGCTATACTGGGTAGAGTGGTCATACACATTAGTTGTATGATGGCTATACTTTTGTGTTTGGGGAGAAAAGTCACTGCCAAAGGTGACTGGCAGCATCTTTCTCCTCTCTCTCAATTCCAAACATGTGCATGCCAGGCTGAGCTAAGTGTGCATGGGGGAATGGGAAGAGATAGCTGTCAAATGAATGTTCAGTTAACAAATGGCCATCCTTAGACTTCATTTATAAAAGTGGTTTAATCTATAAACACACAAGTTTTCCTGAATACACGTCTCTACACACATTTAACATTAACTAGTAACTAGGTAGACTCTCCCCTTACCCCATACCAGGTTTATGACTGGAGAGCTATCCGAATTGTGTACGTATCTGTTTTACACCTTTTGTAGTAATGGCCTTCTATAGATACTAGTTATTTAAAATGTAAAGATTTCTCAGGAAAGTTATTGCTACTCTATGCAATTGAGCACAAGATGCACTTGAGTTTTCTACATGTACAATGTACATTCTGCAGAAAATTGATTTTTAGGACCTGATGGATTATGGTTAGGGACAGCGCAGCTTGTATTTAGCACATGAATGGATGCGGAGTAAATATCTATCTCTATGTAAACATTCCTCTCTTCCGTGGATGTAATAGATGTAAGTAAAGGCATGGGCTACTGTGGCTGTAGTGCCAAGGATTTGTTTTTGGATGAACTTTTTTAGTCTAAGGACCCACATAGCAAGCCACAGCAAAAAAACCTGTGGAAAAAACGTGGCAGAAACGCATCACGTTTTTTTCCGCAGTGTTTTTCATAGAACATCCACAAAGTTTTCCTCTGCAGACTTTCTGCCCTTATTATACCTATATTGAAAACGCCAGGGTTTCCGCAGGTATAATTAACATAATGCGATTTTCAAAAGCACAGGTGTTTTTGAAAATGCAGCTTTTCCGCTGCAATTTTTTTCTGTAATGTGTGGATGGTAATAGCCAGTGTCCCATCTACTTTGCAGGTACTGTAAAACGCATTGTTTTTGCAAACTTGAGGACCCAGCCTTATAGTTATGGAGAACCTTTTTATTTAAAGCGAGCATATAAACCCAGCCCCACATATAGGATCACCTGAATCAAATGGCATTTTACCATTGTTAATGCTGCCTCCATTGCCAACATGTTGCTGTTTTTATCAATATGCAGATGAGCTCTTTGGAACCATGAGGTTGCTGTTGTTGTTCCAAAGAGCTCATTTGCATATTTACAAAAACGCACCGATACAAAAGAAGAAAACCATGGCCTGTTTTGTGCAGTGGGCAGACCAATTTACTGTAGATGAGCTCCTTTTTCACTTGAATGGGAGCTAAACTGTAGTAACTTGGTTCAGACACTACATAGAGAAGGGAGCTGTCTGCTTCCTGCCCATTCTCTGCCTATCAGTTGCTTAGAACAGCTAATTGGTGGGGGTGATACATGTTGGACTACCACCAATCTGATTACCTATACTTAGGGTAGATCATTATTTTTTTTTTTTGCCAGGAAAACCCTTTTTATTTACAAATGTTGAAAAATATACAAAAAAAATAAAATAAAAATTAAAATGGAAATTCTACCAATGTGTATATACCACAGAGTATGTGCTGTATTTGTTCAAAGAAGTCTCAAAGATGGCACTCAGATTGTATTTTGCATTTGTATACACTTAGTCATTTGATTCCTAGGCGTCATCTATTGAAATGCATTCTTTTCGTCAGCTGAAGACAATACATAGTAGTTTACCGATTTCTATTATTTGTACTATAATCTTCATGTAATTTAATTATCTATTGTTGTGAGATGATTCAGCGTGACTGTATAATGAGTTTTCCCTTTAGTTTTCATGTGAGCTGATTTAAACAGCTCAGATCTGACTAAAATGCTCATGATGTGTCCTGCAGGAATATCAGGGTACACTTCTGAGTATGGGACGTCATGTACATTCAGCATGTCGGTTGTGCCAGCACATTATTCCCTATGCTGTAAAGCGGCACCTATTTAAATGCTTGCTATGTACAGGTGTTGCATTACAATAGCAGGCTGTCTGTCTGCAATATACCCCTGCTCCTGCGAAAATTCCCCAAGGAAATAATTACAGGTTTGGACATCTGCCAGTAACAACAACTAACAAACTGAAATTTAACCTGAACCGGGGGAGCTCCTGTGATACCAGTCTGTTACCTATTCTAATGTTATGTGGGCTGGTGAGCGAGAAAGTCGGCTTTAATAATTAGCACTTGTGAATCTGAAAATGATATTCCAGTATCAAGGGGGGATGTATTGTAGAAGGGGGAGCTGATAGAAAAGAAAACTTTGTAAAAAAAAAAAAAAAAAAGCAAAGATAAGCTTATGTTGTAATTGATGTGATTCTAGTCGAGAAAGTTAGGGTCCCATAGGAAAATGTCAGCGGTCACCCGTTTTGGTGCACACTGCCAAGAAAACTCTGTATTTAGCATTTTTCCCTTTTAATATACAAAATGAATGCAATTGTTTTCCGTTTTTATGATATAATTTATTTTAATACAGTTGAGGTTGACTGAGTACTATACATATTCCTACCTAGTCATGTCTAAAGGATCTCTAGTGGTAAAGACAATAAGTAAATCATTCAAAGACAAATTCAAGACCAGAAAGATTCACCATTTTGTATTTTTAGTTATTTTAGCTGAGATTGATCTCACCATATAATATGTAGGGTGGTGTCTCAACTCTGCCCCAGCAGCAAATTTTTAGGGAAAGATGGACAAAGTGTCTTAAATTTCAACATTCCCAATACTTTGTTCTCAGGGAAGATAAGCTGCCACAGAGACTTAGACCCCTCTCACTGTTGGGAACATTCATTTGTATGCCTGCCAGAGCTAAGTGTGCATATTGTATAGCTGGGGGCCAGGAGGAATAGCCTGCTGAATGGGTGTACCGGATATCTGAAGTATATGGCCAACCTTAAAGGGTTTGTCAGTTTCATTCTTATATTATTTAATACATCTGCTAGTGGGTCCATTAATATAATTAACCAGGACTCGACTCTCTCCGGAAGTTTCCAACAGTGGCTCCTGGTTCATCAATATACATGATCCTGTGCTGTTTGTGCCAGGTGACCCATGCAGCCAATCACAGGACTCAGCAGTCACCTCTTCACAAACAGCATTCCAAAGCAGTCACATACTGTTTGTGAAGAGGTCACTGGTGAGGTCTTTGATTGCCTGCAATGGCTCCCTTGCACAAACAGGACATCACTGGTGACTTCAGATGTGGACCTCTATACGGAATAACGGAGCAGCTGATGCTGGACATGGAGGCTTGGGGAGAGGTGAGTACTGATTTGTTATGTTTATGGCACCACTGGCAGTGGTATTACATAATAATAAAATAAAAATGAAATTGACAACCCCTTTCACGTTGAGAAAAAGATATAATGTACCGTAAGACAGTAAATATAAGACATGTAGGGCATGGAAAGGTGGGTTTACAATGTCAGATCTCTCTCTTTGTGTTTATGATATTATATACTGTAAAACAGAAGAAGAGGACCAGAAGCAGGCATCTGATTGTCTAGGTGCACACAGCACAGGCCTTACATAACACCAGGCTGAGCTCACCTACTAAGCATGGAGAGAAATAATGTGCAAAAAGATAAACTAGCAGAGGTATGGAAAAGATCCAACATATGTACAGTAGACATATTTGTGCCTGCACTACACCTAGTAGAAATAGTATAGCTGGTATAAATCTATAAATGAAGCAAGCAGAAGGGATTGCGATTTTTATATTCGTGTAACCTTAAGTTTGTTTTAAAGGGGTTAGGTAGGGATGGAATTTTTTTTTACAGTGAATTCACTTTACTGTATAAACACGCCTAACGTATAGCAGATTGTCCCCCAGCACCCCTTTGCAGAGTGCAGTGCAAGTCTCTTTCTTCAGCCACCCCTGTTGTTGCTGTGACTCTGGGTCACATGACCAACTCTGCTCTACTCTATGGTCCTGCAGCTGGAGTAGAGCGAAGTCAGTGACATCATAGAGAGCTGAAACAGCAGCAGGAGAGGCAGAGGAATGAGACATTTGCTTCCCTTGCTGTAGAAACATTTCCATCCCACATAACTCCTTTAAAGAAACCTATCACCTTATGAAATTTACAGATTGGACAGATTTAGCTATATAGATTTACAAAGTTTTATAAAAGTCAGGAAAACATCTTGTAGATGCTTTAATGCTGATGATTTTGATAACTGTGGAGTGTATGTAGAAGGTGATAGTCATCTCATATAGTATATGGAGTCATCTGTATGCCTTTATTGCTGTATACATAGTGATATACTGATTACATAATATACAGGACATTATTGTATCAATTAACTAATAAATGAGTTATATGACTGCCATATAAAGAAACCATTAGTGTGCTGAACTGTTATATGACAAATACTTCAACCGTTTGGCTAAAAAAATGCCTTCCATATAGTTAACATATAGAGGAAGCCGAAGTACCATTATCAATAACAAGTGTCACTTCTGCCACAACATGCGATTCTGGAATCAGCGGCACAGTATTTATAACTGTACAATGATAATTTTATTGTGTTTGTATGCTTTGAATCAGACAGTGGGGGACTATAACAGTGGCCAGGGCCCAGACCTGCTAAATTCAATCACTGAATTTAATTTCTGTGATAAAATTATGACCTTAGCAGAAGATAAAGTACGCTCTGGGAGTGCACTCTCTGTACATACCTGTAATGGCAGCGGCATGGTCTCGCTGTTTTCTTTATTACTTGGCTGGTTGCTGTATACATACAGTTACGAATAGGGAGATTTGGAGATGAGGTTCAATGTTATAAGTGATAAGTTTAAGGTTATATATTGTGGGTCAAAAAGTAAAGATGCTACTTATACGCTGAATGAATTACTATTGGTTCTACAATGGAAAAGGATTTGGAAGTAATTTTTGATAATAAAGTATATAATAGCACACAATGCCAGTCTGCTGCATCTAAAGCGAACTAGAATGTATCGAGAACTGCATAGCATATAGAAAAAAAAGTATTATTTACCCCTATATCAAACACTGGTGCAGCTACAATCTTGAGTCTGCAGTCCAAGTTTGGGACCAAACTAATGAAAAAAAAAAATCAGAGAGCTAGAGAAAGTTGAGACAAATGAACTCATTAAGATGGGCTATCCAGACTTAATGACTAGAGAAATTATATAAATTATTTGTTCTGTGAATCAAACAACAAACACAAGGTCACTCTTTATAGTTAAAAAAATAGAATTCCCCCACCTAGTTCAGAAGCATTACTTTACTGCCCTAACAGGAAAGTCATGAAACAGCATCTACTAGTGCCGTAAAAGAGATAGCAAGCTTCAAAAATGGGCTAGTAATCTTCATTGTAAAGCAAAATATACAGGACTACTGATTTTTATGTAATTTGTTGATCCAGGGTTCTGTCTCATTACCAGCAGGGGTCAAGATGTTTATTTCCACCTTATGATGAATTAAGTCTCTTCCATTAACAAAGTAGTCACATAGCAAAAAACAAAATCATGTCCACACAAGAATAAAAATATCTCATAGTTTATTAATACAATAAATAAAAACATATACAAAAATACACATACGGGGAGAAATAAGTAAGGGAAAACCAACAAAATATCACATAGGAGGGTAAACCAAAGAGAAAAGACAATAACTACATATGGTAAATCAAGAAGTGCACATATAAGTTACACTGACCAAAAGCAGCAATCACACTAAATACATAGATATAAGGGAATATAGGCATGTAAGCCATAATAAATAAAGTTGCTTAAGGTCATCATCTAGTAAAAGTGCAAAGATAACCATATATCAGAACATGTACCAAATACCCTAAGGGTACCCATCTAGTGAACAGACCCCGACGTGCGTTTCGGCGCAGGCTTCGTCTGGAAGTCTGTTCACTAGGTGGGTACCCTTAAGGTATTTGATATATGTTCTGATATATGGTTATCTTTGCACTTTTACTAGATTACGACCTTAAGCAACTTTATTATGGCTCACATGCCTATATTCCCTTATATCTATGTATTTAGTGTGATTGCTGCTTTTGGTCAGTGTAACTTATATGTGCACTTCTTGATTTACCATATGTAGTTATTGTCTTTTCTCTTTGGTTTACCCTCCTATGTGATATTTTGCTAGTTTTCCCTTACTTATTTCTCCCCCCGTATGTGTACTTTTTTATATGATTTTATTTATTGTATTAGTAAACTATGAGACATTTTTATTCTTGTATGGGCATGATTTTGTTTTTTGCTATATTGTTGCTTGTCCTTCACATATGTGATTATTGTATTGTTATTGGTCCATTTATATGTTTTTCAAAGTAGTCACTTAGTACGGTTAAAATATATATATAAGTCCATCAACTTTTCAACCTGCTAAGTATGTAACTATGATCAAGCTTGAGCATGGACCCATATTTTGAACACCACCTAGATTGAAAATGTGATGCACAGTTTCCCCCTTGTGGTATGTTCACACTGAACAATTTGATACTGATTTTAAGGTGGTTTGTATTCAATGGGAGGCAGTCAACAAGCAGCAAAAAATTAGCTTCCTGCTTGATCTTGCCATGGATTTCTCGGCTAATCATTAGACACTCAGCTGATTAGCCCCATTCATCTGGGGCTAATCTGCGAGTGAAAGCAACACTGAAAAGTCGAAACCTCTGCTTTGGCTTTCTGCCATGGGAAGCTGTGAGCTGGAAAGTGGAGAGGAATTTGAGGTAGAAGTCCGCCTCAAATTACTCTTCTGTTTCTGCCACATGGACAACCTCTTGGAGCTCTTGAATTTCCTCAGCTCCCCAAAAACTTTTCTCACTTCTCATCTCATATGTATAGTTCATCTCCAGAAAACAAGTAAAGATCAATAAAATGCCAAGGTCTGATTAGTTAATTTAGCTGTGCTATTGGCTAATTACTGCTACTCTGATTACATATGTTACCATAATAATAGAAGAAGTCATAACTTACGAATACCACTACCCCCCATTGCACATAGGGTCCAGTCAAGTGCATTTAAGTGTATAGGGCAGTGGTCTAGAAAAGAGAAGTGGAGTGCAGAAATCCTTTAATACGGACATACAGTTGGTGCAACCCTTGCAGCTGTACATGGGCCCAGTAGGTCAGGGGACCCTTTCACCTTAGTACCTGATTTCTATGGTCTATTAGATTGCAGATATAGGTGCCTATGCTAATGAACTTTTGGCTAAAGATTGCTGGTGGATTGTTACAGAGACTTAAGGGTGTTGCTTTTATGCTGAAATATTGAAAACAAGGGGCTCATAACAGTTCTTGCACAGATGCTGCTCCCCCCCTTCTACTGTATTTAATCCCCCTCCCCAGTTTTTGTTTTTGCTCCATTTCCTCTTTGTCTTTGCCTCTTTTCCCGGTTTTCTTCCTCCTTACTACTGTGAACCTCTTCTATAACAGTTTTCTTGGCCTGCAGTTATCGGTGCCATATGACAGACTGTTCTTGGTCTCAATTTTGTCCTTAATTTATTTCTAAACCAGAGACACATTACTGGAAGCAGACTATTAGAGAAGTGACTTCATGAAGCCGCCGTGTTCCGTGTACACTGTGTACACCAGTTATTCAGCGGCAGGGCTATTTTTGCGATTCAATAGAAGTGTAGGAGAAGGTTAAACATTGACTGACAACACAAAATGTCACAGTGCATTGCAGTCCTCATCTCCATACAGTTTTCTGATGGCTCAACAATACACCTGCTGTGGATAAAGAGGTTGTAACAACGCAAGAACAATAGGAATAAAGAGCCTAAAACATGACAGGTGTTGCGCGTCTCAAATTCTGCTCCCTCTTAAATTTCTGGTTCATTATGTGCCAGGTCTTCTTCAATTCTCAGGTGCTGCTAATGGACACCAGACTTGTATAAAGGAACTGAGATGTGTATGAGGCCATTGTTACATCAAAACTATTTACCAATAAAGAAACAACTCTATTTCATTGAGCATGTTTGCTTACTAAACTGGGTGTCTAAATGCATAGACATCCGCAGTCTCCTATATCAAAGTGTAATGCTGGCAACTTGTGGCCATTGTACCACTTTTCCTCCTCCTTGCTGCCACCTTTGTCCTTTCTCCTCCTTCTCAGCTTGGAGTGCCCGTAGAGTACATGCTGGGTCACCCATCGCCTTGGCACTCCATGTGACCACACCAGCATACCTCTATAGATGGAGTTGAACAACGCATTATACAGTTTACAGTCTTAGCACATGGAACCCTGCTGTCATTTGGTTATGGTGTACCCTAGGTATATGCCAGTGCATACTTGAAAAACATTTTATAGGCTGCCTTCCATAAGTGACCATTATTTCAGTAGCTTTCTATAGGATTTGTTTATTGAAAACAAAATCAGATGGACCAAAATGCTAATCTTGTTAATAATCGTGGCAGCTGTTGCAATGTAGTTGTCATGGCATGATGTTTTATATAGTCGTCGTATTCTGTTGGGAATAGTCTTAGTGTTTCTTAAAGAGACATGTCAGAAGACAATTCTAAAGGCCCTTTAGCATACATTTAAAAGTCAAATCACAGGACATCCTAGGTCCTGTAGCTCTTCCATCATAAATGCCTTGTTTTTAAGCAAGGTAGCAAACCAACCCTTTGTCTGGAGGATCAGTAAAATTACTAAGAAAAAAATGAAAACATTTGTAATTCCTTACTGTACTTTTACGAAGCATTCCAAATTATTAGGCAAATTATATTTTTCTCTAATTTTCCTAAAAGGTTGATGCAAATGACAGTCAGTATAATGTTCAGAATGCAGGATGGCAGAATAGCCTCCCAGAGTCCTGATGTGAAAAGCCTCCAACTCTCATAGGTATTTTGCTTGAGGATACTCCAGAGGTTCTCAATAGAGTTGAGGTCAAGGGGAGGATGGTGGCCACACCATAAGTTTCTCTCCTTTTATGCCAATAGCAGCTAGTGACTCAGAGGTATTCTTTGCTGCATGGGATGGTGCATTGTCATGCATGAATATTATTTTGCTATAGAAGGAATGGTTCTTCTTTTTGTACCATGGAAGAAAGCGGTCAGTCAGAAAATCTATATAGTTTGCAGAGGTCATTTTCACACAGGGACACTTCAGGAATATTAAAGAGGCCTACCAGCTCTCTCTCTCCATTATTCTGGCCCAAAAAATGACTTTACCACCTTCACTGACATCATAGCCTTGTAGGGACATAGTGGCCATCCACCAACCATCCATCTGGACCATCCAGGGTTGAATTGCAATCATCAGTAAACAAAACTGTTTCAAAATTAGTCTTCATGTATGTCTGGGCCCACTGCAACCGTTTCTGCTTGTGAGCACTGTTTAGGGGTGGCTGAATAGTAGGTTTATGCACAAAAGCAAACCTCTGGAGGATCCTACACCTTCAGGTTCGTACCAGCAGCTTCAAATACCTGTTTGCTGCTTTGTAATGGTATTTTAGCAGCTGCTCTCTTAATCCGATGAATTTCTCTGGCAGAGACCTTCCTTGTTATGCCTTTATCTGCACAAACCCATCTCTACTTTGAATCTGCCACAAATCTCTTCACAGTACGATGATCACGCTTAAGTTTTGTGAAATATCTAATGTTTTCACACCTTGCCCAAGGCATTGCACTATTTGACGCTTATTGGCAGCAGAGAGATCATTTTTTTTTCTTTCCCCTATTGCTTGAAACCTGTGGCCTGCCTAATAATGTGGAACGTCCTTACGCTGAGGCCCCACTTTGCGGAAACGTAGTTTTTTTTTCTTGTTAATTTTGCTGCGTTTTTTGAGCCAAAGACAGGAGCGTTTTTAACAGATGGGAAACATCAAAAGGGAAACATCTAAAGAGAAAAGTGCTTCCTTTATTATTTCCATTCCTTTTCAAGCAACTCCTGACTTTGGCTCCCATAAACACAGCAAAATCAGCAACAAAAAGGCTGTGTTTCTGCAACATGGGGCTTTAGCCTTAAGAAGGTTTCCTTTAATTGGACTCACCTGGCAAACTAATTATCATGGGTGTTTGAGATTGATTTCGGTGAGCCCTGAGACACAATACCATCCAAGAGTTTAATTGAACAACAAAAAATTAAAGCAGTTTTCTGGGATTCATTTTTTTTATGGCATCTCCTCAGGAGAGGTCAAACATATATGATCGATAGGGGCCCGACACCTGGCCCTCAGACCAATCATCTGTACAGAACCTCTCCTGACGCCTGTCCAGTACACAATACGGGGCTGGAAGCAGAGACTCTGTACATTGTCTAGCACCCAGTGTGTTCACTACAGCTCAGCTCCCATTGAAGTCATTGGCAGCTGAGCAGCAGTGAAGGTGCCGAGCTGCTATACAGTGGATGTAGCTTCTGCTTCCAGCCCTGTATTGTTTACAGAACAGGCTCTGAAAATGGCTATGTACAAATGACATATTGACCCCCTATCGATCAGACATTTATGGCCTATCCTAAGGATAGAGCATAAAAAACTAAGCCCAGACATTCCCTTCAAATCTTCATGACACTTAAACCTGATTTGCATAATAATTTGGAAGGCAGTGTATACTCAACCATGGTTGATAGAATTTTCAAGTCAAAAGCCTCTTGATACATTTAATTTCCCTATTAACAGTGACTGAGATAAGGTGTTTTGCACAATGTGCCTTTTATGGAAAGCATCACCAAACACAGTGTCCCAACTGGAGGATTTTCCCATACATAGTACCCCAGCATGAGGGTGCCCTCATACACAGTGCCCCAGTCACAGTATTCTAGCCCTGCAAAATATCGACCACTCCAGCCAAATAAGTTCTTAACCTTGCCGAATAAATTCTTGCTTTCCAGGAGTCTATGAGGTTTTACCGTTATAAATCTAAGGTAAATGGTCAGATTCAGAATGTATACCTGCCCTGGACCTTTCCTGGAGGGTTTAGGTGACTGGTCAACATCCAGAATAGTGACAAGACAAGTGACAAGACAAATGAAAATGTGGATAGAGTGTAATAGGCAGAGCTGTATTTGTAACTATTTACTGTCCGTACTGACCGTCCTTTACATTTTTAATGGGATTTAATAGATACATGAAGACACCTGTATATAGCTGCTGTCAGAAAGGTTAGAACTGATTAAGGATGATATAACCATGTGTATACTGTTCATATACTGTATACAGTATATAGGGCTGTCCTATAGTCATCCCTTACAGGTAAATACAGGCTTGAAGACAGAGATCCATGCTCCATTTAATGGCATCACATCTGTTTTTGTGAACTCTCTGCTATGAGAGGACTGCATGACAAAATTCACATCAAAATGCAGACACTGTCTTGTCTTTGTTAGGTCAAATGTATCAATCACTTTGCGCTTGGATAAATTGTACTACTTTTGCATGATCTAACTGTAGTCCCCCCCCCCCCCAAAATGACCTACATGACATTTTTGTACCAATTTAACATTCTAATTATTCTCCTAACCTTAAAGTTATCACAGATCAGACTTCCTGAACATTTCATTTTCTTGTTAGTAAGTGTTAAATGGCCACTGTATGAATATATGTAGACTGTACAATATCTAAGCCTAGGTTTACAGGGTGTGATTTTATCTACCTACTGTAAGTGGAATACCTAATACTTAAGGTGTATAAACTTGGCCCTTTGTAAAATTGAATAATGACCCTGGGGCAACTCCATTCCCTTCTATGGAATACAGTAACAGTGTTCAAAGGAAATGACTATTTTTTTAGTTCACATTTAATTGATTTACAGCATATGCCTATTTTGTTGCGGATTCTCTTTATGTACTCTAATAATCTGTCTTCCACTTACTAAACTCTCCCCTATACAATCTGTCCTGAATGCAGCCACCAGACTCATCTTTCTGTCGAACCGATACACAGACGCATCTACCAAGTGCCAGTCACTGCACTGGTTGACATTCACTATAGAATACAATATAAACTTATTACACTTACCCACAAATCCCTCCAAAGCCCTGCACCTCCCTATAGCTCTAGCCTCATTTCTGTCTACCACCATAACCATGCTCTCTGTTTTGCCAATGACCTTAGACTTGTTGTCCGAACATCCCACTCCCATCTCCAAGACTTTTCTGGATCTGTAACAGTGCTCTGGAGTGCTCTACCCCTGGTGATCAGATTAATACCCAACTGCAACAGCTTTAAATGTGTCCTAGAAACCAGGGGCGGACATATTACCTGTGAAGACGGTACATCTGCACAGGGGCCCATGTGGAGGGGGGCCCAACAGAGCTAGAGAGTAGCAGCTCACAACTAGTAGGCCAGGCATGGCTGGGACACAACATAGGAGGACATTAATTGAATCTATTTGCCGATCACTACTTGTGGGCAGGAGCTTAGTGCCGAGATGAGGTGGGACTTAAACAACAAGGGCCAGTGGTTAATTTTACAGTAGTTTTGCAAGCTTTTCTGCCAAGATAGAGAACAGGTGATTATTACAGTATGAACAAGGGATGCATGTAAGTTGTTTAGGTGATGTATGTGATGAGTGTGTGGTGTGGTTAGTATTACCAATGAATGTGTCTAGTGTATGAGTGACTAAAATATACACTTTTATGTGTGTGTTGTATGCATGTAATATATGACTGATGTGTGCTGTATGCATGTAATATGTGAGTGACATATGCTGCATGTATGTCATATATGACGGATGTGTGCTGTATGCATGAAATACAGTATATGAGTGACATATGCTGTATGTGTGTAATATATGAGTGACGTGTGCCCTGTGCATGTAATATGAGTGACCTGAGCTGTATGCATCTAATATATGAGAACCGTGTGTTGTCTGCATCTAATATATGAGTTACATTTGCTGTATACACACAAATACCAGCTTGTGACAGGATCCTACAGCTTCTGTTATGGGACCATATTTATTAAACATTGGCTTGACCACACCCTCTTGTTTCCAACCTATTTCCTCATAGATTGTGATTCCTATTGTTTGATATGTAAATTATTTTGTTGCATTGTCATGTCTGATATTGTCTGTTCATGAACCCTCTGATTTGTAAAGTGCTGAAGAAAGTGTCGTAACTATATAATTAAAATGAATATTATTATGTGTTATTATTATGTGCTTGAAGGCAGAGCTGACTGTACAGCTAGTCATATATTTACTGCTGTCCAAGGTGCTGAAATGGATTATGTACAATGTGCCTCATATCAGCTGAGCCATACAGTCTGCTATGTTACAGCACACAGGCTGTGTTATGTAGCTGCCTGCTTTGCCCATATTGTTCTCAGGTGGGTCATTAAATTACTTGACCTTACTGAGAGAGCACCTGTTCCTTCCCATGAATAAGCTCTGTAAATGTACTTAGGAATATCATTGAAGTTCAGTAGGAAACATATATGAACCCTTTATCTATTGTATGTGAAGTTAAAAGCATAGAAATTATAATGGTATGTGTGACTGCTACTCAATTGAAATGGGGGATATAGGACTCCTCTGATGATTGATGGGTAGCTCAGGGGTGGACCCCTAGTGATCAGGCACTTATTCTCTATCCTATGGATAGGGGATGTGTTGTTTGTGGGGCAACTCCCTTACGCTAGGTTCACACCTGCATTGGGGTTTCCGTTCTTTGGGTCCACTTGGAGGCCCAAAAAATGGAAACCCAATACACTTAAAAAGCAGTTACCCGTGGAAATCCGTGGACTCCATAGACTATAATGGGGTCTGCTGGCTTTCCATCAGGTTTCAGCCCGAAAAAAGAGGAGAGAAAAGTTCTGCTTGCATTTTTGAAGCGGGATGGGGGACGGTTACCGAACGCAGGTGTGACTGTAGCCTTAACTATCTGTTCTTGTACATTTTAATGACTAAAGAAAGAATTATATAACAGAAATGAATACTTTATGGATATCAGTATTGGGCATTATATGAATCAACAACAATTTTAGCACCTATAAATTCCAATATGGTTATATGGCATCAGTACTGTACAGGTATTGTGATCACTCAAAGCAGTCACTGTCTCCAATGAGGTTTATAAAATCCCCCATCTTGGATGAACACTCTAGGATCAATTTGTAGAAGGACAGTTAGTCTGCTCGGCTATTTGGAGTGTATGTGATAACCAGGGACAACAGCCCAGACAATCACATACAAACCCCATGCAGATGTTGTCTTTCATCAGATTTGCATCCAGAACTCAAACAATGCAAGAATAGTAGTGCTAACTATTTAGCCACTGCTTTCCCTACATATATTATATTCATAGTTTTATACGTAATCATGTATATGTAAAAAGATTGCCATGAATTTATTAATCCTGCCTAAATTGTAAACAGTGCACACTTAGAAATACAGAAGATTGACTGCAGAAAAAGACGTTATGGTCCATCTAGTCTACCCTCATTATTACCTTATTGCCCTTATTACCTTATTATTACCATTTTATCTTTGCATAGACACGTGCTTATCCCAGGCTTGCCTACATTCAATTTTAGACAGTCTAAAATGTGCCAGATTTATCACAGTGGCTGATGCTACATGACAAACAGTCTACTGTAAGTCATAGATTGTAAGCCCTTGTGGGCAGGGCCCTCTATCTCACTGTGCCAGTTGGTCGCTGTTAGTATTGTATTTGTCTTGTGTATTTTGTGTAATGTATGTAAACCCTCAAATGTAAAGCACCATGGAATTAATGGTGCTATATAAATAAATAAATAATAATAATATTATTCAACCCTTTAGCTGGCTTAAGGTTTACCAGTATTATGTATATGATTGTTCATTTTAAGCCGCGCTCGTTTAGGCAAATCATGTATATATAGATATATAGACAGATGTAGCAATCACCAAATGAACATTTGTTGCGTTAACAAACGTTTGTTTAGTAGTTACCGCTGTAGAAACTTTGGGTAGCGTGGTCACTTTCCATTTGGAGCAAATCGTGGCCGTACTACACAGTTTGCCTAAGTTCATTAGTGCAAAGCAAATGTTTGTTTCACAGCTGCTACATCTGTACAGTATATATACTGTAAATAGATTTATACTGTAGATAGATATACAAGCAAAGTATTTACAACAGAAGTAACTACAATTAATATATTTCCATTTCAACCAAGAGGAAATATGAAATTCACCAAGCCTTGTTGTTCCAGAAGTTTAATATTCATGTGTACATTTATCTAGAGTATTTTGCTCTTTCTCTCCCTCCAAGATCACTGTAACATCAGCTAAAAAGGCAGAACAGCCCCTGCCCTGTCATTACTGGCAGCTTAGGTTTCAGTTCTGTGATTTCAAAGCTTTAAATATTCAAGGCAATCATTTGTTAGGTGCAGAGTGAATAGTATTACCATAATTTCTCATTTGTTGTCACATACACAATTGCAAATGCTGATATCAGGGACAGTGGAGCCTTATATCAGTCTGAAATTAAACAAATTGACTATCAACATTCATTTGCACTTACAAAGATACATTACTTTTATCACAGCTTGAACCCACTTTCCAAAAACCTGAAGTGGAAAAAAAAGGTTAGAAAAAACAGCATTCAATTTGCTCCATATAATACCTTACTGCTTGTAATTGTATCTGTTTTGTATTATTTAACACAGTCATAATTAGTCACTACTTAATAAATTACATTAGGATTTTACAATATGTGTCAATAAACCGTGAACCCCAACACTGAAAGGGGGGAGAACTTAATGCGATTTCCGCTTAGACAGGGTTAGGTTGGCACATTGAAGTACTAGAGGTTGTTGCCACTGACACAACATTGGACTCTTAATACAATGGGTCCCTAATGGTCTATCAGGAGACAGTCACATTTGGAGCCAATTACTTCCCACTGGGGTCTATTTCTTATGAGGTGATTCTCATTATAGACAATATGTCCTGTGTGTATAATAATAACAAAGATTACAGTAAATGAAAAGCAGATGTTCTGTATGGATAGAGGACAGTCTTAAAGTCATTTACTCTGCTGGGTCTAAGGAAAGTAAGATGCTGCTGTCAAATCTGTCACTTTAAGATATGTAAAATACTTAGTATATAAGAAAGCCGTCAAATAATGTGAAATCTATTGGATATACAGGACTCTACTTCATAGAACTTGTTTGACTTGTCAATACTCCAACAGACTAGTTTGAGACATGTCAGTTTCCCAGATAAACCGCTTTTTTATGCGTATAGGTCCCCAAGCGGATTCCCCCGAATGGAAACCCAAACGCAGATGTGAACCAGGTTTTAATGTTATTGTCCCTTTTTAAAACAAATAATAATAGAATTTTTTTTAATTTTTTTATTATTATTATTATATTACTATTATTAGGGTTAGTGGGCAGAGTGAGAGCTGTAGGATTTTTTTTATATAAATAAGGACTTGGAAATAAAAAAAAGAATCTTTCTAATTTGTTTAAAAAATATGTTTAGGATAAAAAATATATAATATTTATGATTTCAAATAAAGGTGAATTATATAAATACATCTGTAGTTTTATATAGAATACAAGCAGAGCAGAGGTGTAGCTTGACATGCCATATGCCATTTATAATCCTTTTGTCCACTTACGTGGCAGAGGGGCCTTTGAGCCCCCTCAGTCACCAGGACCTGTGTGTGACTGCTAACTCTACACCCCCTATAGTTCTTGAATACAGGAACTCTTCTACATTGTTATATATTCCATTGGAAAGGCAAGTTTCTGTAGCAGTAACATTGCTTGTGTTGTGTGTGCATAACAGTAACAATATATCCGATTCAGTAGGTGTATAGACTCATGTTCATAGACCTTCGTATCATGGTGAATAGTAGGATGATGTTTTCAAGGTTTAAAATGCCTTTGTAGCATGACAATATTGAACAAAATTCAGCTAGATTGTATAAAAGTCACTTGTTTTCTTTAGGTCTTGTGTCACCGAATAGTTTGGATCCATTTATTGGATAATATACAGAGTCTAATAAATTGGTTGGCCAAATTATTAAGATTTCGGAAGTGCCCACATTCCCGTACTATGAAGAAAGTTAATAACAGACACCACATCATGGGCTGCTGTAAAATTCAGCATACTTTGTACACTACGTTGTGTCCACATTGCACTACGCAAGTTTTTGTTGCTTATTTTTCAGCCTAAATGGTTCCATAGAGTGACTAAGGTGCCCCCTTGATGCTGATTCCCAGTATGCCATACGTACTACCTAGGGCACCTGTAACATGTCCCCCTGAATGTCTTCAACAGAGGAGGAAATTATATCCCCTGCGGCTGTCATAGCGTTTTTTTGGTAGAAAAGGTTTATAACTGTGTATAGAATGCCCAGGACTGGAAACAGTTTTGCCATGGGGTGCTGTGCAGCTGTGAAAGCTAACATATCTGGTCTCCTTTACCTTGACACTGCTCAGTTCCCAAAAAACATTGCAAAAAAACGGTGCAATGCAGTCAAAAGTCCATAGTAATCAGCAGAATATTACTATACTACTCTAAGGCCTTATACTCAGGCCTGCAATTTACGTACGTATGTCATCTGCATTATTAATGGGTGACATATGCATCCATTCATTATAATGTATTTATTGAGATATCCAATTTTTTTACAGACCCAGAGGCAATGAAAGGCATAGAAAATATAAAAACAAAAGTCAATTCATTTTTCACAGATGTGAACACCACACAGAGTAGTGTACTGTCCATCATTACTCTGGACATATCATATATTCACAAAATGCAGACATGTGAATAAGGCAACATCATACATGTTCGGTGAGTTGTAAAATAGATGTGTTACTTGCAGAAAATGTTTGATCTTGCTGATAATAATTTTCCCTGAAGATAAGTGGTAGTTTTGGAATCTGCCAGTGGCTAATCCCAAGTGAGTGAACTGTCAGCATTGCTACCCAGGAGGTGTAGGATGTCCCAGCCCAAGGTCACTACCATTGCAGAAGTCACTATACTTGGTGTACTTGCATGGTTAGTGTAGTCTCTTGTGTACTAGGCTGTATGCTCGGGGTATTACACAATCCTTATCGTGTGCGCTTTTATTGTTCATTCTTCAGTCTTGACTTGACAGCTGATTTGACTTCCGCTCATCATGTTTTCATTAGGAGTTTTACTACTTTCATGTTAAGACACATGCTACAGACTTGATCAATTTTGTGTCCCAAGAGATACCTAACGTTTTGCTTTCCTAATCTCAGTAATGTGTATTCATTACTCTCCCGTATGATCTATTAAGCCAGTAACTTCTTTTCTACACTCTCCTATTCTTACCAGGTTTTTTTCTGTGTGGTCACATAATTTACAATTATTTAGTGAGATAAAACCCTTTTTTGCAAATGTTTTACTTTTTACAGTTTTGATGCTAAATGAGTTTATGAAAACAATCTGTATATATTGTATATTATTTAACATCAGTCTGTTATATCACTTAGCCTGGAAAACTGTAATTGAAGCACAAACTATAGATGAAACTACATCATAGGTCAATGGTGGCCCTTATGTGGATTGTTGGTTCATGGGCCTCTTTTGTGTGTTTCCTTACTCCCAAAGGCCATTCCAGCATCTTAGTCTTTCAGTCCTAGATTTTCAGAACGTCCTTATAATAGACACACATATCATGACTGTCTGGCAGAGTGCAGTCTCTAGTGGTGATATTTGAGTGCAGAGATCAACACAGAAAGAGAGAGTTGCATGTGGCTGCTCACCTGTGCAGGTTTGTCCATCCTTACCTCTCTGATTGACTCAACATTCTTGTGCCACGCGGTAATACTTGCTGATGGCCTCGCTCTACCCACTGCACTGTTCTTCTTATTTATGGGCACCGTGTTTCAGTCTCTGCCTTAGGGTATGCTGGCCCTTTACAAGACTGTAAACCATGCTCACAGCCAATCTCCTGCACCAGTGGGATATTTAAGGTAGCTTTCCCCTCAGCAATCTGCCTCAGCAAAGACTCCTAGCTTGCTAGTGTGCTGCAAAGGTATGTCTCTGTACTCTGCCTGTTTACCTGTTACCTGACCTCGGATCTATTCCTGATACCAGATAAAGTGCCACCTGCCCTGATCTCTACTTGGAATATCGTATTGACTCTGTTCCACCTGCCCTGATCTGTACTTGGATTAACATATTGACTGTGGGCTGTCTGTCCTGAACACCAGTTGGATTACCATGATGGATGTATTCTGCCAGCCTTGACCCTCGACAACTCAAATTTCCTCATCCCTTGATGCTATGCAGTGGTGTCTCTACACACGCCTAGATCAGCTGTCACCTACAACTAGGACTTCTCCTTGAGGTAGTGACTTGGTGGTTCTCTGCAATGAAGACCAGATCCCTGTTCAGGGGTGAAAGGGTGAAAACCAGGGGATCTTTTAGACAACACCCTCTGGAGTAGTCAGATGCCAAATCAGTTAGGTGATATGGTGGGTTCACACCTGCTTCATATTACAAACATATCTTGAATTGTGTAAGGTGAGGGGACCATCTTTTTGAGAAGACATGATTTTGTGATACTTTGTCTACCCTGTATGTTTGGCCACCCAGTGGTTATCTTGTGCACTGCAATATATCAAGGGTTTTGGTAGCATGTGGTGATGTTGTATTGAACTGTATTCATGAAAAATGCCCCCCTAAACTAAATGAGAACCACACAGATCCATTAAACACATGGCTAAGAATTGGCCCTGCCATATAACTAGAGTGTTAATATGGACACATCTGTAAATCCCATTTATAGTAGTAGTACAGGATCATGTGAGAGATAAATAATCATATTATATGGACAATGTAACTGGCAAGATTACAGTGGCACTGTAGCTGACACTTTTATAGGTTACCTTGACTGACACTGTTATATAGTTGCTGTGACATAAAAGACATAAGAAAGATATAAAAACACCATGTCTGACACTTTTATAAGGGCCTTTTAGATGACATTGCCATTGCTGATATATATATATATATATATATATATATATATATATATATATACAGTACAGACCAAAAGTTTGGACACACCTTCTCATTCCAAGAGTTTTCTGTATTTTCATGACTATAAAAATTGTAGATTCACACTGAAGGCATCAAAACTATGAATTAACACATGTGGAATTATATACTTAACAAAAAAGTGTGAAACAACTGAAAATATGTCTTATATTCTAGGTTCTTCAAAGTAGCCACCTTTTGCTTTGATTACTGCTTTGCACACTCTTGGCATTCTCTTGATGAGCTTCAAGAGGTAGTCACCTGAAATGGTCTTCCAACAGTCTTGAAGGAGTTCCCAGAGATGCTTAGCACTTGTTGGTCCTTTTGCCTTCACTCTGCGGTCCAGCTCACCGCAAACCATCTCAATTGGGTTCAGGTCTGGTGACTGTGGAGGCCAGGTCATCTGGCGTAGCACCCCATCACTCTCCTTCTTGGTCAAATAGCCCTTACACAGTCTGGAGGTGTGTTTGGGGTCATTGCCCTGTTGAAAAATAAATGATGGTCCAACTAAACGCAAACCGGATGGAATAGCATGCCGCTGCAAGATGCTGTGGTAACCATGCTGGTTCAGTATTCCTTCAATTTTGAATAAATCCCCAACAGTGTCACCAGCAAAGCACCCCCACACCATCACACCTCCTCCTCCATGCTTCACGGTGGGAACCAGGCATGTAGAGTCCATTCGTTCACCTTTTCTGCGTCGCACAAAGACACGGTGGTTGGAACCAAAGATCTCAAATTTGGACTCATCAGACCAAAGCACAGATTTCCACAGGTCTAATGTGCATTCCTTGTGTTCTTTAGCCCAAACAAGTCTCTTCTGCTTGTTGCCTGTCCTTAGCAGTGGTTTCCTAGCAGCTATTTTACCATGAAGGCCTGCTGCACACAGTCTCCTCTTAACAGTTGTTGTAGAGATGTGTCTTCTGCTAGAACTCTGTGTGGCATTGACCTGGTCTCTAATCTGAGCTGCTGTTAACCTGCGATTTCTGAGGCTGGTGACTCGGATGAACTTATCCTCCGCAGCAGAGGTGACTCTTGGTCTTCCTTTCCTGGGGCGGTCCTCATGTGAGCCAGTTTCTTTGTAGCGCTTGATGGTTTTGGCCACTGCACTTGGGGACTCTTTCAAAGTTTTCCCAATTTATCGGACTGACTGACCTTCATTTCTTAAAGTAATGATGGCCACTCATTTTTCTTTACTTAGCTGCTTTTTTCTTGCCATAATACAAATTCTAACACTCCATTCAGTAGGACTATCAGCTGTGTATCCACCTGACTTCTGAACAACACAACTGATGGTCCCAACCCCATTTATAAGGCAAGAAATCCCTCTTATTAAACCTGGCAGGGCACACCTGTGAAGTGAAAACCATTTCAGGTGACTACCTCTTGAAGCTCCTCAAGAGAATGCCAAGAGTGTGCAAAGCAGTAATCAAAGCAAAAGGTGGCTACTTTGAAGAACCTAGAATATAAGACATATTTTCAGTTGTTTCACACTTTTTTGTTAAGTATATAATTCCACATGTGTTAATTCATAGTTTTGATGCCTTCAGTGTGAATCTACAATTTTTATAGTCATGAAAATACAGAAAACTCTTTAAATGAGAAGGTGTGTCCAAACTTTTGGTCTGTACTGTTATATATATATATATATATACACAGTGCCTTGCGAAAGTATTCGGCCCCCTTGAACTTTTCAACCTTTTGCCACATTTCAGGCTTCAAACATAAGGATAAAAAATTTTAATTTTTTGGTGAAGAATCAACTACAAGTGGGACACAATTGTGAAGTGGAATGAAATTTATTGGTTATTTTAAACTTTTGTAAAAAAAAAAGAAACTGAAAAGTGGGGCGTGCAATATTGTTCGGCCCCTTTACTTTCAGTGCAGCAAACTCACTCTAGAAGTTCAATGAGGATCTCTGAATGATCCAATGTTGTCCTAAATGACTGATGATGATAAATATAATTCTCCTGTGTGTAATCAAGTCTCCGTATAAATGCACCTGCTCTGTGATAGTCTCAGGGTTCTGTTTAAAGCGCAGAGAGCATCATGAAGACCAAGGAACACACCAGGCAGGTCTGTGATACTGTTGTGGAGAAGTTTAAAGTCGGATTTGGATAAAAAAATATTTCCCAAACTTTAAACATCCCAAGGAGCACTGTGCAAGCAATCATATTGAAATGGAAGGAGTATCAGACCACTGCAAATCTACCAAGACCCGGCCGTCCCTCTAAACTTTCATCTCAAACAAGGAGAAGACTGATCAGAGATGCAGCCAAGAGGCCCATGATCACTCTGGATGAACTGCAGAGATCTACAGCTGAGGTGGGAGAGTCTGTCCATAGGACAACAATCAGTCATACACTGCACAAATCTGGCCTTTATGGAAGAGTGGCAAGAAGAAAACCATTTCTCAAAGATATCCATAAAAAGTCTCGCTTAAAGTTTGCCACAAGCCACCTGGGAGACATACCAAACATGTGGAAGAAGGTGCTCTGGTCAGATGAAACCAAAATTGAACTTTTTGGCCACAATGCAAAACAATATGTTTGGCGTAAAAGCAACACAGCTCATCACCCTGAACACACCATCCCCACTGTCAAACATGGTGGTGGCAGCATCATGGTTTGGGCCTGCTTTTCTTCAGCAGGGACAGGGAAGTTGGTTAAAATTGATGGGAAGATGGATGGAGCCAAATACAGGACCATTCTGGAAGAAAACCTGTTGGAGTCTGCAAAAGACCTGAGACTGGGACGGAGATTTATCTTCCAACAAGACAATGATCCCAAACATAAAGCAAAATCTACAATGGAATGGTTCACAAATAAACGTATCCAGGTGTTAGAATGGCCAAGTCAAAGTCCAGACCTGAATCCAATCGAGAATCTGTGGAAAGAGCTGAAAACTGCTGTTCACAAACGCTCTCCATCCAACCTCACTGAGCTCCAGCTGTTTTCCAAAGAAGAATGGGCAAGAATTTCAGTCTCTCGATGTGCAAAACTGATAGAGACATACCCCAAGCGACTTGCAGCTGTAATCACAGCAAAAGGTGGCACTACAAAGTATTAACTTAAGGGGGCCGAATAATTTGGCACGCCCCACTTTTCAGTTTTTTATTTTTTACAAAAGTTTAAAATATCCAATAAATTTCGTTCCACTTCACGATTGTGTTGATTTTTCACCAAAAAATGTAAATTTCATATCCTTATGTTTGAAGCCTGAAATGTGGCAAAAGGTTGAAAAGTTCAAGGGGGCCGAATACTTTCGCAAGGCACTGTGTTATATATATATATATATATATATATATATATATATATATATGGGCTTTGCTATGACTAGTACATTTCTATAGTTACAGCTTTGGCAGGCACATTTATGTGGAAAAGTGCTGTTGGTACATTTGTATGGGTACTATTACTATGGCTGCTAATAGATATCGTCCTACTGTATGGCTGCTGTTAGTCCTATAGAAATGAATATCAGAATTATGTATAATTATTTCTGGACACTTCTATGAGGCTGGTACATTTTTGAGCAACTGTATGAGGCTGTTATTGTTATGTTGGAACCCTCTTTAGCATGTGCTATCAGACCGACGCTGCAGTGGCAAATATCTTCATGTAGGCATTAGTGGGAAGGCAGTATTGTAGCTGGGACAGACTGCAAGTCATCAAATTTTAGGTTAGTAAAATGCAATGATCTATAGATAGGTCAGTCCAAATTTATTTCAAAGCTAATTCAGAATGATCTGTGGGATGAAAGTCTACTATATAACTATTAAAAGACATTTTTTATATTTATATCTTTATATAATACAGTGCCCCCTGCCCACAAATACACAAAGTAATATTAAAACTCTTTAATTTCTAATTGGTCAGAAAACACAGGTTTTTTTGCATGCTATGTTTCTAATCCAATAAGGGTGTGTCTTGTGGGAACCCATCCTTAAAGGGTTGTGCCAGTAACGACACAGAATAGGGGCAAATTTGCTGATCGTTGGAGGTTTGATAGCTGGGATGGAGCACTGGTGCAAATGCATGGCCAATTCTCCATTCACTTCATTGAGGACTCCTGAGATTGCTGGGGGTCCCGGCAGTCAGGCCTCATAAAGATTAGACAGTGGTCAGACTGCAGATAGGGGGTAAATTTATTAGTGGTACATTCCCTTTAATGTAAAGTTTAAAAAAAGAAAACTCAACCTTCCTCACCTCCAGATAGGATTTATTCAGACCCATATTTATTGAGCATAACCATCTCATCCTGTATATGAATGGTTTTTAGATTGTTTTGGTTTTCATGTAGCATGGCACCTTTACTAATATGACCATTTTTTATTCTCTTCTCACTGACATTATTTTCTGGCCACTATTTTTAAGAGTTTCTCAAACCCCCAAGAATTAGAAAACTATTGTGGTTTTGACAAGGCCAAACAGTACTATATCAGGGATATCCCACTGAAAGTATCTATTCTGGATTTCTACCTTTCACAGCTGTACAGTATGTTAAAACAATGTTAACAAATATGTGACCCTTGATCCAAACATACTAAGGATTCTTATGTGAGTAGATGGATTGACACCTATTACAGCTCTGTATATAGAACACATTGACACATTCGTTTAACTGTAGTTTTCAAGTTAACAAAGTTTGTGAAAATATGGAAAACACTGTAAAATGCTTTGGGTGAACCGAACATGAGCAGGTCAAGGTAAGAGACATCGCTGCACTAATGCAGAGTACACAAAAGCCTTGTGGTATGCTGGGCTACGAGATTGGCATGCCACCATAATCTAATGTACTGACATCCGGAATGTTCACAAAAATCACTTTGTATTTCATTCTGACAACAGCTTGTTTAGTTTTGTTCTCATTCAAGGTTAAGAGCAGCAGATGAAGTCAAAGCTTTTTGCTGAACACTTATTTTGTGGTTCCACTTAAAGGTATATACATTCATATATTTTAATGGAATTGATTCATCATAGACAATGCCTTTCAGGTTTCAGCCATTGGGTAAGTCAGCCGATGACTCCGGCTCCTGCTTTTGCCTCCTCCTGGCAAACAGCTGATTTGGCTTGGAAAAGCAGCAATTTCCCCTCTAAAAAATATAATATTTCATAGCAGCTATGCAGGGAAACATCAGTCTAACAAAGACAACAATGGTTCAAGCCCCCAAGAACAGACTATAGTTTGTTTTTGTCCGAGTAGCAGTAGACAGCCCATCTTTAATGTCATTTGTCCTAACTTAATAGGACATATGGACATAGTATGTCTTTATGAGACAGCCCCTTAGCAAAACCTCCCAAGTGTCCCTCCTTTGACCCAAGTCCCTCTGCCTCTCTTTGTTTTTTAAATGTCCTTCTTTTGATATTGGAAATAGATATACATTAATAAACTTAACTACATTATTTCAAAAACTATTTGGTCCCTCACGGTATATTAGACACCAGCTTATATAATTTGATGCATTTTAGATCTTAAAATGTCTATATTCAGATACAGAGGCATAATTTATATCTCCTGGGCCCCAATGCAACACCTTTAATGGGGTCCCTACCTATAGTTTGTCATTTAGAATAGCAGTATATCTTATGTGGCAGAGGGACCTTTGGGGCACCCTCTGGGTCCAGGGCCTGATAGCGACTGCTACCGCAGCCCCCCCTACAGCTACAACCCTACACAGCCATCTGTCAGAGCAGAGGGGAGGCATTGTGGTGCAGCGGACTACAGTAAGATAAGGGTGCCCACCGAGCATCACAGCGGATTAAATGTTCACAGCTAAAATCATCCACCGACATAGGTTTAAACAGGTTGCCAAGTCTCCTACAGAATGTAGTGCCCCTTTAAATTTTCTGTTACTCTGAAGTCACACAGCATCATGTTATAAACACTTCAGAGCTATCAGGTTTACAGGTTTTACGTTGTGGTCATTGGCATTGAATGACAGAACTGTATTTGTCATTAGTTATAATGTGGCTGACCAACCTTGAACACTATTCTTAATCTAATAGACCCAAATTCTAGATGTTCTTATATGTTGAAGGCGTTAGAACTCTGCATTTACTTAGCGATATACACCAGTCTTCCGGATTAAAGGAACACGCAAATTTTGGCGTATGTCTCTTTAGTGGAAATAATGTGCGCAATTTTGTGGTACTCTCACTACTTTAAAAATGTGAGCAGAAAAGTAAGTGAAGGATTAGTGGCAGGGGCAGGTTATTTTGCACAATTTATACAAAAATAGTCTTATTATGGTGCAAATCTATACCAGTATAGATTTTTTCTTTTCTGGCACATGGACAGACAGAAAACACACAAAAAATCTATTGAGAAGGATGCACAACTGGTGCATTGTGCAGCAGCCCAATTTAATGTAAGAATGACATATGAAACGCCATCTATAATATACAATACTGCGCAAATGTTTTAAGCAGGGATGGCAAAAATGCTGCAACGTAAGAATAATTTCAGAACTAGACGGGTTAACAGTTTATTTTTGTCATTTAACAGAATGAACAAAAGAGAAATCTAAATCCCATCAATATTCGGTGTGCCCACTCCTAGAAGTGATGATATGGCCCCTAGAACCCTGATCTTAACAACATCCAGTCTGTCTGGGTTAACATGAAGAGTCAGAAGGATTTGAACAAGCCTACATCCACACAAGATCTGTGGGTTAGTTCACCAAGATGTTTGGAACAACTTCCCTGCTGACTTCCTTGAAAAACTGTGTACAAGTGTACCTAGAAGAATCGATGGAAGGCAAAAGGCGGTCACACCAAATATTGATGAGATTTAGATTTCTCTTTTGATCATTCACTTAATTTTCTTAACTGACAAAAACAAACTATTAACACTTCTATTTCTGAAAGCCTTCTTACTCTGCTGCTTTTTTTCATGCCTGCCTAAAACTTTTGCATAATAATAATAATAATACATTTTATTTATATAGCGCCAACATATTCCACAGCACTTTACAAAATGTAGGGTTCAAGTCCAGACAAAAAGATACATTACAGAGAAATAGTCAGTTCACACAGTGGGATTGAGGGCTCTGCTCGCAAGAGTTTACAATCTATGAGATAGTACTATACAGTCATGGCCAAAAGTTTTGAGAATGACACAAATATTATATTTTCACATAATCTGCTGCCCTCTGGTTTTTATGTGTGTTTGTCAGATGTTTTTATCACATACAGAAATATAATTGCATTCATATTATGAGTAACAGAAGCTTATATTGACAGTTAGAATGAGTTAATGCAGCAAGTCAATATTTGCAGTGTTGACCCTTCTTCTTCAGGACCTCTGCAATTCTCCCTGGCATGCTCTCAATCAACTTCTGGACCAAATCCTGACTGATAGCAGTCCATTCTTGCAGAATCAATGCTTTAATTTTGTCTGAATTTGTTGTTTTTTGTTTTTCCACCCGTCTCTTGATGATTGACCACAAGTTCTCAATGGGATTAAGATCTGGGCAGTTTCCAGGCCATGGACCCAAAATCTCTATGTTTTGTTCCCTGAGCCATTTAGTTATCACCTTTGCTTTATGGCAAGGTGCTCCATCATGCTGGAAAAGGCATTGTTGAGCGCCAAACTGCTCTTGGACGGTTGGGAGAAGTTGCTCTTGGAGGACATTCTGGTACCATTCTTTATTCATGGCTGTGTTTTTAGGCAAGACTGTGAGAGAGCCGATTCCCTTGGCTGAGAAGCAACCCCACACATGAATGGTTTCAGGATGCTTTACAGTTGGCATGAGACAAGACTGGTGGTAGCGCTCACCTCTTCTTCTCCGAATAAGCTGTTTTCCAGATGTTCCAAACAATCGAAAAGGGGATTCATCAGAGAAAATGACTTTACCCCAGTCCTCAGCAGTCCACTCCCTGTACCTTTTGCAGAATATCAGTCTGTCCCTGATGTTTTTTCTGGAGAGAAGTGGCTTCTTTGCTGCCCTCCTTGAGACCAGGCCTTGCTCCAAGAGTCTCCGCCTCACAGTGCGTGCAGATGCACTCACACCTGCCTGCTGCCATTCCTCAGCAAGCTCTGCACTGCTGGTAGCCCTATCCCGCAGCTGAAACACTTTTAAGAGACGGTCCTGCCGCTTGCTGGTCTTTCTTGTGCGCCCTGGAGCCTTTTTGGCACCAATGGAACCTTTCTCCTTGAAGTTCTTGATGATGCGATAGATTGTTGACTGAGGTGCAATCTTTCTAGCTGCAATACTCTTCCCAGTTAGGCCATTTTTGTGCAGTGCAATGATGACTGCACGTGTTTCTTTAGAGATAACCATGGTTAACAGAAGAGAAACAATGATGGCAAGCACCAGCCTCCTTTTAAAGTGTCCAGTGGTGTCATTCTTACTTAATCATGACATATTGATCTCCAGCCCTGTCCTCATCAACACCCACACCTGTGTTAATGGAGCAATCACTGAAACGATGTTAGGTGGTCCTTTTAAGGCAGGGCTGCAATGATGTTGAAATGTGTTTTGGGGGATAAAGTTCATTTTCTAGGCAAATATTGACTTTGCAAGTAATTGCTGTTAAGCTGATCACTCTTTATAACATTCTGGATATATGCAAATTGCCATTAGAAAAACTGAAGCAGTAGACTTTGTAAAAATTAATATTTGTATCATTCTCAAAACTTTTGGCCATGACTGTACATGTAGATAACGATATACTATTTTAGTATATTTAATATCTCAATAGGACCTTTATCACACAATAGTATTTTGTAAGCCAAACCCAGGAGTTGAATGAGAAAACATAAAAAAGAGATTTGCACCTCTTAGTGCTTTGGACCTATTTTTGGCTTATAAACACTAATGCAAAATAATGACCAAAATACAAGTGTGAAAGCAGCTAAAGTTGTTATTTTCACCTTTACCAATGTCGCTTTAACCACTACTCCTAATTAAAGCATTCAGGAAAGTAGCGGCATACAGAAAATTACAAGGGTCAGTGTCAGGCAAGCAGATCACCTTGTGTTAACCAGATTCATAGTTTCAGTTGTTTACTTCAGACATATGTATTAGACGTTCTAAAGGCTGGCTTCCTGTTAACTTTAGCTACAGATTATACATAAGGCTTTCTTTTTTATTTTTTTTATAGATATGCTGAATAAATCAATTGAAATAGTCTCCAAAGTAAGGCTGAGGCCCCCCGTTGCAGAAATACTGCTTTTTTTTGTTGCAGATTTTGCTGTTTTTTTTTTTGAGCCAAAGCCAAGAGTGGATCGAGCAGAAGAGAGAAGTATAAGAGCTTCCTAGATATTTGCCATTCCTTATGTAGCCACAACTATGCTTGGCTCAAAAAAATGCAGCAAAATCTACAACAAAAAAGCGGCATTTCTGCAACGCGGGGCCCTAGCCTAAAGATGGTCAACCATCAGATTGGTATTTGCCTGTTGATATTCTTATTCTGAAACCATTTGCATATGGGCCTCCCCCTTTTATGATATACCAGCTTTCCAATGTATTTTGCAGTATGGCAGCCAGAAGTCACTTCTCTTAATTCACAAGAGCTTTACTGTGGGCAAACTCTAATGCTGGGCGGTATGTTCTGGATTCTAAGGATACCCCAGCTCAACTCAATGACCGATTAAGTATAAAGCTCTGAGCAGGTCAATGAACCTCCTCCATGCCAAAATATTCTTTACTGGACACAGTTCCTTAGAATGTCATTGTACGCCGCAGCATTGAAAATGAAGTAAGGTGGCTCAAATACTACAAAATGAAACAGCTGGAGCCTCTCTCCTTTCATCCTCCAAACCCAGATTAGCTTACTAGATAGTGGAGAAGATCCATCACTTCAGACTGCTCTAGAGTCCACTCCAGATGATGCTTGCCACTGCACATGAATGAGTTCAGGCTTGTGTGCTGTTTATAAGCCATAGAAATCCAATCAAAAATCTTACAATGAAGCATCGTATTGATGTTGGTTCTGCACTTGGCTGCCCAGAGTATTGAGCTTGTACAGCTGGCTGTGCTTGGCTTCTATATAGGTTTTTACATCACAATAAACACCCCATTAACCAACCAATGCCATGTGGTCACCAGGGTGGACACAGAAAGATGTGGGCCCTTGGGCAATAAAAATGTGTGGGCTCTTTTCCAATAAGACACCTGCAAATCACATCTTATATTCACATAGAATGTTTTTCCCACACAACAGATGGATACTTAGAGCAACCTTGGCAGATAAGGATAAAAAATGGATTGATGGTACCATCCCTTGTGATCTAGGGTAGTGAAGGGGTTTATGGATATATTCCTGGTGTTCTAAGACAGTGTAGGGGTTAATGGTAATATTCATGGTGTTTTATGCTGTAGAAGGGGTTAATAAAAAAAGTTGTCTTATGGGTGATACATGTAATCTATATAAGAATGTGTAAAGTGTGAGAGGGCATACAGCATACTTGTTTTAATGAGGATTTGTCAACAGTTCTGAAAAGCCCAGTCTGATAGGTGTTGTCTCCCTGAGTATTTTGGTGTTCTGTGCATCCAAATCCCTTCAGGCGTTCCAAAGACAGAAATCTTTTTAATGTTGATGCAAATTAGGGTATACTAGCCAAGTGGGTGGTAACACTGTGGTTTCTCTGTGGGCGGGGTCTCTGCGCACTCTATGTCATGTAGTGAGACACCCTAGTTCAGTGATGGCGAACCTTTTAGAGACCGAGTGCCCAAACTGCAACCCAAAACCCACTAAATTATCGCAAAGTGCCAGCACGGAAATTTAACCTTAAATTAACCAGAATCTATTTTATAGTGACCGTGCAATGTTATTACAGCCTGTAATAATATCACATGTCTGCTATAAAACAGATACCGTGTGATATAAATAGTGAAGGGCCCCATACAGTACAATGTGCTCTGAAGTGGCCTCCAGACAATATTATATGCTCCAGAATGGCCCCCACACAGTATTATATGGTTCAGAGTGGCCCCCACTCAGTATTATATGCTCCACAGAGGCCCCCGCAGAGTATTATATGCTCCACTTTGGGCCCCCACCCACCCATATGCTTCACAATAAGCCCCCCCCACACAGTAGTATATGCTTTACAGTGGGCCCCCACACAGTAATATATGCTTCACAGTGGGGCCCCACACAGTAGTTTATGCTTCATGGTGTCCCCCATACAGTATTAGATGCTTCAGCGTCCCCCCACACAGTATTAGATGCTTCAGTGTCCCCCATACAGTATTAGATGCTTCAGTGTCCCCCATACAGTAGTATATGCTTGTGTCCCCCCCATACAGTATTGGATGCTTCAGTGTCCCCCACACAGTAGTATATACTTCAGTGTCCCCCATACATTATTAGATGCTTCAGTGTCCCCCACACAGTATTAGATGCTTCAGTGTCCCCCATACAGTATTAGATGCTTCAGCGTCCCCCATACAGTATTAGATGCTTCAGCGTCCCCCATACAGTATTAGATGCTTCAGTGTCCCCATACAGTATTAGATGCTTCAGTGTCCCCCACACAGTATTAGATGCTTCAGTGTCCCCCACACAGTATTAGATGCTTCAGTGTCCCCCACACAGTATTAGATGCTTCAGTGTCCCCCATACAGTATTAGATGCTTCAGCGTCCCCCATACAGTATTAGATGCTTCAGTGTCCCCCATACAGTATAAGATGCTTCAGTGTCCCCCATACAGTATTAGATGCTTCAGTGTCCCCCCCATACAGTATTAGATGCTTCAGTGTCCCCCGTACAGTATTAGATGCTTCAGTGTCCCCCACACAGTATTAGATGCTTCAGTGTCCCCCATACAGTATAAGATGCTTCAGTGTCCCCCATACAGTATTAGATGCTTCAGTGTCCCCCATACAGTATTAGATGCTTCAGTGTCCCCCACACAGTATTAGATGCTTCAGTGTCCCCCATACAGTAGTATATGCTTGTGTTCCCCCCCATACAGTATTAGATGCTTCAGTGTCCCCCAAACAGTATTAGATGCTTCAGTGTCCCCCATACAGTAGTATATGCTTCAGTGTCCTCCATACATTATTAGATGCTTCAGTGTCCCCCACACACAGTATTAGATTCTTCAGTGTCCCCCACACAGTATTAGATGCCTCAGTGTCCCCCACACACAGTATTAGATGCTTCAGTGTCCCCCACACAGTATTAGATGCTTCAGTGTCCCCCCCCACACAGTAGTATATGCTTCAGTGTCCCCCCCCCACACAGTATAAGATGCTTCAGTGTCCCCCATACAGTATTAGATGCTTCAGTGTCCCCCACACAATATTAGATGCTTCAGTGTCCCCCACACAGTATTAGATGCTTCAGTGTCCCCCATACAGTATTAGATGCTTCACAGTGTTCCCCATACAGTATTAGATGCTTTAGTGTCCCCCATACAGTATTAGATGCCTCGGTGTCCCCCCCCCCACACAGTATTAGATGCTTCAGTGTCCCCCATACAGTATTAGATGCTTCAGTGTCCCCCACACAGTATTAGATGCTTCATTGTCCCTCACAGAGTATTAGATGCTTCAGTGTCCCCCATACAGTATTAGATGCTTCAGTGTCCCCCACACAGTATTAGATGCTTCACAGTGTTCCCCATTCAGTATTAGATGCTTCAGTGTCCCCCATACAGTATTAGATGCCTCGGTGTCCCCCCCCACACAGTATTAGATGCTTCAGTGCCCCCCCACACAGTATTAGATGCTTCAGTGTCCCCCACACAGTATTAGATGCTTCAGTGTCCCCCACACAGTATTAGATGCTTCAGTGTCCCCCATACAGTATTAGATGCTTCAGTGTCCCCCACACAGTATTAGATGCTTCACAGTGTTCCCCACACAGTATTAGATGCTTCAGTGTCCCCCATACAGTATTAGATGCTTCAGTGTCCCCCACACAGTATTAGATGCTTCAGTGTCCCCCATACAGTATTAGATGCTACAGTGTCCCCCATACAGTATTAGATGCTTCAGTGTCCCCCATACAGTATTAGATGCTTCAGTGTCCCCCATACAGTATTAGATGCTTCACAGTGTTCCCCATTCAGTATTAGCTGCTTCAGTGTCCCCCACACAGTATTAGATGCTTCAGTGCCCCCCCACACAGTATTAGATGCTTCAGTGTCCCCCATACAGTATTAGATGCTTCAGTGTCCCCCACACAGTATTAGATGCTTCAGTGTCCCCCATACAGTATTAGATGCTTCAGTGTCCCCCATACAGTATTAGATGCTTCAGCGTCCCCCATACAGTATTAGATGCTTCAGCGTCCCCCATACAGTATTAGATGCTTCAGTGTCCCCCATACAGTATAAGATGCTTCAGTGTCCCCCATACAGTATTAGATGCTTCAGTGTCCCCCATACAGTATAAGATGCTTCAGTGTCCCCCAAACAGTATTAGATGCTTCAGTGTCCCCCATACAGTAGTATATGCTTCAGTGTCCTCCATACATTATTAGATGCTTCAGTGTCCCCCACACACCGTATTAGATGCTTCAGTGTCCCCCACACAGTATTAGATGCCTCAGTGTCCCCCATACAGTATTAGATGCTTCAGTGTCCCCCACACAGTATTAGATGCTTCATTGTCCCTCACAGAGTATTAGATGCTTCAGTGTCCCCCATACAGTATTAGATGCTTCAGTGTCCCCCACACAGTATTAGATGCTTCACAGTGTTCCCCATTCAGTATTAGATGTTTCAGTGTCCCCCATACAGTATTAGATGCCTCGGTGCCCCCCCCCCCCCACACAGTATTAGATGCTTCAGTGCCCCCCCCCCACACAGTATTAGATGCTTCAGTGCCCCCCCCCCCCACACAGTATTAGATGCTTTAGTGTCCCCCACACAGTATTAGATGCTTCAGTGTCCCCCATACAGTATTAGATGCTTCAGTGTCCCCCACACAGTATTAGATGCTTCACAGTGTTCCCCACACAGTATTAGATGCTTCAGTGTCCCCCACACAGTATTAGATGCTTCAGTGTCCCCCATACAGTATTAGATGCTTCAGTGTCCCCCACACAGTATTAGATGCTTCACAGTGTTCCCCACACAGTATTAGATGCTTCAGTGTCCCCCATACAGTATTAGATGCTTCAGTGTCCCCCACACAGTATTAGATGCTTCAGTGTTCCTCACACAGTATTAGATGCTTCAGTGTCCCCCACACAGTATTAGATGCTTCACAGTGTTCCCCACACAGTATTAGATGCTTCAGTGTCCCCCACACAGTATTAGATGCTTCAGTGTCCCCCATACAGTATTAGATGCTTCAGTGTCCCCCACACAGTATTAGATGCTTCTGTCCCCCACACAGTATTAGATGCTTCAGTGTTCCCCACACAGTATTAGATGCTTCAGTGTCCCCCATACAGTATTAGATGCTTCACAGTGTTCCCCATTCAGTATTAGATGCCTCGGTGCCCCCCCCCACACACAGTATTAGATGCTTCAGTGTCCCCCCCCCCACAGTATTAGATGCTTCAGTGTCCCCCATACAGTATTAGATGCTTCAGTGTCCCCCATACAGTATTAGATGCTTCATTGTCCCCCACACAGTATTAGATGCTTCAGTGTCCCCCACACAGTATTAGATGCTTCAGTGTCCCCCGCACAGTATTAGATGCTTCAGTGTCCCCCACACAGTATTAGATGCTTCAGTGTCCCCCGCACAGTATTAGATGCTTCAGTGTTCCCCACACAGTATTAGATGCTTCACAGTGTTCCCCATTCAGTATTAGATGCTTCAGTGTCCCCCATACAGTATTAGATGCCTCGGTGTCCCCCCCCCCCACACAGTATTAGATGCTTCAGTGCCCCCCCCCACACAGTATTAGATGCTTCAGTGTCCCCCACACAGTATTAGATGCTTCACAGTGTTCCCCACACAGTATTAGATGCTTCAGTGTCCCCCACACAGTATTAGATGCTTCAGTGTCCCCCACACAGTATTAGATGCTTCAGTGTCCCCCACACAGTATTAGATGCTTCAGTGTCCCCCATACAGTATTAGATGCTTCACAGTGTTCCCCATTCAGTATTAGATGCTTCACAGTGTTCCCCATTCAGTATTAGATGCCTCGGTGTCCCCCCCACACACAGTATTAGATGCTTCAGTGTCCCCCCCCCCCACAGTATTAGATGCTTCAGTGTCCCCCATACAGTATTAGATGCTTCATTGTCCCCCACACAGTATTAGATGCTTCAGTGTCCCCCACACAGTATTAGATGCTTCAGTGTCCCCCATACAGTATTAGATGCTTCAGTGTCCCCCCACACAGTAGTTTATGTTACTTACCTTGCCCCACGAAGATCTGCAGTCCCACGAAGAGCGTCCTCCTCCTTCTTCTGTTCACAGGCGCTGATAAATGACGTCATCGCGCCTGCGTCGGGGCAGAGTTCACACTCTGCAGTCAGTGTAGGCCGTGGCTCCGCGGACCGCGGCCTACAGTGACAGCTTTCAGTTGTATGTACATTTTCACATACAGCTGAAAGAAGCGATCGCTCACTAACCGGGAATCCTAGACCGGATTCCCCGTTAGTGAGCGATCATGGCGACAGCGCGCGTGCTAACTCAGAGGGCTCTGCGTGCCCTCTCTGGCACGCGTGCCATAGGTTCGCCATCACGGCCCTAGTTTGTATCAACGTTAAAAGGGCTTATATCTTTGGAATGGAATGGCTGAACAGATTTGGATAAACAAAACACTAAAATGCTCAGGGTGACAGAGCCTATCAGATGGTTTATGCCATTAAGACTTTCTTTAAAACCATATGGGGCCAATGTGGGCCCCAGCCCAGGCTGCACAGGCTATATGTCCACATCTGGGTCAAACCAGCAGTTAGAAGTGGTCCCCATAGTTTTCCAACCGTGTAGTCAGGGTCGGACTGGCCCACCGGGGAACCAGTGAATCCACCGGTGGGCCCCGAGCCCCGACTATTAGTCCTCATGTCATGGGGGCCCGATCGGGATCCTGACCATCCCGATCGGGATCCTGACCATCCCGATCGGGCCCCTGACCAGAGGCGTAACGATCGCGGTTGCAGGGGGTGCGACCGCGACCGGGCTCAGCGGGGTATGGGACCCGCGGCCAGCTGGAGATGGCCGAGCCCCGGACCATTATGATAGCGGTCGGGGAAACCTGGTTCCCCGACCGCTATACATACTGTTATTGGAAAGGGGCCCTAGCATATTGAAGGCCCCTTTCCAATAGATGGCAGGGCAGGGGAGGTGACTCAAAATAATAAACACATATTCTCACCTCTCCTGGGCACAGCGTCCTCTCCGGCGCTCCTCCGTCATGACTGAGGCCTGTGATTAGGCCCCAGCGGTCACATGGGGCGCGGCTGCGTAATGACGTCAGTGCGCCTCCACGTGACCACTGAGGCCCAATCACAGGCCTCAGCAGCGACGTCGGAAAAGGGCCTGAAGACGCTGAAGACAGCAGGATGGAGCGAGGATGCCAAGGAAAGGTAAAGCAAGGTGAGTATGAATGTTTGTTATTTTTAGTCACTTCCCCTGGGCCTCCGATTATTATACTCTGGGGTATGAGGAGACCCCAGAGTATAATAATAGCACTGAAGCAGAGGGGGGCTATTGGGCGCATATAATACAGGGTGGGGGCCACTGTAGAGCTTATAATACTGGGTGGGGGCCACTGTGGATCTTATAATACTGGGTGGGGGCCACTGTAGAGAGCATATAATACTGGGTGGGGGCCACTGTAGAGCTTATAATACTGGGTGGGGGTCACTGTGGAGTTTATACTCCATACAGTGGCTCCTTCATTTTTTTTTAAATTACGCCGGAGCAGGTGAAAAAAACAAAACAAAACAAAAAAACCCCCAAACTTTCTCTCCTGTCCCCAGTGTCTCCCAGCGCAGTTCGGTCCTGCAGTTCTGTTGTTTTCTTCCAGCTGAAGTTCCCCCTGCACATGACTACCTGTGACGTCATGTGACCCCTGAGGCCAATCAGCGGCCTAAGGGAAGGGACCTGGGACGTCACAGCCAGTGAGGACTTCCGGCAAAAAGAAGACAGCGGAGCTGCAGGACCGGACCGTGCTGGGAGGACACCGGAGACAGGTGAATATGTTTAGTGTGGTTTTTTTTGTTTTTTTTTGGGGGGGGGGGGGGAGTAGGGGGGATTCACCTCCCCCGGACTAATTATTAAAAAAGAAAAATATTATACTGGACAACCTCTTTAAAGTGTGGCGCATTAGGGGGGCCCTGGGGGGTATATTAAAGGGGTTGTCCAGGCATAATTTGTTATGGTTTATCCTCAGGATAGGCCATAGATACCTCATCTGTAGGGGGCTGATCCCGGATCAATCAGCTGTACGGAGCCACTTCTGATGCCCGTCCTGTACACAATACAGGGCCAGAAGCAGAAAGCTCTGTCTACTGTATATTAGCCGGGCACCTTCACTGCATCTCAGCACTTATTGAAGTCAGTAGAAGCTGAGCTGCAGTGAAGGCGCCGGGCTGCTATACAGCGGATGGAGCTTTCTGCTTCCGGCCCTGTGTTGTGTACAGAACGGGCTCCGGAAGTGGCTCTGAACAGTTGATGGAGCCATGTGTCAGCGCCCTACCAATCAGGTATTTATGGCCTATTCTGAGCATATGCCATAAAAAAGATTAACCCTGGACAACCCCTTTAATATGCCCCACACAGTTTCATGTCCCCCCCACAGGATGTTAGCCCCCATCACTGCTCCCACACAATATAATGACCACATCACTGTTCCCCATACAGTATGGGGGACCAGTGAAGAGGCCACTATGTGGGGGGACCAGTGAAGTGACCATAGAAATATTTGGCCCAGACAACCCCTTAAAATAGGTTGTCCATAAACTGGAGCGACCACTGTGTCAGTCGCCAGGGAGGTGTAAAAATAAGAAAATTTTTTAAAAAAAGCATACTCACCTGTCCCCAGCGCCCCGATGTCCCCTGCCTGTGTCTGTTCGGTCTCATAGCAGCGCCTCATTTCTGGAAATCCTGTACCTAATTGGTCTTAGCGATCACATGAGGTGCAGGACTCCCAGCAAGGAGTCGCCGGCACGAGACTGAATAGACACTGACAGCGAACAACGGAGCGCTGGGGACAGGCGAGTATGCTATTTAATTTACTTATTTTTTACTTTACACCTCCCGCCACCTACATTGGTTGCTCCAATGCCTGGACAACCTCTTTAAAGGATTTATCCATCTTTCTAATATTGATGGCCTGTCCTTAGGATAGGCCATCAATATTACATCTGCTATGAAACAACAGCCAGGACCTCTGCAGATCAGCTTTTCCAGGACAGTGCGGCTACAGGTAAAGGTAACAATTCTCGGAGCCATGCTGCTTACTTGCCATACAAGGTGTAGCAGTAGGTTTAGGTAGTGCAGTGGTGCACATGGTATAGTGGTTGAGCAGCGTGGCTCCCAACATGTTATTACCTTTAGCCGCCCTGTCTCGGTACCGCTGATCTGCAGGGGTCCTGATGGTGGGCCCCTAGAAACAATTCCACTGCTGGGCCCTAGACATCCCAGTCCGACACTGCGTGTAGTGTATGTGCGTATCTTGCCTAGCATTAGGATTTTACACTTGTAGCTCCCTGGAAAATGTTTCTCTTATATAAAATACACGATAGTCAGTCTTGTTACTTGTTTTCTATTGAAACAGATTTTGTCTTTTTCACTTAATATAGTGCTTGATCTTACGTGGTGGCTGTTTTATTTGTTTTAGATTTCAGAGACATATGCCTTCCTTCCCAGAGAAGCTGTGACAAGATTTCTAATGAGCTGCTCAGAGTGTCAGAAAAGAATGCACTTAAATCCAGATGGAGGCGAACACAAAGGTAAGGAAGACTGTGTATTAAGGACAAACACTTACTAGGTTACTGTTTTACCAACATTATATGCATATAGGATCTGTGTACATCTGTAGCTTATTACACTGTATTGGAACAGACATGTATGGAAGAGTGGTGGAAGGATTAGTGTAGGACCAAAGAGAAGTTTTACATATCCTCAGCATAGCTGCTGTAATGCGTTACATATGATTTATATAAAGGTCTCTGGATGGTGCTAATTCTTTAAGAAACAAATAGAAATCTAAAGGTTGTCTGCCACCTCCGCTAAGCATATTCATCTGTCACCACCATGTTACAGTGATGCACAACATACCTTTGTTATATATGTCACTTTTGTAGATTGGGAGAAACAACAATTTGGTATGCAAATGAGGCAAGTGGTGCACTGGGGGCGGGCCTTTACACAATATAAACTAAAACTAGACAGTCTTAAACTGGATGAGATTTATTACTGATGGTGGATGATAATTCTGGTGTATCTTTATATTCTGCCATCCTACTGTCCAATACTACCTATTAGCTGGTGTTATGTGCAGCACAAATTATGCCAATTTTTTGGCACACAATATCACATCTTAAACACAGCACCCTTTTTAGCAAGCACATCCCTTTTCTGATAAGCCCCGCCTTTCTGTCAGGCAAGGTGAAGACAGTATATAAAACAGTTTATAGGAGAATTAGGCAACAAAAACATGTTTTTCAAGCAATAATAAAGGTGGGCTAAGGCATGGATGCAAGTTTTTGGTACAAGTTTTGTCAAAATTCTTCTGCCTGCTGAGCAAAGGTAAAAATAATGTTTGTGAACTTTCCAAGCACTCATCACATAGTAAACTATCAAGCAGAAACACTTGGGGTACAAAAGTCACACACAAGTCATATGACTTCAGCTTTTACTTGGCAGCTACTATTTATGCTATTGTGTGACAAAACTCTGTATAGACTTCTTTGTGATAAGAAGTAAATACAATTAACACTAATAATAATGTATGAAAATAATCACATATGTTAGCTAACTAGGCTTAAATATCTTTTCCTATAGATAATGGTAAACCACCCACACTGGTAACCAGCATGATCGACTACAATATGCCAATTACAATGGCTTACATGAAGCACATGAAACTACAGCTCTTAAATTCTCAACAAGATGAGGTAAGTCATTCTATGGATCACAGTAAAGTCTTTCATGGCATTCAAATATCCCTTAAAGTGGTTTTCTCGTACTATAATATTGATGACATATCTTTGGTATAGATCATGAGTATCAGATCCGCGGAGGTCTGACACATGGTATCCTTTGCTGTTTGGACAATGCTCTGCTTCACATAGCTTTTTTACAATGGAACTGAGCTACAATATCAAGGAAAGTCTCAGAAAGACGCTGTGATCTCTTTAACTGATTGGTAAAAGTCCCAAGTGTTGGACCCCGACTGGTCTGATATTAATGACCTATCCTATCATAATGCTGGATATCCCCTTTAACTCTATCTATCTCTCTATCAATCTATCCAATATATTTTTCATACTGCAGTACTCTTATCAGATGACGCAGTGTCTTACATATCAACTCTGGGTTTGTCTGCAGGATGAAAGTTCTATAGAAAGTGATGAATTTGATATGAGCGACTCCACCAGGATGTCAGCTGTGAACTCTGACCTCAGTTCTAACCTTGAAGAAAGGATGCAGAGTCCCCAGAATGTTCACAGTCAGCAAGATGGTAAGTATTTCATATATGCTCATTCTATAATTTGGAAGGTAGTCCCATTGTTTTGTATAAATAGGAGAATTCAATTACTTTGGTCACATTGATGGTTGTTTCCAGTACAAGGCCATTGGTTATAATGATAATGCATACATGGTTGTTTGGTTGTAGGTAAACTTTACACATCTTCTGCATATTTTTAGTGATTATTACCATGAGATGTGTCCCTCTCTTACATACTAATTGCCGGATTATTCCATATGAGGGGCAGACTGTTCTACCATAAATACTAATTCTTCCTTGTGAGGTATTTCTTTATATTGTGTAGCAGAAACTTATTACATAGAAGAAGGCAGACATGGTCAGGAGGTTCAATTGTGTGTCAGCCAGTGCCAGAGTGCTCAAGAAGTGTTTTATGATCACTGGAATGATGTTATGGTGTTAGATTCAGAACTTAGGTATTCAGTGAATCCCAGCACCAGACAGATTGAATCTAATGGCAAAAACAGCGCCGAGCGTCCGGCGTCCTACAACCACACCGCTCTCGACCCACAGAGGGCTTCACCAGAGCCTCTGAAGGTGGGGATGGACTTGATACTACTGCCGGCCGAGGCAGACCAGCCGGAGAGCGCAGGACGCACAACGCACCACAAGCCCCAGCACTCCCAGACACCAAAATCACTTACCAGAATTTGTCCAAGGATCAGGTAGAGATGCTGAGGGTGTAGAAAGCTGCTGTGGTCAGGAGCCAGGAGATGGCAGCAGAGTGATGAGAGTAGTCGTCCAAGCCGGTTTGTTATCATGAGGTCAACGCAGTACCGAGGGTTAATTCAGAAGAGTAGTCAGGGAAGCGGGGTTGTTAACAGGAGAGCAGAGTGGAGCCAAAACAGTGATCAGGGAGCCGAAGTCTAGAAACAAGCCAAGGTCACAACAGGAAATCCGTAGGTACAGGTTCAGGAGGTAAGGCAGAGCCAGGGAAAGGTATGGAGAGGTCGGATAGGGCACACGAGACAGGAGAGAGCTAACATCCAGGGTTAACTGAATAGCCAGCACTGCATGTGAGCAGAAGTGACCATTAAATAGGTCTGGACCGGTAGGTCCAATTAACCCCCCACCTGGAAGAGACCAAGTTTCCCAGCTCATATCAGGAGCGGACCGGCAATCGCCGAACGGCCGGTGAGGAGGCTCTGGCACCACTCCTGACAAATGATTTTTGGTGCCAGTTGGTAAAATACTTAAACACCTAGCCTGTGCTATCATCTAGGATGTGGGCAGCAAAAAAATAGGTAAATCAGTTCGGCCATCCTGTATTGTTAAATGGCTAGTGTTCTTTCACTTAGTGTTTTCTTATGTATATCTATCCTTATGGATAGATGGACTGTTTCATTGCCTCTATGGGACAGTTATATTAACCTGTCATTGGGCTTTATTGTACTTTTTGAGTCTTTATACTGTAAATCTGGCCAAATTTTTTAGATAGCTGTCACCTGAATACTCATTTTCTGATACTCATTTCTCACGACTACCCCCCATACACACATAGACTTGGCTAGGACGATCAGGTATATGAAGTAGACAGTAAGTTACTGACAGACTCCTCTGGTGACAGTTCATCTTCCCTAAGAATAAAAGCATCACACACATTGAAATCCAGCAGCCTATTCTTACTTTCCAAAGATATCTGCTGAAAGGGGAAATTGGGGATACCCCCATGTACACTAGATGGTCAGCTGGTCACAACAAAATTGGCAGGTTCGGCTGACATTAATCTAATGCATAAAAGGCATTTTTAGGGATCAGCATATTGATGGCTGTTCCTTAGTACTGGCTATTAATATAAGATCAGTAGGATCCAGCTCTTGGTACTTGTTGAAGGAGCTGCGACACTCACACAAGTGCTGCAGTCTTTTCAATGATTTCCCAGGTCCATCCACCCAAACAAATGTTCTATACCTAGTTGAAGCAGTGCAGGGAAATGCAGGTTTGTTCTATTCACTTGAATGAGACAAAGCTATAATATCTTGTACCACTGCTATTATATGTAAAGTATGCAGGTAGACAGACTGAGGCTAGCCATGTCGAGACCACAGCACTCACTTGCGAACCACAACTCTTTCAGATAGCTGATGGGTGGAAGGAGGTGTCGAGGTCTATTTACACATGTAAATTGTGGTAAGAAAACTACAGTGCTTCTCTCCATGGCAGGATGGCTGTATATTTACCTAAACTAAAATGATATGAATATGGAGATAAAATCCTGGATGCACACTCTCCGCCATAGCGCCTCTGCCTATATTAGTTTTCTAAACCTCTATTTGAATTAGCTTGGGAAACTGTATGACCTTAAATGAAAAGCAGCGTACAGTAAGTCGATGAGAAGACATTGATCGCTGTCATGGTAACAGTCATCTCTTGAAGTTTGACACACTTTGCTCAGAATAAGATATCTTTTTACATAACAGAGTAGAAATCAGTCTGTAAATATTATCACAAAGTGTTTCACTACCAGAGCGTCGACTTTCCCCAGCTGAGGTTTCTTGATAGTTAGTAGATTCTAATGGCTGTATAAAGTATTATTGATGTGGTTGTGCTGAAAGGTGACTGATAAGTTTCTGTCTTTTCTTGTATTGCATTTTTAAAATTTTTATTTGAAGTTGTTTTCTGATTTTATTAACCACAATGCACATGAAGTGATATCATTTACACTGGAAATTGGAAGGTATATGTTTACTGGTAAGTGTAGTAATGCCCTTAGATTTATTTGGGACTATATAACGTTCTTCGTCTGCTACAACCTCTGTAGTTTAAGGCAGCTGAGCCCCCCTTCAACCCTTGAAAGTCGCACTGATGATGTATTCTTCAGGCATGAATTTCCTGTAAACAGTAAAAGAACAGTTTAGCCATCTTTACCCAGAAGATTAGTAGGGTGCAGCAAATGGCAAGACCAATAAGGACATTGTTACAATTATATCACCTCTTAGTACATAGGTTTCCTGTTAATAGTTGGGTGGTAATAGACTGTATCAACACAATCATAATACTCCATTAGACTCCAGCTTCAATGCTGAAAACAATAGACTAGTGGTTGGACCGCTACCTTTGTGGATACAGATTACTTTGCCACAGTGCCTGTATCTGCACATTTTGTACTCCACTCCTACAATGTAAGTGCCCTGTATGAATGACCACCACTCTATTAACTTCTGTGGTTCTGACAGTCCCATACAAGTGAATGGAGTGGTTGGATTGTATGTGCAGCATTGCTCTGTTCATGTAGGGGACTTAGGGACCCCTGTTCGCTTCATCACTGGAAGTCCCAGCAGCCAGACCCCAGAAATCAGACACTTTTGTTCTTAGACCATAAGGAACAAATACTTTCTCATTATCCTCCTGTCCTCTGCCATGTAAGGAAAGGTCCCGCTGGTTATACCATATAGACCTCCTAGGCTACCTCTAGGTGGTTAACTGAGGTTGGAAATTCCATCTGCCTGCAGGTTGTAAATTAGAATGAGGCAATGTGAAGAGTGACAGCGACGCTGCAGGGCTCTGATGGATTTGAGCAGTGGTCTAGTAATGGCTGCTCTGTAAGTGCCTAAAACATGTTATTTTCATTATAATACTTCACCAGTCCCATCATCCCATCTTGGAGGTCCTGCTGCATCAGGATTGTGCACATCTTTGCGCTTTTCAGCTATTTGGCATTCAAGGGTGAATTTAAGAGTGGGGGTCTGGCAGCATAATGGAAGTGTCATGAATATTACATGTATAGTCAAGCTGGTGAGAACAGGGCACAGAAACAGTGCAAACCATGGAGAATTTACACCATATGCGAAAGGTGGTGCAGAAATTGTATATGCTTTTGTAAAATTCACTTATTAGGGGAATGAGATAACATTGTAGGTATATCAGAACGTGGACGTCTGCCTGTAAATTTGAGGTTATTAGAGTAGCTATAAGCAGTGGCGTAACTAGGAATGGCTGGGCCCCAAGGTGAACATTTGTCATGGGGCTCCTGCACACAGTATTATGCCCCATAGTGGCCCCTGCACACAGTATTATGCCCCATTTTGGACCACCCATGAACAATTATTATAGTATAATAACAAGTATAATGATCGAAGACCCAGGGGGGGATACAAACAAAAAAAAAAAAAACAATGTTACCTATCTCTTCCTGTCTCCAATGCACTCCACTTCCCTCACCTCCCCTGGGCCTCCGATCATTATACTCTGGGGTCTGAAAAGACGCTGGAGTATAATGATAGCAGTGTTTGTGGGGTTCGCGGCCTCACTTACCGATCCCCACTCCTGCTCACAGTCACCTCCGCCTCTGCAGAATGGGAAGCGCAGGCGGCCGTGACCAGGAACGGGGATTGGTAAGTAAATAGGGCCCGTTACCTGCTGGGGTTACTCCAGGTAACAGCCTATTTAAAAAAAAAAAAAAAAAAAAAAAGCATCGGGCCCTTCGGGCCCCCGAATGTCCCAGACCCTGTGTCAGCCACTACCGCAGCTACCTCGGTAGTTACGCCCCTGGCTAAAAGATTAGAGCTATGCAAGTGTTGAGCAGTGCATGTGCGATGAATACGGAGAGGTGGAAAAGCTGCAGCCAGATTCCAATACACATCTCAAGTTTATGGCCAGCCTAAGACTAGAGAGTTGCAGCAGATATATCATAGTGGCAGGGGCGTAAATACAGGGGTAGCAGCCGCTACCACAAACCCCACAAACACTGCTATTGTTATACTCTGGGGCCTTTTCAGACCCCAGAGTATAACGATCGGGGGCCCAGGGGTGGTGAGAGAACATAAAAAACACTGTCACTTACCTCTCCGGCGCTCGGACAGGCTTTGGGCCTGCTTAGTGACGTCCCAGACGTCACCCAACGTCATTATATGTCTCGACGCCGGCCTGGCTCATGCGAGATCTTGTCCAACATTGAAGATGGCCGAAGTACCGCATGGGAGTGCATCGGAGCCAGGGAGAGGTAAGTAGCATTGTTTTTTATGTTTGTATCCTCCCCTGGGTCTCCGATCATTATACTCTGGGATCTCAGTATAATAATCGTTCATGTGTGGTCCACTATGGGGTATAATACTGTGTGCAGGGACCACTATGGGGCATGATACTGTGTGCAGGGGCCACTATGGGGCATGATACTGTGTGCAGGGGGCACTATGGGGCATGATACTGTGTGCAGGGGCCACTATGGGGCATGATACTGTGTGCAGGGGCCACTATGGGGCATGATACTGTGTGCAGGGGGCACTATGGGGCATGATACTGTGTGCCGGGCCACTATGGGGCATGATACTGTGTGCAGGGGCCACTATGGGGCATGATACTGTGTGCAGGGGCCACTATGGCACATAATAGTGTGTGCAGGAATGCGGTTTGTGCAGGAAGGGGGGGTGTTGGAGGGGGCGGTCCGGGGGCAGTTGGGGGCAGTGGTTCAGGGGGGGCCCCATGTCAAATGTTCGCCTTGGGACCCTGCCATTCCTAGTTACGCCACTGCATAGTGGCTGATGCTGGATGATAAAATTGGTGCATCTTTAGACTGTATAGTGTAAAGTAGTCCATACACATTAGATAGATGTATGTTGCCCAAACCTGCAGACTTTGTGTTTTGACATTTTATTTTTATTTTTACAAAAATTGCAGTAGAATTCTGATGAATTTTGATTAGTAAATCTTCACTATGTAGACTGATTACTTACTGTCAAAGAGGTGGAAGGAAACACCAGACCCCTCAGTCCTTGGTGGATGAACCTAATAGAGGTGAGATCCATTGTGATCTGTGATGAGGCTCCTTTTCACTGCTTATTACTTACATGCCTAATCTTGCTTTGTACTAGTGTTTTCCATGTTTCTAGTGTGAGCTTTCAATGCATTACGTCCGTAGTAGAAAGCACATGTCACACATAATTTTCCAGTGGCATTTCTTGTCAATGCTAACATATTACAGGAACATATGCATGGTGCTTGAGGCTATTCTCATTTTCCTAATCATGAAGCACCATTTGCATTTATGCAAATTTTCCGTTTGTCCATAAAATTCATTAAATCTGCATTGTCACACTGAATTGGTCTTGCATTATGAGATAGACTTACATACTGTATATTTTATTACCACATTTTACAATAAAGTGTATGAATATAATTATTAGAGATGAGCGAATCGATTCTGCAGAAGTGGAATTCGATCCGAATTTCAGGAAATCTTCGATTCTCCACGATTCCGGATTTCCTGATGCTTCGAGGTAACGAATATTTAGTAAGGACCTTAGTGACATCAGACGGTCACAAGATATTCTCTAGTGATGTGATTGGGTAGGCGTGTCTTTGCTTGTTAGCAGATCCTTCTACATGAATAAAAGTTGTCCGTGCTGAAGAGCGAGAGAGAGAGAAACATGACTGCGGCATCCAAGGGCTTCCGCCATTTTGCTGCCCACACCGGCTCTCTGTAGCCTGGAAATAGCTGTTTATTCGCCGTGAAGTAATTCGGATCGAAGCAAATTTTTTTGAACTTCGAATCGAACTGTCGAATCGAACTTTTGAGAAATTCGCTCATCTCTAATAATAATGAATGTCGAATATCGGTTTCTATTCTCTTAGCCTCTACTACCACTAAGATTCACATTCCTGATAAAACAGCACATGTGGTTTCAGAAGAAGGGAATGCCAATACTGATGTATGTTGTGCAGATTTTCTTTTTCCACAGAGTATAATGTTGAATATAATCGAGAATACTTATACTTTTTGTTTTTCATTGTGTTGGGGATGGGATGTTCATCCAAACTTTTATTCTAATTTCTATATTTGGAGTTAATGGAGTCTCCCTTATGGGGGGCTTTTGCCTTCTTCTGGATCAACACTGTAGGATTATAGGTTGAACTTGATGGATCTGAGTCCTTATAAACTATATAATTATACAGTGCTGTGTAACAGTCAGTAGGCTCATTCTGTGATCTGCCACTATAATATGTACTTACTTTGTTATTACAGTTACTTAATTGCAAATGAACATTTATGGAGTTCACATCTCAGCGATATTTTATACACATAATGGGAATGAAATGACCTATTACAATATGCAGATATAAAAAACTATTAAAATGTAGTTGTTAAAAATGTTGCCTTGTTCTGCTTATTTTTGTACTGCATTTAGAAGTCTGTGATGAGCGAAGTAGTTATTAGTATGGACTGTCCTGTGGGCTCAATATCATGTGACACTAATTTCAGGTTAAGTATCCACATCCGATGAGGAGGTTAGAATTTGACAAGCTGGTGGTGGTTTATTACAGTGCACTGTGAATGAATGGGGTGTTCACGCTGTAATTTGTTCTCATTTATATTTATCATAGTCACATACAAGGCTATAGCAGAGCTAAAAAGTGGATGTGATGCAGACAATACACATTTTACAGCTCTCTGTTTGGCATTAGGCATGTTATATCTTTGCTCTATCAATTTCTCCAATGCAAATAATCGAAAAAATTAAAGGGGTTTTTCCAAGATTTAAACTTGTCACCTATCCTGTGGATATGCCATAAATGCCTGATAGATGTGGGTCTACTTCTGGGACCCACACTTCTCTCCAGAACAGGGGTCTCCTAACTTCCCCATCCTGCCAGGTGTCACAGCCATTGTGAATAGAAAGGTGGTCACACATGCACAGGTCTAAAACCTGCCTAGCAAGTGTACCCCTTTAATATCCCCCCACACACACACACATATTTATAATCTAAAGACAATAGATCACAAAGAAGTAAGTTAGATGTTCATAATTGATCAGTACAGCAGTATAACCCAATTATTACAGTATGTAAGAACTTCTGCAACTTTTTGTTATGCTGAGGGTTTGCTACTGTAGAATCTAGTCTAGGCAATTCTATCCAATCTAGTCCTGACTGGAATCAATTTTAGCAAACTCATGTACAATTTTAACAAACATGTTTTCATCCTCTGGATGTGAACAATATTGTTCCCATTCTCTGGCAGCAACCAGAAATCTTTACAATTGTGACAAATTGAAACTTAAGGAATATAAAAAGTGGCATAACATTTCCATATAACATGGGGAAGATTTGCTAAGCAAAATGTGCTAGAATACAGGTGTACTTTGGCTCAAAAATCTGTCTAATATACATTGAACCACATATATCAAGTGTTTAGACACTTTTTAGACACATTTAGGTCCTGAATGAAAAGGGGGCTTAGTGGACATAGCCTAATTGTGGCACATTTCTTGTACTTAACTAAGTCAGCTAATAAGTGGTGTAAAGTTAGATTAGACAGTCTAAGCATGTGCCAGATTTATCAAACAGCATTAGATACTTTGATAAATCTTGTACAGTTAAAGGGAGTCTATCATTGTTTTTTTTCGGTTTTCAACTAATCCCACCACTATATAGCCTTTAGAAAGACTATTCTACACATTCCTGTCCTGAAGAAATTGATTCCACTGCTTCGCCAAAAAAAAAAAAAAACGTTTTTTGATATATGCAAATCAATTTTCTTGGAACACAGGGGGCACCAGCGTCAGCACCAACGTCTGTTCCTCACTGCCCCTTCTTCCACTGTGGACACCTTCTCCTCCTCCTCTTCACTTCTGTCTGATGACACCAGTGAAGAAGAGGAAGAAAAGGTGTCCACAGTGGAAGAAGAGGCGGTGAGGAACGGACGTTGGTGATGATGTAGGTGTGCTTGGAGCAAAATTGATTTGCATATATCAAAAAACGTATTTTTGGGGAAACGGCAGAATCGATTTCTTCAGGTGGGTATGCCTAGAATAGCTTTTTAAAGGCTATATAGTGGTGGAATTAGTTAAAAATCAAAAAAAAAAAAAAAATGATAGACTACCTTTAAAGACTTTCTAGTCTAAGTTTGTACCGTCTAAATGTTGACATTTTGCACGCCAGGCCCCAACAGGCGCACGGTGCACCTGATTTATCAAGAGGCTCCGGCCTCAGACGCACACCTGTGTGCCAGAATAAAAATCTATTCCAGTAGGAACTAGCGTAGATTTCCTGTATAATTCCTGAGTTATAATGAATATACGAGCTGAGGCTCATATCTAGCTGAGGCGCCCGCGCACGATTTCTTCCCACTCTCCATCCACTTTCATGGAAAGTGTCTGCAAGGCACAGACGGAGGGGTGTAGTGAACATTTGCCACAAGAAAGAGACTTTCACCAAATTTGTGCCGCATTATCACTCATCTATGCCAGAAAACTGTTGTGGACATGTTGATAAATTCCCCCCAATATTAGTACATCTGCCATAGTGATTATGTTTTATTCATATGAAGACTGAAACCCCCTTTGAGAATTGAGGTTAGAGGTATTCAATGTACTCACAGTGTGAATAGGTAAAATGAGGATTAAGTAGTTATTGAAGTCAAGCTTGAATACGTATTAAGAATGTGACTCAGTGATCCACATGAGAAACACCTTGTGCTGGGGACCTTGCATTCATTTGGTTCAATTGACAGAGAAGAAGGTCATGAAAAAATGATGAGACTGCAGATGTTAAAGATGCAAGTCAGCTGAGACATCCAGCACCAGAGTGGTCAATGCTGAGCTGCTGGAACACATTAAAGCATTAATATGGGTCAACGATGACTCAAACTCCTTATCTAAATCGGCAACGACGGACTGAAGAAAATGAATGGTTTCAAAGAAATACATTCTCTGTCAGAAGCTAGAAAAAGTGAATTGAACACGTTCTGTTCAATTCACAGAAATATAACTAACTGAATTAAAGGATATATTCAGAGTATCAATTCAGACATCCCTGTGATGTCACCAGCACATAGGAAAATACTTCAGATACTTGAGAATCTTCTTAAGAGGGTTTATGGAATGTTTTGTGAGACAAATAAATGCAGAAGGAAGTCAATAGTCACAGGGTTCACACAGGTAGCCAGACTAATACATATAGTTATAGAGGATAAACCAAGCAATAGAGAAAACCCAGTTTATTATGATTAATATTATTAGTAGTAGTTATTATAATAATACTTATTTATATAGAACCAACATGCAAAAATATAAAAAATTAGAGAGAACTGTGGTTGTAAACGACCCAATAGCCATGGACAGGTGCTGTATGCACAATAAGAAAATAGAAAAAAAAGTCCAATGTGAGGGGGCAGTATTGTAAAGATTAAATGGGTTTTCCATCACTAAATGGATTTTTCATACTGATGACCTCTCCATAGGACAGAACATCAGTATGTGATCCTTGGAGGTCCAACACCCAGGACCCCGCCTGCAGCCTTCAGGTGTCGGAGGCTTCTGCAGTGGACAGGATCCTGGTGGACATGGTGCTGCAGCCCCCCATTACTGTATAGCGGTGGTTTTGGGCAATTGCACACTGCTCCTACTACTTGAATAGGAGCAGCTTACACGCACTTCCTGCCTGGAGGCTGCCAGAACAGCTGCAGTGTGCAGGGTCCAGATATCCTGTGGGCAGGTCTTCAGCATGAAAAATCTGTTTGGAGTCGGAAAATCCTTTTAAAACACATCAACATTGGGCAAAAAGGTACATATAAAGAAATTTTAAAGGCAAACCTATAACTGTGTATGCTGGAAATGAATCCAATGACTGGAGGCTAGAGAATTCTAGAGAATAGGTGCAGCATGAGAGAAGTCTTGAAAAGAGAATTCAATGAGGGTGGATGATAGCTGTAGGTCATTATATGTTTGGCTAGACAGAGAACACAGATAAAGAGATAAGAGATTTAAGATGTTGTCAGAGGTGTAGCTTGAAGCTTTTGGGTCCTGATGCAAAAATCTGTAAAGGGGACTCTACCTACTTTTTGCCATTTAGAAAAGTGGTCTATTTTATGTGGAAGAGAGAACTTTGGGGCCCCCTCAGGGTACAGGGTGCGGTAGTGACTGCGGCCTCTGCACCTCCATTAGCTACACCCCTGGATGTTTCAGAATACTGGACAGCTAAACTATATGACAATCAGTGAAGATCTAGAAAAATGTAAAGCTAATCCTTATTCTAACAAACTTAGAAAAGAAGGGAGAGATAGAAACTGTGATCTTATTCAAAATGCCTGCTCTGCATTACAGTGCTCATAACAATATATTTACATGTAGCATATATGTATCCTTTAGTATCCATTTATCTGAATCTTATCTTTTATGTAGCATGTGTCGGAGAATAATTGACTATACCAGTCTGTTCCATACAATTTGATATTCATCAGCTTTGTATTGATGTATTGGGGACAATCTATACAATGTAGTTACTATATTACAATGCATTATAATGTATACAGCAGGTTTCTCATTTTCAGCATTCATCTTATGCGCTGTACAAGTGCTGTCTTGTATACAGTAGTTACTTAGTGATTCCCTCATAGTAAATGTGTTGTCACTCTCACTTTTGGCCAGTAGAGTGCAGTTGAAGAACCAATTTATCGAGCTGGCATTTACTCCAGACTATGGAATTATGGATGCCAGCACTAACATATAATATGCTGAAACTTGTAGTCCCACAGATGCCGTATGTCCACAATTATGAACACAAAAACCCTTCTTTAGCTACCGAATGATTTTATTTCATGAAATATGCATGCTAAAGAGTAAAGTTGGGTTGTTTATTTAGTTTTTGTTCTTTATTTTCCTTGGGGTCAAAACAGCAATCTCCAAACAGGTTAAAGTACACGCAGCGTCTCATTTGAAGCCTCATTAAAGAATATATTAGAGAATTGCATAAATTACAATTCCCTAACAGGCATAGAAATCTTCCAGTAAAAACCAGTGGGGCTAGCTGAAATGTGACGTGTGGTTCTTGCTATGGGTGCGCAGGGATTTTTTAAGTAGTTCTATTTTCCTTCATGTTCCAGAACTTTCCGGCAGGCTAATTGGCTTCCTTGGAAAGCTCCACTGGGCACCGAGGCCAATGTCAATGAATCCGCTCTCTGCACTGTGGAAATAAAATATATTACACATTTAAATTCAAGTTTTCTTTTCAGAGTATTTTTGTATATATTCCCACAACATATTTCCCTGTGTGGAACATATGTCCATTGTAGTCTAGTGTGCCCTCTAGATATGTCCTGGGTATATTGTTTCTGGGCACGGCACAATTATAAATGCAGGTCTGGGGAACACATACCACTACGTAGGAGCTATGAGAAGTTTTGGCTTAGTAATTTCCCTTAGCTACAAGTCAGTGATTACTATGCTTTATTAATGGATGAAGCGCTCCATGCATGCATTGGTTGTGCCGTCTCTAGAGTCTCCATTGTGACGTGAGCAGTATTTCCACAATCACCTCGTGGCTACCCCTAGCTTTCACTGAGTAAAAAAGATGTGCCTACCGAGACTGGCGCTTGTCAGCAGCGTCCTCTCTCATCACCGCTGCCAGACCCAATGATCTCTCACTGCATCTCTGCCCAGACTGCCTGTCCTCTTTCTGCAGATGTGTGTACACACTAATAAGGTGGCATTAACCCTGTGAATAGCGGCAACATTTCTGCTGGGATTACAGGAAATGCCACGTAAATTCAGAAGAAAAGTATAAAATGTGGAGATAAAGAAATGAGATTTTCTGCCGTATGTCACCTGGTTTATAAGTACTGCGCAATAAGCCTTGTGGTCCATCAGTGAGCTCTCAGAGGCTTGAAATCCTGAAGGAGAGAACCAGGAGCAGGAAAGGAAAGAAGAGTATGTGTTTCTCCGGATTCCTTTTTGCGGCTCGGCACAGCAGGATCAGCCCCACTGATAGAATGTGCGCGTTGTCATGGCAACACCCTCCCCGGCTTCATACACGAAAGATTAGCTCTCACTGTGTAGAGGAGAGAAATTCGGGAAGTCAGGCTAATCCCCGGGTGCACAGCAAGAGAAAGGTTGGATCATGCCCGAGGGATGCCACATCTGCACTGATAGAACCGTCCAGCCAAAGAAACTGGTGCTTAACATGAAGAGCAGAACCGCAGATAGAGGCAGAGGTGGGAGTAATAGAAAAGACAGGCGAATAATACAAGTCTTAAAGGAGACTGTCCCGTGTGAGAAATGAGAAGTGGCAGGAGTTAATGTGTGATCTATGAATGTGTGAGAAGAGGCTGACATGGTTGTTGTGATGCTACATTACTCAGCAGCCCCTACTCTTTTCAGAAAGTATTGTGGTTCCCTAGACCGATTGCAGAAAGAGAATGAGAAAAGCAAATAAATACATAAAATAAATATAGTACTACTGTTATGATATACTGACTATTTCTCTATGCACACTACAGTATTTGCATTTTGCAGCATTCCCTACTGGTTTTATATAGATTTTTTTAATTGGTCAATACCGATCTATATCAAAATCCATTATAAAACTAGCAAACTATGGAGACCTCTTGTGTCACAGGGTCATGTATACAGTCTAGTATAGAGTGCTATGAGAGGGAAACACTGTAGTATGCATGTAAACTAGAGCAAGAAATTAAGAAGCTCCATGCAGGAAAGGCATCCCTAGAAAGATAATAGACTGAAATTATTTTTACTAAAGTAATCCTCCTGGTCACAATAAAAGCTTCATAATAAATGCATGATACATAGTGAAATATTTGGTGCCCTCATTTAACTCTTTCTGGGATGGGTACTCTTCATTTCTGTAAAGTGGCCATCAGTTTCCATACACACTGGGGCAGATTTACTAACGCTGTCTAATAGATGATAAATGTGATCCATTTTTAGACTATCAAGTCTAACTTTACACCACCTATTTGTTGGGTTAGTTCACACCAAAAATGTGGCAACATTTTGGCATACAATGCTGCACCTTAAGTAATGCCCTTTCCAGTTAGGTCATGCACCATTTTAGGTAAGAATCTCATCAGACAATCTGTAAAAAGGGTCTAAAATTATTAATAAATGTAGTAGGCCAAAGTGTGCCAGAAGTCTGGAGTTTTTCTGGCCCACTGTGCTTTGGTAGTCTCAGAGTGGAAGGGAGTATCTCACTGTGTACAAAGGAGAAGCTGGCAGTGCCGGAAAGATTAAAAAACAAGGACACCAGGTAGTTTAGCCATGTATTATACATTTACAATATTGTGGGATTTGGCTGCCATGCATTTTTTTTTCCTTTGATGTGGCAGTTGGCGTTCACCTTATAGGGTTTTTGCCTTGCTCTGCTTTAACTTCGTAAGGAACGCTGTGAGGAACGCCCTCCCTGACTGTTCTCGTTCATAGACTTGTACTGAGGGGGCGTTCCTCACAACTCAGCGTCATCGCCGGGCAGTAAGGAACGCCCCCTCTGACAGTACAGCGCTATAGACGAGTACAGAGAGAGGGGGCGTTCCTTACAGCCCAGTGATGACGCTGAACTGTGAGGAACGCCCCCCAGTACAAGTCTATGAACGAGAACTGTCAGGGAGGGCGTTCCTCACAGCGCAGCTAGACTGTCAGGAACGCCTTTCTGACAGTAAACCGTGAAACTTACACCGCCGATATCTCCAGCCCCGGGGCACATACCGGGAAAGCCGGCAGTGCCCTGAATTCAGCGCGCTGTTGGCTTTCTAGCGGTATGTAAAACAACATATACATGAGGACGTGAAAGGTCCTATTTAAGCCTTTCCAAAGTTAAAAAAATAGAATTGAACAATGTCTGTAAAGAATTGTTTCCACAGCAGCCAAAGGTCTCAGTCTTAGGCTGAGGCCACACAATTTTTTTGTTGTAGATTTTGCTGTGTATTTGTTTTTGAGTCAAAGTAAAGAGGGCTTGAAAAGGAATGTGAAATGCTGTGTATAGGAAGCACTTATACTTCTCCCTTCTGTTAAATCTACTCTGGCTTTGGCTCAAAAAAACTGCAGCAAAATCTGCAACAAAAAAATTGTGTGGCCTCAGCCTAAGACTTTTGGGTTTAGGTTAACTCTACTACATTTGTACAGGTGCATCTCAATAAATTAGAATATCTTTGAAATGTTTATTTATTTCAGTAATTAAATTTAAAAAGTGACCTCCTATATTTTCTAGATTCTTTACACACAGAGTGTTCTATTTCATGTGTTCTATTTCTGTAAATGTTGATTATGGATTACAGGTAATGAAAACCCAAATCTAAGAAAATTAGAATATTGTAAAAAAGTTCAGTATTGTAAATTCAGTGTGTCACCTGCCAAGGTTTCCTAAGCCTTTCAATGGTCCCTCAGTCTGGTTCAGTAGGACACACAATCATGGAAGACGCTGATTATGAATTGTATTACTGAATTACTGAAATGAATGAACGTTTCAAAAATATTCTAATTTATTGAGATGCATCTGTATGTTAAGGTAATTTTTACATTTGCAGTCTCCTTTAAGTCAGATGTTAGGGAAGTGACTTATCCTCACTGACTGATCCCTTACCTGAAAACATGTACCATAATAAACATTATGGATTCAGAAAGACAAGGCCTTATTGATCACAAAATTATTTCTGAAGTGTATTCATAAGAACAGACTGTCTTAGAAGCAAAATACTTTGTCCTCAGCCACTTCTGCATCCGCAGTAAACCACCAGGTCTCCCATGGATGCATGCTATATGTGTAACTTCATAGAAAACATGTCTTGCTGTGTTCCTCATGGACCACACTTTTTTTTTTTTTATATAAGATACTAGATAGGAACTAGGGAGCTAGCATTAGCAAAGTCATTAGGATCTAGCGGCAGTAAAATAACTTCTAAATCACTAATATGATGGCGTAGGGGCCATTACTGGCACAGGAAACATACTTTATTGTGTGAGCATTTAGATATATCTACCCTTAATAATAATATAAATAATAATACATTTTATTTATATAGCGCCAACATATTCTAATAATAATAATAATAATAGTCCTTTAATAGTCCCACAATGGGGAAATTCAGTGTGTTACAGCAGCAAAGATAAGATAAGATAAGCAGATACAAATACAAATACAACATGTACAGGAATGTTCCAAGGTAAGAGGCATTACTTTGATAGCTGACAGACAGATAGGAAGTAGCGGGGGGGGGGGGGGGGGGGGGGGGGGGGGATTTAACAGGCAGAGAGATATTTCAGTTCTCTGTGTGTAATGATCTCCGCTTAGGTCGGTGTTGGTTGTACAGCCTAACCGCGGTGGGGAGGAAAGACTTCCGATAGCGCTCCTTCTCACACCTAGGGTGGAGCAGTCGGTCACTGACAGTACTGCTCAGCGCGATCACAGTCTCATGCATGGGATGGGACTTCTTCTTCTGCATGGAGCTCACCACGGACAGTATCCTTTTGTCACCCACCACCTGCACTGGGTCCAGTGGGCTCCCCAGGACAGAGCTGGCCTTTCTAATCAGCTTGTCAAGTTTATTTCTGTCCCTGGTTGATATACTGCTCCCCCAGCAGGCCACTCCAAAGAAGATGGCTGATGCCACTACCGAGTTGAAGAAAGTTCTAAGAACTGCCCCCACGGATTCCAAAGGCCCTCAGCTTCCTAAGCAGGTAGAGCCTGCTGTGGCCCTTCCTGTACAGGGCCTCCATATGATCTGCCCAGTCCAGCTTATTATTAAGGAGCAAACCCAGGTACTTATAGGTGTTCACAATCTTGATGCCCGTCCCCAGGATGTCCACTGGTTTAGGAGGGCTTCTGCCTTTACGGAAGTCCACCACCATCTCCTTGGTCTTCCCCGCGTTAATCTTCAGGTGGTTCCGGTGGCACCAGTCCACAAAATCCTGGTTCAGTTCTCTGTACTCCCTGTCATCATCATCTGTGATGAGACCTACTATTGCAGAGTCGTCAGAATACTTCTGTAGGTAGCAGCTGGATGAGTTGCACCTAAAATCTGCAGTGTACAGTGTGAAGAGGAAAGGGGCGAGAACCATACCCTGAGGTGCCCCCGTATTACAGATCACGGTACCTGACACACAGTCTTGGGCTCTCACGTATTGAGGTCGATTTGTGAGGTAGTCTAGGATCCAGTTGGAGAGGTGGTGGTCCACTCCAGCAAGGCCCAGCTTGTCCCTCAATAACCTGGGCTGTATGGTGTTAAAAAATTCTGCAGCACTGTACAATTTGTAGGGTTCAAGGATAGAGGAAGGTTCGTTTTAGGGATTCTAAATGCGGAAGGTTTACATTAGGAATTGTAATAGGCCTGTCTGAACAGATGTGTCTTTACTTTGCGCTTGAAGCTGTAGAAATTGGGAGTTAATCTGATTGTCCAGGGTAGAACATTCCAGAGAAGTGGTGCAACTCGGGAGAAGTCTTGGATATGAGCGAGGGAGGTTCTGATAATAGAGGATGTTAGTCTTAGGTCATTGAGTGAGCGGAGAGTACGGGTTGGGCAATAGACAGAGATGAGTTCATTAGTTCAATTTTTTTTTTTTTGGATTCCAACTTCTCATTAAACCATTAAATAAAAGTTTGCGACAAGCCTTAAAATTCTTCAGCTCACAGCACACATAGACATCTTGTTACAGAATATCAAACCGTGTTGTTTTTAAAAGCTGGTTATCTCATAACAAATATAAAAGGACATGTCCAGACGCAAGGAAGGGTAAGTAAGGAAGCATAGAGAAAATGTACTGTATAGGTCACTGGAATACAATGGGCTCTGTATTTTGGATCAGTGGGATGTGGAATACAAATACTGCAGTATACAGTGCTGTAAGAATGTATTCACATGCAGTATATGTGTTGCAGAAATGTTTGCAGGTGCTCTATTCTCCTGAATAGGACTTTCAGAAATCTATGTGCATGCTGCAGAAATATCCCACTTTAGATGTAAGTAATAGATTTTAGCTGCTGAAATTTCTGCCACATGTGCATGTACAATAAATAAAGAAACATCAATTTACGGTATCTTTTTAACTATTTTGAATGCTGGATCCCAGACACCTGCAATCTCTCTATACTTGCTTATGCTGTTTGCTGCGTCAATAAATCAATATACAATACTGTTGGGAATGTGAGACGCACCTGTTTCCTCTGGGGTCAGGGTCCACAATGCTGAAAAGCCTCAAAAGTAATCAGCTCTAAATTTGTGTATGAGCTCTATAGAAACAGCTGGGTATTACAGGACAGGACTTGTTCACACAACTGCGCATATGAGCTCTGTGTACAGTATTTTCCCCATATTTCAGTACTCACAGCCATCTTTTATTACGTCTGTATTTGAGAACATTAGCATGTCTGAGTCAGTGGAGCATAAAAACATTTGAGAGGCCATATTAATATTGACTAAGCTCATGTGTATTTAGACAATCATTATCTAACCATCATATGGCAGAATCATACATCCTATAACTTTTTTCATGTGCATAGATTATATCTACCTCATATTTAAAAATCCAAACAAGTTATAAAAAATAGAACAGTAATAAAATAAGCCAGGGTGACTGTTCACAGGGGACAGATAACTGTTTGAAGACAGCATCGCCACCTACTGTCCTCCTCTGAGAAAAGCAGTCAGAGAGTCACATAAAAGCTGTCGCTTTTATTTCCCAGACAGAAGTCCCTTTGGCAGATCCGACACTTAGCATTTCTATTGTTTCATTTATCACAGGATTTAATACCCTTTGATTTATGCATGCAGGAATATTATTTTTTGTACATGCTACTCTGTAATAAAATATAAATAAATATAATATATTATATATTAACCATATCTAGAATTTATGTTTCTTTCAGTCTTTTTTTAGGAATCCCCAATGTATTTATTTATTGATTTTTTAACCTAAAGACTTAATCATCCTGTTGTGCTCCAGACACTGAAGACACAAGGGCTGATGAGTACTTCATGTGCTATTTTTAGCTTAAATCGTGGTTAATCCGCCGCTGACTTTGGGTTCCTTCCCTGTTCATTCAACTTGATCTTCTGTATCCTTGCATAAATCATGAGTCCGGTGACAGGGCAGATACATGCATTACATACTGTAGCTTTGTGTGCCTGTAGTGAAATGCAGAGCCAGGGGACAGATCCTGTGCTACATGAAGGCAGTGGTAAAGGGTTAAACTTTCTGCTGATGCTGTACAATATGATGATACATTTATGTAAGTATATGAGACATAGAAGACTAGGAAGATCAATTCCTGCTATTACTACCATAGACAGAATTCTAGAATAAAAATGAACACTCCTGTACATGGAGTGACAATAGACATTCACCAATTTAGTGATCGGTGGTCATAAGACATATCTACTCACAAAGAGCGAGTGTCAACACTTCATAAGTGTCTGATCAAGTAATATTTAATATTAAATTACATTATGTTTATTTCAGATTTTGGATGATACATCTAAACTGATGTAAGATGTGTATTAAAGAGTGTGTGTCCTGTGGATGAATGTGCCCTTTTGTTAAAAACAACATCATGATGGACTTTCCATTGTTTTCCAGCACTGTTTTCGCTGAGCTTTCCTATATGAGTCACACTTAGTACAGCTCTGAAGTGTATGGAGCCGCGCAGGCCTAAGACATCTGAAGTGTGGTCCGAGCATCATATTTTCAAATGCATTAAATTCATAGTTACACCTGCCAGTAGCTATTTATTATTAAAAGCAGCCATATGGGAGACTCGCATGCATTGTCTATATAAACTAATACAGTGTCCAAAAGACGTATACAAAAGATTTATCAAACTGTCTAAAAGAAAAACTGTCTTAGTTGACCCTAGTAACCAATCACAGTTAAGCTTTTAAGCATTTAGCTGCACAGCAGTTGGTTGCTATAGGCACATAAGAGTTTTGCTTTGAAACCGTTTTAATAAACCTGCCCCTAGAGTACGGCCTTCCCTAGAGACCAGAATTTGACAGGGGATATGCATACAAGTGTATAGTGAAGGGTATTGCAGTCCTGTTCTATCGAGCCCTGCATCAGGACAGCAGAGATGATACTAAATTGCATGCCCTTTCATAGTACTGAGATGACTCTGCTGATCCTGTTCAAGTCTACACAGCATAACTGAATGGTTATCTGCAGAAAAAATACGAAACATCAGCCTATTGTGAGTGAAGTGCAAATGAAAAAAATATAAACATCCATGTCTTTAATTTTTTCCACATAAGCTAGCTTAAAACTACAAAAAGGATATTTCTGCCTATTTCCACTTAATGGTTCTGACCCTGTTTACCAATGACCAAATACCATAATAACCAGTCAAACCACTGTATACACTGTGACATATCACTCTTTTTTTTTGTCACATCACATGGGTAATCCAAAGAGTATGTCATAAATGTCTGATAGATGCAGGTCCCACCTCTGGGATCCACACTCTCCAGAATGAGAGGCTTCAACCCCTGCCTTGAGGCTAGTGTGTGAATGGAGAGGTGATCACACATGCGCTGTTCTTTCTATTCACTCCTATGGGAGTTCCAAGAAAAGCCCCATGTAAAGATCCATGTATGTTCAGCTATCTCTACACATATGTCTATGAGACAGTGATCGGGCAACCCCCATTATCAACATGGCAATACCACTACATCGTCCCAGTAGCCATGTTATTATGTCACTTATTGGTAAAGGAATGTGCAAATAAGTGGAACTTGCTTTTATGCCACCTTTTGGAAGGTAACCCCTATAGATCAATGCCTGGTTTTCCTGAAACCTAGTAGCATAACCTGGGAATATAGCCAAGCCAGAATAACTCCCAAATGCTGTTTCATGTTTATTGCCTCTCACCAGTGTGATGCAGGGTGCTGGTTGACTGGGTGGCGCACAATCTGAAGAAGTGATGAGAGTGGGGACGAATTGTACCATTTTAGCCAATGAAATCATGCCTCTGTTCATGTCTGTGCCATCCCTGGGCAGTGGTAGCTGATATTTCCACGGACCCAATGCCAGCATCCACTCTGCGAGATCTCACGTACGCACACTGCCCTACTACAGTCCTCCCACGAAAGTCTATTCTCTTTTCTTCTGAGTGCAGGTCACACTGAGCAGATGGCACTTGAGCAGTATACTCATACAGCTGAGCACAGTAAGACCTACTGCACATGCGCAAGATTTCGGCAAGGAGACGGTGACTTTGGTGCAGTGTGATGGCATAAACATGAACAGGGGCGTGGTTTCATCAGCTAGAGCAGTCATCGGGCACGGAACCCCCCAGTGCTCCAAGTAACTTATTTACATAATGAATAAAAGTGCATTTCGTGTGGTCCACAGCAGTCTCAAACATAAAAGAGGTGACATTTTTATCAATGTTACGCCATCTATATCACTATGGGAGGCAGTAAATGTTTGGAGATCTGATAGACTCCCTTAACTGAGTGTAACTAAAAATGTATGTTTGTGTAAGAAGTATAACAAATGGCAAAAGTGTATTGAATAAATGATGAAGATTCTTTGGATTGGCTGTCCAATCTGTTTTGACCAGTTGGTAGATCATACCATAAGGTAAGTCTAGCACGAATCTACCTTAAGCTAAGGCACCATGTTGCAAATTTTGTTGCAGTTTTATTAGCCAGAGCCAAAAATGTTTACAAAAGTAATGGGAAATATATACACACGTGGACAAAATTGTTGGTACCCCTCGTTTAATGAAAGAAAAACCCACAATGGTCACAGAAATAACTTGAATCTGATAAAAGTAATAATATATAAAAATTCTATGAAAATGAACAAATGAAAGTCAGACATTGCTTTTCAACCATGCTTCAACAGAACTTTTTTAAAAAAAGAAAACTCATGAAACAGGCCTGGACAGAAATGATGGTTCCCTTAACTTAATATTTTGTTGCACAACCTTTTGAGGCAATCACTGCAATCAAACGATTCCTGTAACTGTCAATGAGACTTCTGCACCTCTCAACAGGTATTTTGGCCCAGTACTCATGAGCAAACTGCTCCAGTTGTCTCAGGTTTAAAAGGTGCCTTTTCCAGACGGCATGTTTCAGCTCCTTCCAAAGATGCTCAATAGGATTTAGGTCAGGATTTAGGATTTAGGATTTAGGTCAGGGCTCATAGAAGGCCACTTCAGAATAGTCCAATGTTTTCCTCTTAGCCATTCTTGGGTGTTTTTAGCTGTGTGTTTTGGGTCATTATCCTGTTGCAAGACCCATGACCTGCGACTGAGACCAAGCTTTCTGACACTGGACAGCACATTTCTCTTTAGAATCCCTTGATAGTCTTGAGATTTCATTGTACCCTGCACAGATTCAAGACACCTTGTGCCAGATGCAGCAAAGCAGCCCCAGAACATAACAGAGCCTTCTCCATGTTTCACAGTAGGGACAGTGTTCTTTTCAAGATATGCTTCATTTTTCCATCTGTGAACATAGAGCTGATGTGCCTTGCCAAAAATTTCGATTTTTTTTTCTCATCTGTCCATAGGACATTCTCACAGAATCTTTGTGGCTTGTCAACATGTAGTTTGGCAAATTCCAGTCTGGCTTTTTTATGATTTGTTTTCAACAATGGTGTCCTCCTTGATCGTCTCCCATGAAGTCCACTTTGGCTCAAACAACGACGGATGGTGCAATCTGACACTGATGTTCCTTGAGCTTGAAGTTCACCTTTAATCTCTTTAGAAGTTTTTCTGGGCTCTTTTGTTACCATTCGTATTATCCTTCTCTTTGATTTGTCATCAATTTTCTTCCTGCAGCCACGTCCAGGGAGGTTGGCTACAGACTCATGGATCTTAATTTTCTGAATAATATGTGCAACTGTAGTCACAGGAACATCAAGCTGATTGGAGATGGTCTTATAACCTTTACCTTTAACATGCTTGTCTATAATTTTCTTTCTAAGCTCCTGAGACAACTCTTTCCTTCGCTTCCTCTGGTCCATGTTGGGGAGTGTGGTACTCACCATGTCACCAAACAGCACAGTGAGTATCTGTAGCCCTATATACAGGCCCACTGACTGATTACAAGATTGTAGACACCTGTGATGCTAATTAGTGGACACACCTTGATTTAACAGTGGACACACCTCCCTTTGGTCACATTATTTTCAGGGGTGCCATCATTTCTGTCCAGGCCTGTTTCATGAGTTTTCTTTTTTTAAAAAATTCTATTGAAGCATGGTTGAAAAGCAATGTATGACTTTCATTTGTTCATTTTCATAGAATTTTTATATATTAATACTTTTTGTCAGATTCAAGTTATTTCTGTGACCATTGTGAGTTTTCTTTCATTAAACGAGTGGTACCAACAATTTTGTCCACGTGTGTAGGAAGTACAGTGCCTTGCGAAAGTATTCGGCCCCCTTGAACTTTTCAACCTTTTGCCACATTTCAGGCTTCAAACATAAAGATATAAAATTTTAATTTTTTGGTGAAGAATCAACAACAAGTGGGACACAATTGTGAAGTGGAACGAAATTTATTGGTTATTTTAAACTTTTGTAAAAAATAAAAAATTGAAAAGTGGGGCGTGCAATATTATTCGGCCCCTTTACTTTCAGTGCAGCAAACTCACTCCAGAAGTTCAGTGAGGATCTCTGAATGATCCAATGTTGTCCTAAATGACTGATGATGATAAATATAATCCACCTGTGTGTAATCAAGTCTCCGTATAAATGCACCTGCTCTGTGATAGTCTCAGGGTTCTGTTTAAAGGGCATCATGAAGACCAAGGAACACACCAGGCAGGTCCGTGATACTGTTGTGGAGAAGTTTAAAGCCGGATTTGGATACAAAAAGATGTCCCAAAATTTAAACATCCCAAGGAGCACTGTGCAAGCGATCATATTGAAATGGAAGGAGTATCAGACCACTGCAAATCTACCAAGACCCGGCCGTCCCTCTAAACTTTCATCTCAAACAAGGAGAAGACTGATCAGAGATGCAGCCAAGAGGCCCATGATCACTCTGGATGAACTGCAGAGATCTACAGCTGAGTGGGAGAGTCTGTCCATAGGACAACAATCAGTCGTACACTGCACAAATCTGGCCTTTATGGAAGAGTGGCAAGAAGAAAGACATTTCTCAAAGATATCCATAAAAAAGTCTGGTTTAAAGTTTGCCACAAGCCACCTGGGAGACGCACCAAACATGTGGAAGAAGGTGCTCTGGTCAGATGAAACCAAAATCGAACTTTTTGTCCACAATGCAAAACGATATGTTTGGCGTAAAAGCAACACAGCTCATCACCCTGAACACACCATCCCCACTGTCAAACATAGTGGTGGCAGCATCATGGTTTGGGCCTGCTTTTCTTCAGCAGGGACAGGGAAGATGGTTAAAATTAATGGGAAGATGGATGGAGCCAAATACAGGACCATTCTGGAAGAAAACCTGTTGGAGTCTGCAAAAGACCTGAGACTGGGACGGAGATTTATCTTCCAACAAGACAATGATCCCAAACATAAAGCAAAATCTACAATGGAATGGTTCACAAATAAACATATCCAGGTGTTAGAATGGCCAAGTCAAAGTCCAGACCTGAATCCAATCGAGAATCTGTGGAAAGAGCTGAAAACTGCTGTTCACAAACGCTCTCCATCCAACCTCACTGAGCTCCAGCTGTTTTCCAAGGAAGAATGGGCAAGAATTTCAGTCTCTTCGATGTGCAAAACTTATAGAGACATACCCCAAGCGACTTGCAGCTGTAATCGCAGCAAAAGGTGGCGCTACAAAGTATTAACTTAAGGGGGCCGAATAATTTGGCATGCCCCACTTTTCAGTTTTTTATTTTTTACAAAAGTTTAAAATATCCAATAAATTTCGTTCCACTTCACAATTGTGTCCCACTTGTTGATTCTTCACCAAAAAATTAAAATTTTATATCCTTATGTTTGAAGCCTAAAATGAGGCAAAAGGTTGAAAAGTTCAAGGGGGCCGAATACTTTCGCTAGGCACTGTACTTATGCTTCTATCTTCTGCTCAATCCAATCCTGGCTTTGGCTCAAAAAAACGAAACAAAATCTGCAACAAAAAAGTGGCGTTTCTGCAACGTGGGGCTTTAGCCTTTAAGTGAACCTACATCAAGTTCTAAGTTTTTGAAAAAGCATAAATCTTTCAAGTCCTGCATGGAAATTTTTGCAGTAAGATCATATTGCTGCATTTGTCACCATTGAAGGAATTTCAATACCAATACAAATTTTTCCACATTATAAATGAATTATGACATTTATTGGAGGTATTATATCTCTGTTTTATAACTGTACTGATTTACCTAACCTCTATCTGCATCTTAATAAAAGTCCCAATGCAGATCCACAATGTTTAGGGGCAGCTGGTGGGGCACGAGCTGCTGCCGACATGAAGAAGGAGGTGTCAACAAGCCATTGCCTTGGCCATGGTGTTTATGTAATACCTCTGTATTACTAGGGGGCTAGGGCAGTGAAATGAATCTTTACCCCAGATGGAGGAGCCTGTTTCAGTGAATAATATGTGCAAATGATTGTAAAGTGACTTCTGCTCACATGAGATTAGGTGGAGATCAGACGCATTTCGGGACTGAACATATTAAACATGTCATTGGCTTCCTTTCATTCCGACTCCTTAGAGGGATTGCCACTTTAAAATTTTATTTACTAAGAATTCTTCTTGCTGACAAGCCAGCTCACAATTCATTAAAATTAGAAGCTACTTGACAAGCTAAAGCCGCTTTCTTGCCCATTCATCACAGCGTTATCTCCAGTGCTTTATACTGAATAACTTGCCAGCTCACGATCTATATAATAATGTAGTGCTGTATTTTACTGTTCATAGATGATAACTCTGTGGCACTCACTTTACATTGTTGTCATACTGTATATATAGTTGGTACATAGATATTAGCAACCATAAGCTGTCATTATACTCCTCTTCCTGGGGTAATTTCTTCTAGTCTGGGTTCACACCAGACATTTGTGTGGGTTGGTGTTTTATATACAAAGTGTCATACCAGATGTTAAGTGTAAAATGCCAGGGATTTATGGGCTATTCTGTGCATTGCATTTTGAGTCCTTGCTTTATTTCTAACCATTCTTTATTTCCTGGTATTTGTGATACTTTTCCTCCATTAATTACAATGGCAAAAAAAATCAAGCAAAAATGGTAGAAGTGAGCATTAGGCTAAAGCCCCACATTGCGGGAAAAAAAAACGCTGCGTAAAAGCTGCGTTTTCAAAAACGCCCGCAATTTTGAAAATCACAGCATGTCAATTATACCAGCAGAAATGCTGGCATTTTCCTATAGGTTTAATAAGGGGTTCTTCTCTTCTTCCACAGAGAAAAACTCAGCAAAAATGTAATGAAAAACACTGCGTTTTTAGCTGCGTTTTGCTACGTGGGGCCTTAGTCTAAGGCTATGGCCCCATGTTGCGGAAACGCTGCTTTTTTTGTTGCAGATTTTGCTGCAGTTTTTTTGAGCCACAGCCAAGAATGGCTACAAAAGCAATGGGAAATATATAGGAAGTTTTTATACTTCTACCGGCTGCTAAATCCACTCCTGGCTTTACCTCAAAAAAACACAGCAAAATCAGCAAGAAAAAAAGCTGTGTTTCCGCAACATGGGGCCTTAGCGCTGTGGGAGAAACTGCGGCAGGATCGCATCGCGGTTCTTCCTGCAGCGCTTTTAGACAGAAAGTTTGCAGAGTTTTCCTCTGCGGACTTTCTGTTTCAATTATACCTATGGGGAAACCGCCGGCGTTTCCGTAGGTATAATTGACATGCTGCAATTTCCAAAACCGTGCCCGTTTTGGAAATCGCCGTGTGTTCGCAGCGCGGTTTTTCCCGCAAAGTGGGCATGGAATTCACTGGAATCCCATCCACTTTGCTCTGACTGTAAAACTCCGCGATTTTTTTCTGCGGCGCTTCCGCCGCAGGCGAATCGCGGTGTTTACGCCACGTGGGGCTTTAGCCTTAAAGAGTTTTTTAACGATGGCAACTTACTCCTATCCACAGGATAGGTGATTAGTGCCTGATTAGTGAGCATATGTCTTCTGTTTCAATGGAACTGGGGTTGCGCATGTTCCATGCCGCTCCATTCATCTCCTATGGGACTGCCAATGATATACCAGTATAGTGCTTGGCTATTTTCTACTGTCCACTTTGTTTGGAGGGATTGGCAGGACACATGCTTTCTAAATATGTGACTTTGGACCCCTGTTCTTGTGATCCTTTGGAGTCTTAGCCATCAATCACTTATCACGTATCTGAAAATAGATGATAGGTTGCTATCTTGTGAAATCCAGTGCACCACAGAAACAGATAAAAACATAAAGTGTGAACAGTAGCTTAAAACAGGACAGAACATGCAGACAACAAAAGCCAGCTCGACAACAGGAATCAAGGGCAGGACTACAGGA